>VYXH01000549.1:120876-334380 GCA_013397275.1 Burhinus bistriatus
TTACCTCAAACCAGGACAGTTGTTTTTCTACTGCTGTAATTAAGATATCATGTCTGGCATTGCCTGTGAAGGTCTTTTCAGATATTTGTTAAGGAAAAAAGAAAGGGAGGATATGAATTTAAAAGAAGGAACTCGTCTTCTTTATGCCTGTACCTAAGACAAGAAACAGAAGACTAAGATCTGTAGCAGTTCATGTACCTTTTCTAGCAGTTTTGCAGCCTTTCTGTATCCCAAGGGCAATCTCAGTCATGGCATATGAAAGTTCTCCCAGCATGAAGATGGGCAAATACTCCTTTTTTGGAAATCTTAATAAAACACCAGAGAGGTCAAAGAGAGTTTTTATGTACTGAGCATTTTTTAAAAAAAGGCAACTCCTCAACTAATGTACTCTGGTGTATTCCTAGGTGCCCAAGAGGAAAAATGTGCTCAACATCTTTCTCTTAGAGAGATAGCAATTAAAACTGTTGAGTACTTATTGCATGGATTTTGAATCAAAGCCTATCTGCATGTGTAGAAGTCTTGTCTACTCACAGAGAGTAAAATTCAGACCTTAACAAAAAACTGCAGGAACCAGCAAGAAGCTGAAATCCTGCCTGCCACGTAACAGCTGTCATCCCTATGTGAAACTCAGGTATCAGCAAGGTCCCCATGGTGGGCCTGGGTTTCTGTTCTTGACAAGATGGTGTCATGTGCCATCTCTACAAATGTGCTGCCTCCCACACTCCCCCCAGAAACCCAAGGGACACTGTTTTGACAGCATGTTTTGACATCAACTATACAATACAGAAAATTATCTTAAAAGGCATAAAGCCATTCAAAATCAAAGTTATCAAAACTTCAAAGAAGAAAGTACACTTGCTCTTTTCCCAATATTATGTATGTACTTTTCAAAACAATCTAAACAAAATTTGCTAAAAATAATTTTGCAAAATAATAGTTTTATTTACCTTTAAAAGTACTTTGATATTCCAAATATAGATCTCCTTACTCAAAAAAAGGACTCCTTTTTTGTGAGGAACAGGTGATTTTGAACTTCCAAAAAGCAGCCAGGGGCTGGCTGATCCTTCACCACAATTTACAGGCACCTTGATTCTGCTCTGGGTCACATGCAAGCTGTCTATGGGATCACACACTGAACAGTTTTACTACTAAAGTACAGCGTGCTCCCGCCACATCTGCCTTCCTAACCTTCTGCAAAGGGATAAAAAACCCCAAAGGCTTAAATGAAGGTGACTGGACAGAATGTAACTAGAATGAAACCACAGCTAACAGAGTCTAAAACAGTCTCTGGATAGGTTTTCTAGGTCACTTTTTGTGCTGTAGTATAGTGAGGCCAAAGATAAAGCTTACTGTGCCTGTACCGAGGCTAAACACGGATATCCTCAGAGGGATCTGGACAGGCTGGGTCAATGAGATAAGGCTGATGGTATGAGGTTCAACAAGGCCACGTGCCGAGTCCTGCACTTGGGTCACAACAACCCCATGCGGCACTACAGGCTTGGGGAGGAGTAGCTGGAAAGTTGCCTTGCAGAAAAGGACCTGGGGGTGTTGGTCAACAGCTGGCTCAATGTGAGCCAGCAGTGTGCCCAGGTGGTCAAGAAGGCCAGTAGCATCCTGGCTTGTACCAGAAGTAGTGTGGCCAGCAGGACTAAGGAAGTGACTATCCCGCTGTACTTGGCACTGGTGAGGCTGCACCTTGAATACTGTGTTCAGTTTTGGGCCCCTCACTACGAGAAAGACACTGAGGTGCTGGAGAGTGTCCAGAGGAAGGCAACAAAGCTGGTGAGGGACCTAGAGAACAAGTCTTATGAGGAATGGCTGAGGTTACTGGGGTTGTTTAGTCTGGAGAAAAGGAGGCTGAGGGGAGACCTTATCGCTCTCTACAACTACCTGAAAGGAGGTTGTAGCGAGGTGGTTGTGCGTCTGTTTTCCCAAGTAACAAGTGACAGGATGAGTGGAAATGACCTCAACTTATGCCAGGGGAGGTTTAGAGTTGCAGTCGATGACTTGATGTCCCAGTGGAGACCAGTGATGAGTGGCATTCCTCAGGGGTTGATATTGGGAAGGGTGCTGTTTAACATCCTTGTTGGCAACATGGACAGTAGTATTGAGTGCACCCTCAGCACGTTTGCCAACACCACCAAGCTGTGTGTAATAGTCGACACACTGCAGGGAAGGGTTCCCATCCAGAGGGATGGGCTTGAGAGGTGGACCCGTGAGAACCTCATGAAGTTCAACAAGGCCAAGTGCAAGGTCCTGCATGTGGGTTGGGGCAATCCCAAGCACAAATTCAGGCTGGGGGGAGAATGGATTGAGAACAGCCCTGAGGAGAAGGACTTGGGGGTGCTGGTTGATGAGAAGCTCAACATGAGCCAGCAATGTGCACTTGCAGCCCAGAAAGTCGACCATATCCTGGGCTGTATCAAAAGAATTGTAGCCAGCAGGTCAAGGGAGAGGATTCTGCCCCTCTACTCTGTTCTCATGAGATGCGACCTGGAGTATGTGCTTCTAGCTTTGGGACCTCCAACATAAGAAGGACATGGAGTTGTTGGAGCAAGTGCAGAGGAAGGCCACAAAGATGATCAAAGGGCTGGAGCACATCTTCCATGAGGACAGGCTGAGAGAGTTGGGGTTGTTCAGCCTGGAGAAGAGAAGGCTCCAGGGAGACCTTATAGCAGCCTTCTAGCACCTAAAGGGGACCTACAGAAAAGATGGGGAGGGTCTCTTTATCAGGGAGTGTAGGCACAGGACGAGGGGTAATGTTTTTAAACCAAAAGAGGGTAGATTTAGATTAGATATTAGGAAGAAATTCTTTACTGCGAGGGTGGCAAGACATGGAAACAGATTGCCCAGAGAAGCTGTGGAGTCCCCATCCCTGGAAGTGTTCACGGCCAGGTTGGATGGGCCTTTGAGCAACCTGGTCTAGCTGAAGGTGTCCCTGCCTATGGAAGGGGTTTGGAACTAGATGATCCTTAAGGTCCCTTCCAAACCATTCTATGATTCTATGATGTTAGGAAAAATTTCTTCACTGAAAGAGTTGTCAAGAATTGGAACAGGCTGCCCAGGGAACTGGTTGAGTCACCATCCCTGGAGGTATTTAAAGGACATGTAGATGTGGTACTTAGGGACATGGTTTAGTGCTGGACTTGGCAGTGCTGGCTTAACAGCTGGATTTGATGATCTTAAAGGTGTTTTCCAACCTAAGTGATTCTATTAATTCTATATATTTATCATGGATGTTCCGTTTAGATACACCTTGTGCTATGACCAATTATATGGTTATCCAAGTAATTTAAGGGTGACTTAAATTCCTTACTTTGATTTTTTTCAATATCTAATGCAATAACAAGAGCCTGTATTTTTCTTTTTAAAATATCCCAGTTAGAGAATGCCAAAAAAATCTAGAGCAAAACTTGCATTTATGTAACCAATTTCTGTAAATATCCATCTTGTTGAAAGGGTAGCTGCAACCATTACATGGAAGTGCTTGGATTAATGCATCACTAAGGAACAATTCAGGTGTTAATGAAAGACTTTCATCTGCACATCTGAAGAAAAAGATGGTCAAGTAATTTCAAATGAGTCAGTAAACCACCTACATAAACTACCAGGTCAGCAGTTTACAGGTGAAATACTTACAAAAGCTTTTGAACTATCTGCCCTCCCTAGTGCCTTCTATGAGCATAAAGCAAAGACAATGTCACGTTTCATCACTTACGACTGCAAAATGCTTTTAAAGTTAGGAATTCACTTAGTATAGCACATGCATTTAACATTATAAAGTTTTATTTTATTCCTTCAGATGTAGGAAACCTGTAATAAAATCACAATTCTGCAAAAGAGGGACTGAATTCAGTGTGATAAAGCCTGTTTGTAAATGACAGAAGACATATTTGCCTATTTGTTATGTTTCATGATTTGGAGGTCATTTACAGTCCAAACTAAAACAACAAATCCAGGCTTCATCCAACCTCTCTTCAGATACCTTGAAATAGATTCTAAACCCATCATATTTTTTCCCTCCATTTAGGCATCCTGAATTCTGCATCTTGACTGGACTTCCAGGAAGCCCTCTGGTCCATCCCCCATGCCGCACAGCAGGAACAGCTATACCCTGTGTCATTCCTGACAGATGTTTGTCTCTTACTTTTAAAAACCCCGAGTGACAGTGACTCTACAACATCCCCAGGCACTCTGTTCTCATGTTATACTACATTTGCCTTTGGAGTTTTTCCTAACTGTCTAATCTAAGTGTCCCTTGCCACTGTTTAAACCCATTATTTCTTCTCCTACCCTCTGTGGAGATAGAGAATAGATTAATTACTCTCTTTTTGCTTTCAGTTGTCCTTTAGATATCTAAAGTTAGTTATCGTACTCCTTTGTCTTCATGGTCTCCTCAGGAAAGGCATTGTTACTCAGCATCATTGCAAAACAAGGAGGCAATATTTTCTGGTAATATTTATGTAATTATTGTCAAGGCAATAGTCTTTCTACTGAATCAGTTTCCAGTGGTATTTGCAATGGGATATATTAGGAGAAATGATAATACTTTTCCTTTTTGTAGTTCTATGGGGATAAAAAGAATAAAATGGTCTAATGGGAACAATTGCAAGAGAGAGAACCCTTCAATGAATTTTTGGGCTGCAGCTGGCTGAGAGTTTCTCTTCCAATTAAACGGTATTCTTTGTCTTCCCCCAATTGCTGCTTGTGTAACAGCATGGGAAACTGAACTTGAGGGGTCAAAATAACACAAAAGGACAGTGTTTTACATGTGAGTAGGTGGGGATGCATGCACAAGGGAGGATGTTCTGAAAATGCTTCTAAAAATATTTCCTGCCCCATGTGTATAGTCACGTCAAGTCTTCGTGTCACTGGGAAACAGTAGTAACTACAAAAAGAATATTGATTTCTACTGACTGATTCTTTGGCATCTGAAGCAACTACTTTGCTCTCTCACAGTCACATCCCCACTCATTTTGACTTACTTGGGCATTTTTCAGCTGCCACTTGGGATCTACGGCCTCTCCTCTAGGACAGCAGTGTCAGCAGTAGCCATAGAAACCTGAGTATATTTGCCCCTGTTCTGGGCTGCCATCAAAGGACCCTTTTTGTCCCATCCTGTTACAGCTTTCACTATAATGCAGACCTCCAAGGTGAAGCCAGAAGTAATTTTTGCATCACAATTTTCTTACTTTTTGTCTTATTGTATTGTTTAGGGGAGTCCATTACGGTCACATCACATGT
Organism: Burhinus bistriatus; assembly: GCA_013397275.1. Lineage (NCBI taxonomy): Eukaryota > Metazoa > Chordata > Aves > Charadriiformes > Burhinidae > Burhinus > Burhinus bistriatus. Next base: position 126,121 of record VYXH01000549.1, read on the forward strand.
GCCCCTATGATGTTGGGTGTGGGATGTCAAAAGACGTTTGTCCCTCCCTGAAGGACAGGGAACTGCTGGAGAGGGTACAGCAAAGGGCTATGAAGATGATTTGGGGACTGGAACATCTTTCTTATGAGGAAAGGCTGAGGGACTTGAGTCTTTTTAGTCTGGAGAAGAGAAGACTCAGAGGAGATCTCATCAATGCTTATAAATACTTAAAGGAAGGGTGGCAGGAGGATGGTACCAGTATTTTTGCAGTGGTGCTCAGTGACAGGACAAGAGATAATGGGCACAAACTTGAATGTAGGAAGTTCCATCTAAACACAAAGAGGAACTTCTTTACTTTGAGGGTGGCGGAGCACTGGAACAGGCTGCCCAGAGAGGTGGTGGATTCTCCAACTCTGGAGACATTCCAAACCCACCTGGATGCCATCCTGTGCAACTTGCTCTAGGTGTCCCTGCTCTGGCAGGGGGGTTGGACTAGATGATCTCCAGAGGTCCCTTCCAACCCCAGTGATTCTGTGATTTTGTTATTCTGGTGAGGAGAGTGACTGTTACGAGGACTTCTGAGCTCTCATGCTGTCTACAAATCTCAAGAGTCTTTGCTTAACTTTAATATTTATTTTTCTAAGATATTTTGTGAGGACCGTTCAAGATCTCTCCTGATCTTTATGTTTCAGAGCTCATTCTTCACATTTCTTGAAATTTAGAGCCAGCTACATGCTTCTCTGCAAGCTGAGTCAATGAGTCGTAACAACCTCATCTTATCTAATTTATAATTGTTATTATTTAATGATCTTGAAAGTAGTCAAATTAAAATGATAATAAAGTAAACAGCATACAGAACTTAAACTCAGATGCTCAATAGAGTGTTTTAGTAACTTTACATTATAGAATATAATGGTTCATATAATTCTTTCTAATACACAAGTACCATAGCAGCATTTGGCATTTATAACAATTTTTAGAAGAAATTTCACTTATGGCTAATTTACAAACTGATTCAGAGGGATGGGGATGCCAGAACTTATTCCTTAGTTTGGAAGTAGGACATAGGCTGCTGGGATTTTAGAGAGGTAATACAGAACTGAAAAACAGAATCATGTTTAGACACCTGTCTCCCCTTCTCTTTAAGGGGAATATATAAGCCACTATTAAGTCTGTGTGGGAATTATGTGCCTCAAAGGAGAATGCCAAAAACCTGCACACAGGAGTTACCTGCAAGAAATGCTTGGCACAAATCTATTCTGAAATCAACCTATCAATCTGTGATTTCAAAGTCCACATGAGAACCTACATTCACACTTTGTTAGCACCTAGGTTAGCAAACTTTCCTTCCTCCCTTCCTCCCTCCCTTCCTTCCTTCCTTCCTTCCTTCCTTCCTTCCTTCCTTCCTTCCTTCCTTCCTTCCTTCCTTCCTTCCTTCCTTCCTTCCTTCCTTNNNNTTTATTCACTCCTTTTGAGCACCTATGCCAGCAAACTTTCCTTCCTTCCTTCCCCTCTCTCTTTCTCTGTTTTTTCTTTTTAGTAATTAGGCACAGATTTACCAGGGTTTTCAGTCACCACCTCTCTCAGCCCTGCTTCCCACTGACTCCCCACATGTTCTCAGCACAGAACTGAAGCTTCTCCCTCCTTCAAACGAAATGTTCCAGATACAGGGAGCCAAGCAGAGGCTGTACAGCTGTGCAGAAGTCATGGGTTTGGTGCTCAACCCTGTCCGCACCCCATACTGCTCATCTGCTCTATCATGTAGTCTGACCTGGTTGCAGTTCCCCTGAAGCCCTCACTTGCAGTGAGGATCTGTCTGCCTCTTCAAAAGGCGATGTAATTACTGTTGCTCGTCTTTTGCACATCCTGGGTTGTGCCTGTGAGTCACCCAGCCTGGGTCTAGTTTCTTCCTCCAACAGTAAGATTCAAACGTGCATCTTCCTTTAATTGATTAACACCGACAAAGAGCTCTGAAAATTACGGAAAGGCCAGGAGTGTGATTCCTCTGTACTTGGTCAAAGTGAGGGGAGTGTGGTGACGAAGCCTATCTTCCCAAATGAAGATAACCTCCAGAAACTGCCACAGGAAGGATGAGCTAAAGTGATAAATTTTTCACTTTGAGAGGCTTTTTACTCTGACACACCTTACGAAGAAAGAGCCACTGTGCTTCAAATTCTGGTTAAAAGTTGTTTACGCTTCTGTTGGCTTGTCTTGTGCTCTCCTGAGGAAGTTCAACTATGCCCAAAATATCTGCAGGTGTTCAGAGCTGAAGCATCAGAGGCCACAGGGGAGCTGTATCTATCACAAGACCTAAGCAACTAGTCTGCGAGGTGAATTCTGATAGGAGCGAGCATTAGACAGACTGCACATGAGAATCGCATAGTCCTTGTGCTGAACCACCTCTAAGTCCAAGACTTAAAGCAGCTGGATGGCCTTACAGCAGTCTGGTGAGTCCACAGGCTGTGAGATGCCAAGCTACCAGACAAGTTTCTTCTTGTCATGGGGATGATAGGCTCCTCTGGGAATTGGATGTTGGTAAGTGGATTAAGTGCCCTCCCATGCTGAAAAACAGGCCAGACTTAAATAGTTACATTTATTTACACTCAGCAGAGCTCAGCATTTAGCTTTGACCTCTGCACTTCCCTTCTCATATATTAACTTCTAATCTTAGTGAGCTTTTTGCGTTTGCCCCTTTTTCCTCATGGAAAAATGTTGCAGCATTGAAGGCTTCACTCAGCAGCCACCATAGTGAAGCGAACATTGAACTATACGATGATGCTTATATCTTAATTCTCAGTTTGCTGAGTTAGTTTGTTGTTTTTAAGCCATTAAACAGAGAACTGTGTATCTGTGCCTGTGTCCCAGTGCAATCTGTAAATCAGGAAGCATTTTTATTTACATGGTTCTTGGAGACCACCTCGTTGTCCTAATGTAAATATCACATGTAAAATTATTTTCACCCATTTTCCACCTATTGCTCAGAATACAAATGGTTATGGAAACTTGACATTTTCTGTAAAGCCCCCTTATAACTGCACTTGACTGTGTTGTTTTCTGTAAGGGTGTAAAATAGTATCCTAACAAGATTTTATGGTTAATTTTTCATGGTAATTATAAAATCTATTTACCTCACCACAGTATGTTTGAAATTGTATTTAAAGATTCATACAGTGTTTATTTGGATGAGTAACAATTCAGCTTTCCACACAGCAGCAAGTCATACTCATAAAAATAAGACTAATTTTAAACTATTTCCAGTGCACCAAATAAAATTTACAAACTTGGAAATGTGTTTAGAGTCTGAATGTTTCTTATTTCTCTTAACCAAACAAAATGAAAAACATTTCCACTAATGGATATCGTTCTCTGTTTAAAAAAGATCTCAAAGAAGATAAAGGCCTTCCTTAAACCTCATCTATTTTGATAAGAACCAAAAGAAATAATATTTTATCACCAGATTTTTATTTGATTGTCTTTGTAAGATACAAACATTTGAAATGGGACAGTCAAAGTTTTAGTGCTCTTATTTGCCTATTAGACTGGCGCTACTCTAGACCTCAAACTTGTGTCATCATTAGCAACCTGTGTATTTTTCTGCCAGAAGAAGTGTCATATTTTAAGGTGGCAGCCAAACAGAAGCAAGTAGTCCATTAGTCCACACTAAAGTTGAAGGTCACTGCTATCAGAGTTTGAGATTCATTTGAGATCAATTGAAGTTCAAACATACATCGGAAACACAGTAATAAAAGCAAACTGTTCCATTGGTCTATAAAGTCCCACGACTTGGAACGTGACCTTTTCTGGTCTTCTGCTACAATGTTTTGGGTGTTGAAGTCAGAAACTAAAGAATAAGTGTAGCATGCAGAAGACCGCTCCTTTCTGCCCAAAGGAATGAAATGAGGAAGGAATAAGTGCAGATATAAAAAATGCTTTATTTTTCTTGAATATAAATATCTAAATTATCAAACAGAAAAAAAGGAAAGGATCATAGCATTACACTTCTTTAGCTATGCTGGCTATGCTGTTAGCCAACTTAAATCTCAGTTCCCACATTCCTTGAAATAAAGCACTTTATGGAATCTGTGGGTTAAATATCTGAGGGCATATCCCGCACTATCCTGTACTAATGTGCAGATCTGGTACTTATGCATATGGCCTGTTAACCAGTCAGAAAAACCTTGTCTTTTGCTGTGATGAGCCTCACCATTGCTGCACAATGAGAGTCATATTTGATTTCAATATCTTTTTGAAGCTACATGCAGCATCTGTTCCTCCTGTTCTCATTCTCTGTCCCAAAATTCCCATGGAATCTGCTGTAATTGTTCATCAGACTTCCCAAAGCTACTTTTAATGTAAAACAGCTCCATTAAATATCACTCATCTATTGGAAATGAATCTATTATACAATCCGCGTGTAATGTATGGCTGATTCTAAATTAATAACTCTCTCCATGCACAACAATAAACTTTACTGTAATTAGTTTCTTTATATAATACACAGAATTTACCATCGTATCATACCCATGAGACTATTCAGGTTAGCAGCAAAAAAAAAAAACCCCAAACCTGAGTTTATGTAGATAACAGCTCACTGCCAAGGGCAGACAGCTGGAAATGAGAAGAGTCAGACTTTATTTCAAGACAGCCTCTGAATTTTTTATGGTCTTAGGCAAGTCATTAATATCTGTGCCATAATTTTACAATATGTAAAAGAGGGATGATAATGCCTGATCACTTCTGTGACAGTGTTTTGAGTTTTTATTTTACTGTAAATTTTATTGCTGCTGTTCTTCAAGGAATAAACCTATTCCATGGAACAGCAGAGGAGCTTCAAAGAACATGGAACATGAATGACAAGATTCTAAGAGTCCCAGACAGAAGGTAATTTAAACCTTCAAAGCTTTGAATCCTGTCTGGGGCTTGTACATCAGGCATGAGAAGTGAAACCATGAAATGCCTCCTCTAAGCCCACCAAAGGCATAGGTAAATGGAATACAGATCTTTCCTTGCAAAGATCTGCAAATGAAGAGGATGATACACCACTTAGGCTGTTTCAACATTGCTAGAGAAGTTTTTGGTTTCTTGGCTGCTGAGTTTCATTGACCACCAAGAGAGCTACAACTTAGTGTAATTTACAGGTACTAGCCCCTGTGTAACTGGATCTTACACAGAAAAAATACAAGTATCCAGATCCCTCCTCCCACCCACCTTCCCCCCCTCCCCCCAAAAAAACCAAAGAGAAAAGGGCGGGGGAGGGAGGGGGAAGAATAGTACATGAAAAATAAAATCATAAATCTTCACATATCATGATATGAAACTGTAAATAAAGTCGGGAGCAGCTCAGCAGCATACCTCAGCACTGGACCAGCAGTAGCATATCTTTAGGACTTGAAAAATCTTAGCAAAATGAGATACTACTAACCCAGATGGGTTTTTAACTTTCTTTCATTCATTTTGCCAGTTACATCTACAAAAGGTGAAAGCAAATAAAGAACTATGCCTGAAAATGACATTTATTCTTACTCATCGCTATGTTTCTATACAGTCCATGTCTACACAATCATAGAGAAAAAAATGGAGCGGAATGGAGTGACTTAAGAAGCAATTGAGGCTCTTATGGCACATATGTAAGAGTGAATAGTTGAACCGTGAATCGGCTGCAAATATTAAGACTACACAAAAGTCCTTATTTACCTAAAAAAGGAAATTTTAAAAAATATATGTCTAATACTGAACATACCAGGGGAAAGGTGGTTACCTAAAAGAGCTTCATTTTGTTCCTTCACTGTAATTTTTAAGCTACTGCCTAACAATGTGTTTATCCAGAGCAGAAAAGATTTGATGATGACATCTAGTAAAGAATATTGGCAGTGCATATTGTGGAAAGCATACAGATATTTTAGGTAAGTAAAAAGATAGACTTTCCAAGAAGCATACAAGACAATTAACAAAAAAAGAAAAAACAACCAGTTCTGTAGATATGAGTATACTTGATTTTGTTTTCTGTACAGAAATTATGCAGATACATAGTGTGCCAGCCAGGCATGATGTGGCAATTATTTTCACATATAAGCAATACAAATAAAGCAGTGTGTGTGTGTTATTATTTTTAAATTCTTAACTTCCCTGAGAAAATTGCAGATTTTCATATCCTACCAGCTCACTATAAAAATTAGTCAGTAAAGTATGAGAAATCATTGTCTTTTAGTCTTTCAACTCTATATTTAGCTTCTCCCACCATTTTGAGAAACAACTGCATTACTGATATTAAAAGCATTCTCTTATTAAATTGTCTGCTTATTCTGTTTCCACACTCTTAACATTATCAAAAGCAAGGAAATAGTAGAAAATATCTTTAGCCTTAAGGCTAGAGCACCGATAAAGCCAGCTTGAATCAAAGCCTTTGAGACTCTTCTCATTTATTTCAGCAGACTCTGTTTGAAGCACTGTATCCAGAAGGATCTGTGTATCGCTGAGTGACAATCCTTGTCACAACAAGGTTACAGCAGATAACTGACTGCAATTCTCATTTGCAATGAGTAAGAGAGGCAGGATTAGTCTTTCTGACTCTTGCCATCCATCTTTACAGGGGAAGATGCTAATGGAAAGAAGGGTTATCATGAACATACAAAAAATGCATACATTATTGCAGCTGCACAAATGAATATCAGTATTAAATTCCCTTGCATTCCCACCACAAGCTAATCAGTCTCAATAAAATTATCTTCATGTGGCTACATTGTATGAAAGGACATTTTTCCAAGTTATTTGAAATCTAATTCTTACTTGTGATGAGAATATTTTGTAAGTCATTTCATGGAAAGCAAGCTGTTTTGTGAGTGGGGGAACTAATGGAGCTGCGTTTCCAGCAGATTTGTGACTTGTCACTTTCCTCCCATTTAGAAAAAAAAACCAACTCAGGTCACCTTCTGATGCCTTTTGTCACCTTTTGTAAACTTCTTCCTAGGATCCTCTGCTTCCTCTCCTGTTCCTTATTTATCTTTCCCTGGACTGTGCTGAGATTGGGTTAGAATTATTCACAGTGGGTAGGCATGAGGCTTTTAATCAGCTGGTTGATATGTGAACGATATGTGAATTTCTTTCCTGTCTCTTTGTAGATCAGGAGCAGAATCCTGCCGAGACCTCCACCCCTTTGTCAGAGTTGGATGAAATTGGCTAATATATTAAAAAAGTATTACAGGAGGACAGACATAAAATCATAGATGATGAAACAGAAATCTCGCTATTCCCCTTTCCACCCCAAACCCAGAGCATGAATGTCATAACAACAAAACGCATCTCTGTGTTGGCTCACAACAACATAGATCAGTGAACCAAACGCTACGCTAGCTGAATAGCTTGCAAAGCTAATGCCCTTCAGCAGAACAATATTTTAGCTGACATACTATAGTTGCATACACACTGCTGTATCTCCAAAGCTAACCTTGATAAATTGGATTTGTACTGGAAGATGAGGAGTATTTTCAGTTTGAAACTGGACTGTACAAAGAACAGTGTGGAGGCATTACGGTTCACAAGCACCGCTAGCGTTACCACCAAATACAGGACTTCACCTACTATCCAAGCACCTGAGTGAGGGCTGATCCCCCTCGAGCAGGGTCTTTCTCACAGTTTTCTGTATGGGTATATTAACTTGTGTCTGTTACCAAGAATTTGCTAGTACAAAGGAAGTGCTGGAAATTTCCAGTTTCCTCCTATTTTCTTTAGTAAAAGAAATACCAAAAATATCAGTCTCTTTCTTGTCTGTCTACTGTGCTTTGGGGGTTGTGGGAAAGATGCAGACACTACCTGCAAGCTACATTTTTCTTGCAGCATAGATAAAAAAAATCCAAGCAGTGAAATATTAACCATCTTCTCCAAAAATGGTGAGAAAGGGATAATTTAGTTTTCTTTTGGGATACTTTCATATGTTTTGTCAATCCTCCTTCCTTAAAAGGATAACCTTGGAATTTAGGGCAGTAATCAAGATGAACTTTCAGTAAAGAGCACGGAAAGCAGTCACAGCTGAACGTCAACCAAATAAATTCATTGCTTTACATTTTTGAAGCTCACCTATGAATCTCCCAAGCCAGAAAGGTAAAAAACCTGTCATAATTATCCCAGATCATTTTCAGTCAAAGCTAAAATACTATAGCTTCAATCAAACAAGTGAAGCACAATGATTCAGATTTACACTGGCTTTATCTCACAGCAATAAATAATAAAAAATCCCAATGTAATGAGATGGCTTATTTCTGAGGATCTTGATCTACTGCTTGGGAAGTGACATGTTCATGTCCTTTCCCTGCCATGGACATACTGTGGGACCTTATGTGAATAATAAACCAGTCTGAACTTTTCCCAGGTACCAGTGGCATTTTTTTTAAATAAGTGTTGCAAGGGTAAAAGAAAATTACTGAAAAGAAAACTGGTTCTGTTTTACCTCAAACCAGGACAGTCTCAAAGACGACTGCTGCACCTGTAGACCAGGAGTGGGGACCAGGTGCACCCATGTGCAGAGATGGAATAATCAAAAAAATAAGAAGTTTTTACCTCCCTTGGGGCTTACCTGTCAATCATGACTGCCACTTGGATACCATCAGTTGTGGTTGAAGGTGACTGATAGCTGATGAAAATGACATATTTAGGTAGGCGACAAGAAAAAGGTATCTACCTGTGAGGTTAAAGTTTCTAGCTTAATGCTTTTTACTGCACATTCTAAGAAATATTTTGGGCAAATCCTCATCCTGGAAGTGGGAGGAAAGCTCAGGATGAGCCTGCAGGAAGGAAGACCAAGCTGCCCACAGCACTGGCAGGGCCCAGAGGGCACCAAGAGACGCTAATTTCCCTGAGGAGCCTCATGTGGGACCCCCACCTACGCACACGGCCCATAGACCCAGGGCACCAATAAAGCTCAGGACTCCTGCCCCTTCCCCTCCTGAGCTAGAGTGTAGGTATGCTTGCCTCTACCTCTGTCTTCTTCCTGGCTGCACCTTGGACCCACCATGTACCTTTGTCTTCTGTACTGCTCCTGGCTGTACCTGGACCATCCCCTCGCTGTGCCTGGGGCTGTCAATGGGCCTGTTTTCCAGCACCCAACTTGGATGCTGCATGCCCTGGTGAGTGAAAGCCCAGCCAGTGCTGAGGTTGCCCTCAGCCACCGGCTTATCTGCTTCCAGCCCCATGGAGCAGCCCCACTCCCTGACACAGAAACCCTCCTGCATATGCTCAGAGGGTGCTTTACAGGAGGTAGGGACTATACTGCAAATTTCTTCATGGAATATTTTAGCCTCACTGCTTTGAAGCAGTCCCAGCACAATGTCTTCTCAGTTTGACTTTTTCCTGTATGTTTTTCTTGATTTAAAAAAAAAAAAAACAACCCAAACCAAAAAAAAACCAACAAAACCCCCCATCAAATTCTTTACTTTTAAGGCACTAATTTCCAAGTGGGTTATTTTAGTTTTTTGTGGGAAGCTTATATGGTGACTGTATATGATGCTAAAGTAGCAACTGTAAAAATACATGGGTAATTCTTCACTTCCAAAGAAGACAAAGAACTTCACAGGTTCTGATAATCTGATATAAATGAGTCTTCTACCCCTTTCAAAATGCCAGGGTAGTTCTACAACATAACCACTTAAAATAAGTGTAATGTCAACTTTACCAGCTGCAGTTAGTCTTTCTCTCCACCTGTTTTGCAGCTGTTAATAACTCCTTCTATCAGTATCGCTTTGATCAGTAATGTATCAAAGCAAAGTTTTCAGGGAATGGCTTAGAGAGTAAAGCCAATAACACTTTTTTCTTCCTATCTATCAGATGTTAGGAAACTTTCTCATTATCCTAGAGAGAGACATACATTCTAAACAGGTATAAATATTTTTATGCATCTTTGTATTGAGCAGCTGCCAGGAAAAACAGTTAACTAATTATTTTCTACAGCATTAACTATTCTTCAGCAAGAGTCTTCTGCAGAACTAATTTATTGAATTATCTAGAAATCAACAAGCTTTGTGTCTCATGGTATGTAAAAACATTAAGTACACAAGTTCAGAGCAGGTGGCAACTACCCTAATTTCAGTTTAAGTTGACTCAGTCAAACAAGCAGCATTCCCCAGGGCTCAGTATTAGGGCCAGTTCTGTTTAATATCTTTACCAATAATCTGGATGAAGGGATTGAGTGTACCCTCAGTAAATTTGCTTACAACACCAAGTTGGGCAGGAGTGTTGATCTGCTTGAGGGTAGGAGGGCTCTACAGAGGGATCTGGACAGGCTGGGTCAGTGGGCCGAGGCCGATGGTATGAGGTTCAACAAGGCCACGTGCCGAGTCCTGCACTTGGGTCACAACAACCCCATGCGGCACTACAGGCTTGGGGAGGAGTAGCTGGAAAGTTGCCTTGCAGAAAAGGACCTGGGGGTGTTGGTCAACAGCTGGCTCAATGTGAGCCAGCAGTGTGCCCAGGTGGTCAAGAAGGCCAGTAGCATCCTGGCTTGTACCAGAAGTAGTGTGGCCAGCAGGACTAAGGAAGTGACTGTCCCGCTGTACTTGGCACTGGTGAGGCTGCACCTTGAATACTGTGTTCAGTTTTGGGCCCCTCACTACGAGAAAGACACTGAGGTGCTGGAGAGTGTCCAGAGGAAGGCAACAAAGCTGGTGAGGGACCTAGAGAACAAGTCCTATGAGGAATGGCTGAGGTTACTGGGGTTGTTTAGTCTGGAGAAAAGGAGGCTGAGGGGAGACCTTATCGCTCTCTACAACTACCTGAAAGGAGGTTGTAGCGAGGTGGTTGTGCGTCTCTTTTCCCAAGTAACAACTGACAGGATGAGAGGAAATGACCTCAACTTGTGCCAGGGGAGGTTTAGATTGGATATCAGAAAAAATTTCTTCGTTGAAAGGATTGTCAAGAACTGGAACAGGCTGCCCAGGGAAATGGTTGAGTCATCATCCCTGGAGATATTTAAAAGATTTGTAGATGTGGTGTTTAGTGATATGGTTTAGTGGTGGACTTGGCAGTGCCAGGTTAATGGTTGGACTCAATGATCTTAAAGGTCTTTTCCAACCTAAATGATTCTATGATTCTAAACTTCCAACCCAGGACAGAATGCATGCAGGACTCTTCTAAAGGCCAAAGAAAAGGACCCTACTAAGTATTCAATCAATTAGTAGGATGGATAATCTAAGCCCTGTTGAAGGGATCTACAGTATTACTCATTTTCTGAACATCTTATGAGCAATGTCAGAGATTCTAGTTTTCAGTTAGAGGAACCAGACACATGGCTATGAAAGCCTTATGTCCCTGCTGCCCTTGGCCATGTATGCCTAGTGAATGTAGCCAGCCCATGCTTTCTGGAGCATGGAATATTAGGAGGAACCCCAGGAAGACAGAAAGGCAAGTCCCACATAGCTGCTAGCTCATATCATCCCCACTAGTTAGAAGATCCTTATGACTGTGTCTAAGATGATTCAAAGAATCCCTCTGTGCATGTGCTCTGGACAGCAGGGATAGCTTGGAAAGCAGAAAATGTTCTTCAGTCCTGTCAGTGAACCATGACCCATCTCACATACTTGCAGATCAGGCCATGAAACTGCTCTCAAGACTTGGTTTGATTTATTTTCCCCTCTGAGGTTTCAAATTATGAAATCTTGAATTTTAAGCCTTTTAAAGATTAATTTGAACAAAACCATAAAGCTTCATATAGGGGTGGGTGGACTTTTCTCCCCATGTGGTTACAGTGCAAGTAAGATGCAGAACTCTTTTCCAAGCTTCCTGCAAGAAAGTCACCTTTGGGCTGAGATCAAGCAGAGAATGACTTTAGAGACAGCAAGGGACAAACTGAAACTACAGGTTATACTGGGAAATGGTTTTAGTTAGCACATTTTATTATACGGTATGTACTGTTGCAAGCACTGATGTATAAAGTGTCAGTTTTGAGACATTTGGGAGGTGCAGATGGAGACGAACATTTCATAAAGACCATAAATCATATTTTTCATCATATTTTGCTTACGTGTTATATTCTCTAGAATTACCCATTCATATTATTGCAAGGTAAAGTTATAAAATTTCCATTTTATGCCAAAATAACCATCTGTAGCCATCCACTGGTGAATTCATATTAGTAACGATAATAGGATTGAGAGAGTAATCATGTGCAGGATTTTTGATATTTAAAAGGTTGGATATGCACAATTTAGCTCCGTACACTGCACAAGAGGCACTCTGCTTCAAATGAATCATGAAAATAGTAATAAGCTTTGTATTTTGTGCACTGCTTTGTACTGAAAAATATTGAAGCATATTTTTTAAAGAAATGTTGGATGTAGTCTACTGTATGTGCCCAAGGGACAGAGCTCTTCAAATTCATTCATCAGACTTCTATGCAGAATGGTAATTCTTCAAAAATATTAAGAAAGTTACATAGATCGTTAATTTAAATTAGTCTGAACTTCGAGAAAGAGTATTGCTGCTTTAGGAGGTAACAAATACCATCTCAACCAAAACCAGGCAAAATCTCCACTGCGTCTAAGCTACTGTGGGTGTAGCAGAAAATGTAGGAGATAACGTGAGTCATGTTAGAGAACTGGTTAAACCTCCCCAATTCTCTGACTCAACTAAGCAGCAATTCAGGAGTGTTGTGAAGAAGATATGTAAATTGTGCACTCTTGTCTGCTAAAGTGGTAATCATATTCCAGCTGGGTACAGATGAAGTGCAAAGTCACGTTTCCAGTCCCAAGGAAAAAAAGGTAGTTTAAAATACCTCCTTAGTTTCCTTTTAACATTTGCTATTGGCATAGCTTTCTGCTGGTCTTATATATGTCATTCTTAGTTAGTCTATATATTATATATGAAGCCTGTGTGTTTACCAGCAGGCTTTGAATTCCAGAGGCAATAGGTGCCTAAATGTGAGGTGCTTCAGCAAACACCTACAATTTCAATTTCAAAGTCTTGAAGACTTTGCCAAGCTGTAGATCTCTCAAGACTTGAGAGTAGTTCCCCTCTCTACCATGCCACATGAAAGCGACTCTAAAGGAGAGCCATGCTCCAAAGACTTCAGCCCAAAACCACTGCATGAATTATTTCAATTTCAGCAGCTGCTAAGAAATCGCTCACCAGAATGTCAGTAAAAAATCCTCATAGATTTGGGCTTAAGATCAAGTTTGATTTTTAGAATAGGTTGGCATATTTTTTCCATATAGTATTCAACTCTAATACATGCTATGCTTTTCATTAACTTGGATCAATGAAATATATGTTTTGGGCAACCGCTCTCAGCAGACTGGAGGTGGAATCGTTTGCTTGGAAGGTGGCCAATCTTTAAAAAAAAAGCCTTTATCTTTCTACATTTTAGCTGATGGATGCTGAAGAAGCATTTTTACTGTGTGAACAGCTCACCTATTCTCCTCTTGGTTCTGGGAAATGTCTAATAATGAAGACTACGCAAGGTCAATCTCATAATTGTAGCTGTCACCACAGTCTTCCCCCGTCCCTAGATATTTTCGATCATAATCTACAAAGCCAAAAGTATCTCAAAGGCTAAAAACTGCTGATTGTATTAACCAAAAGCACTTAGTACCTACCAAATATCAAAGTTTCTGAAGTAAAAAAAGTTCAGCTGTGGCTAAAAGCAATAAAATAACTCAATCCTAGAAACACACAGCATTAGATGAATTCCTTGGCAGTCAGATACGCTGGCTGAATGGATTTCTGTAGTTGAACAATACCAAAAATATGACAAGCAGCTGATACTTCCAATTAAAAAGAAAAAAAGTCTTATCTCTTAGCATATGAAACCTTTTCTACATAGAAAAAGTCCTAGAAATTTTTGACTCAGAAATATTATATATTCTTAAACTAAATATAGTTATGTTTCAGATTTTAAAAAAATAGTTTATCAATCATTCTTACTATTAGCTACCTTGTGCTAGTACTGAGATAAACATAACAAAAAACCTAAAAACCATCTGCCCCAGAGATTAGTCCTGACTGACAAAAGAAACGTGGATAGACACAGGTGATTGGGAGGAGGAGTTTTCTATAGTGCAATCAGTTTTCTTTTTTAGTAGACATAATATTCTTGTTTATTACATGTTTATATTAGATACAAGAAATCATCCTCCCTGTAATGACTTTTATCCAAGTGTCATTGTTAACTCAGACCAGATAGTCTAAATGTTATTTTCTGTAAGTTTTAACCTCTGCTCTTGGCTAATCAACTCTAAACTAAATCACTTAGAGCTGATGGATGATTTACGTACACCTTCATATTACTCTAGTGCAAACCTGCCGGGAAAGTCCTGCTGAAAATTTCTAGTGGCTGTCTGGCCACTGGAGACTGGAAACAAAGACGTCTATTACATTTCTTAGAGTGAACAGAGCTGAATGACAAATGTAACGGGTAGGACAATGTTTCTATACAGCAGGTACGGAACTGACCATACTGCTAGCAGAACCGTGAAAATCATATTTGAAGTAGAAGGTAGTTCTAACACAACACAGTTATTGCAGGCTAATGACATGTGAGACAAGGACGGTGCATAGCAGTAACTTGTTTTTATCAGACAGACTCTCATGCACGCAAATCCTTCTCCAGATCTGAGACTGCAGGAACAGACTTGGGAGCTAAATGCAAGTCAACGACCTGCAGATTAGGGAGGCACATATTGGTCAGCTCACCCTTGAGGGCAGTGAGCTTAGGTGGTGGGGGATGAAATTGTAGAAGATGAAAGACAATGTTATGCACTTAAGTGCATGAGGGGAAGCAAGATGGTTGAGAGTTTGGCAATGTATCACTAGTATTTTTGTGTGCTTCAGATGGCCGATACCCTTATATGTTGGGTGTGAGTATAAAATGTAAACCTTTTCTAGCTGCAAATCTTCTATTGCATATGGATTTAGACCAGTTTCAGCAAAACATTGCTAGGCTAATCTCCTACAATTTTGGTAACAATATAAGCCAGAATGTTTAGGTCTTGAGAGGTAATGAAAGGTATGTGCTTAGAATAGGCACCGTAATAAATTTTTTAAAACATCCTGTGGCCATTTACATTAATTATCCAGTATCTAGGAATAACTTGAGTGTCATAGGATTAAAAGGGGAAGGGGATGCTGGAAATGAAATACAGTAACATTTAATGGCTTAATCTCTCTGAAGCTAATGATAAAGCTTTTAGTTCATGTGCAGGATTAGTTTTTAAAAAAGCATAATGAAGAACAGTAATTTTCTTCAGATATTTTAGTTAATGTCAGATGTCTTGTAAGGTAAATATGTAACAGTCAACAGACATAATTTTGCCATTTTAAAAAGATATGGGATTCCTTTAAGGATTATGCTTGTAAGGTTATGTCTTAGTCTTTTTAGTCATTGCAGATGCTAAAAGTTTTTTAAAATTGTAGTTTTAACTACTTCAGCCCAGTCACATCATTTAATATAATGCTTCTTTCTCATTTGACTCATCTTTTTTGCAGTTTTTCTAAGGAAGCATATTGAGCTTTGAATATACAAATCCATTAACATATGTAGAAATTATCGACAGGGAAGACGTTCATGTTTTAACTCAATGCAGTTTTAGCAGTGTTCTGTTGAAAAGTGGACTTCAGGGACCACCAGGAAGCTCCAAATTCTTTAACGAAACATGATCATATTGGATTTACATTTTTCTTGGTGCATATAGATTGATATGTGAAATATTAACGCCGCAAAAGAGAGATCAATTGATGTATACACATTTTATTACTAACAGGAAAATATTGATGTGGTAAATTATTTATACTTTGGATAATAAAATAGATTTCATGGAGAAGCCAAGGTAAGTTGTAACTTGGGATTTGTGTTAATGTTAAATTATGGGAGTGAGTTGCATAAGTGTATATGTATATAAATAATTACAAAAGGGATGAAAAAGAGCAGAAAAGATATGCTTAAGATGATTGTGGAGCAAAAGCACAAATATAGTGGCAATTTCCATATACTGTTTCTCATGAACAAACTACTACTTTTGCCTGGCAGTGTCTTTGAAAAAAACCATGCTTTCATTCTTTTTTGTTCACTTTACTTATTTTTAGATAATTCTTATTTATATAATCTAAAAGAAACATATTTTAAATAATGCAAGAAATAAACATCATTCAGTGTTTACCTGAAAAAAAATCATTGGTATGATAAAGTGTTGCTTCTAATGTAGGGGAAAAAACCTAATAAGAAGTACGGCTAAACATTCTTCATTACTGTACCACCACACCTGCACTGCATACTTTGTAAAAAAAAAAAAAAATCAAAACCAACCAACCAACCAACTAAAAACTTTCAAATAAAATATGCTCAGCAATGTTTGAACTGTTTTTTTCCATTGCACTTTGCTTGGCTAATACTACTAGACGAGGCATTTCATATTCTGTTTCACTTCTTTGTTGCTATGCAAAAAGGCTTTCCCTTAGGAAAAGACAACTTCCTAAAGTACAACACTTGAGAAGCGTGTTTAAAAAAACCTGCCAGCTCTTGTGAAAGTTCTAAAAAAAGGCAATTAATTTCTTATTCCTTTGAAAACAAAGCCCTGCTCTTTACAAGCAAAGAAATAAACTAATTTGTTTGTCTCAAATGTTTGACTATATTAATTCTCTCTTTAGTATTGACCTGAGGAAGCCTGAAAGAGGAGTTAGTGTTACAGAGTAGCTTCAGCTGCAGTATTTTATTTTTTTTTTAAGCCAACAGTTTTCATGAATTGTTCTTCCAATCTCTAGGGAAAAATCAGCACAGACACGTTTATCTGTAATGTTCAGTATATATATATATATATATAAAAAAAGGCAATAACGCCAAGGACTATGAGAGCATTTCCAAAATGTTAAAATTTTATCCTTCAGATCACAAGCATGAATTTGACAGAAATTCAGTTTAAAAAACAAAAGGCACTTGTGTCATTAGTGGCTTGCAAAGTGTCATGCTTTCCCAGTTTCTAGAGAACTGATATGCATAGTATTAAGCATTCATATTTGACAACATTTAAAGCTAAAGGAGTAATTGTGCATGAAAAATGAACCACCTTTTTCCATCCCCTCCCACTTAGACACAGATCTTCCAGTTTGGAAGATCAGATACCCAGTAGGAGATATGAAAGGTGATGCCTGCAATGCAGCTACTTGTGTAGTTGGATTCCGCAGAGAGCTCTGAAGCTCTGCAGCTGCCAATCCCATCTTTTTTAACAACTAACTTTCTCGGAAAATATATTTTTTATTGATGGCAAAGTGAGTAAGTGGAGCCTTAAGGAAAGCAAGGGGTAAGGAGGCAAAAGGCTAGAAATCTTTGCTCTATAAACACTGTCCAGCTCAGTTCAATTCTTTAACGGAAGGGCTCTTGAGAAATGTGGCTCCTCTGCAGTTGAGCAGACCCCTCAGGTATACTGAAGTACCTGTGTTTTGACAAGAATTTGCGTCGAAGGCGAATTACTGGAAGAAAGGAATCAGAAGTTTAAAGTTGAGGCATGGTTAAGGCATCCTCAGAAAGATGTTTCTGACAGGCAGCAATAAAAGCAGGCAGTCACAGTGGTGATGGCAGCTCGGTGTTGCAGTGAACCATTTCAAACCTTTACTGCCTGGCACTTTTACCAAAACATAGTTGTTTAACCTGTAAGTGCACAGGTGCAAATACATAAATAAGAACAAACATGAAGGATATGGTGTGTGACTCAGGATGTGGTGGGAAGGTACACTGCTACTAGCATCCAAAAGACCACACTTAAATTTTAATCTGCCTGAGCCGCAGTGAAGAGGCTGTGTGTGGCAAAGAGGATGTGTGATAAAGGGTTTTTTCCAAAGTTGGACTGCTCAGCGGGTGCTGTGGGGAGAGATCAAAGGGCTTTTCTCTCATTTTGCTTCAACACAGGAAAAAATCCAAACAAAATACATCCAAAAAAGAGTGTGGTTAGTAGCATATGAAAAGCAATCTCAAAGTGAACTGCCCAAGAGGGGCAACTGTGTATTATTTTTCACCAGTACCCAGAGACGGTTCAGCTATCACCACCCATAGAAAGGTATGTCTACCTTCCTGAACTAGAGATTTATTTATTTTTTTTTAATTTTTAGGTGAACCTAAACTAGCTATTTTAAGTAGCCAGTTTAGTGTGGTTAAGTCTGTTCATTTGTTGTGAACTCTGCAGAACACCTGATATGAAATTCTCTATTTTTTTAAGTTTTTGAAGTGCCAGTTCAACGTAAGTCAAGGTATGCCCCTCCAGCTAGTGCTAGTAAAGGAAGACCTTCTTTATTTATTAGCTTGTCTTGTATTCCTTTAAACTCTCTCTAGATTGCAAAATACATAGTAAAAATTTAATTAGTGAAGAAGAAAAAAATTAACAGAAATCAAGAAAATCAGAATTCCAATCTTCTAGTATCTTAATATTAAGGAAGTGAAACATAACCAGCACACACTACATCAGTTTTGAGGGAAGCCCAAAGACACTATAGTTCTGAATTGGCTTTAGCCTGTTGTCATAAAAAAAGTAATAAAAAGCACTCTTGGAAAAAATAAAAAATTTGGGCAGCAGATAGATATAGATCTAACAACTGTTGCAAATTTTGCTCAAACTTGCACTGTTACCTCATGAAAGTTTCACAAAATTTCTTTTGGACTATATAATATCTCATGAAATACTAGGGCTTTTTGCTTTACTGAAGGTAACTAGTGAGGTTATCTTTAGGACAGTTTATTTAAGTCTATTGAATGCTTTTCCAAGTGCAAATTCAGTGTAACATCTCTTGTTTGATTACAACTGAACACGTTTTAGGAGCACAGGCAAAGTTGGATTTGAGTGGACAGATTTACTTGCTTACTTCAGGAAGAAGACTGTGTTAAGATTAGGTTTGACTAGCAATCACTCTTTCTAGTCAAGAAAAATCTTCAAAGGAATAGTTACAGTTTTTTATAGATGCAGGCCTAACTTTTAGTTTTCTTTACAATCTCCAGTCCACAGTTTTCTTAAAAGTTTTAGTAGATTACTTCACATCTATATCTTCTTCAGCTGAAGAATATTTGGCTAATTTTCAATAAATAATGAATACAGGAGATTACCTGATGCATTTGAAGCAATCAGGAGTGCTTACACTGAATTGGTATTACAGCAAATGTAAAGAATGGACGCTTGCTGGACCAAGCGCACTGAACGTGTGTCTCTGACCAACATGAACCCCCAGCTCCAGCCATTGGTTGCATTATGGGAGACACTCTCCTTGCATTCATTGATACATTTAAACAACTTTTTTCCCACGCAGATAGAAAGAATCTTTTCTGGTTAAATTATTTCCATTAGCCATTTTACTGATATATTTAGTCTGTTCTTCTGTTCATAGGTTATTTTGAAACAATTTACCTTTGGTGTACATAAATAAGCTTAAACGATTCAAGCAATGATTTACAAAAACACATTTTGGTCTACAGCTCTCTGCCATCCCCGTTTTCTTCAGCTGCTTCTTAGTTGGCACAGGGCTATACACAATTTAGTATACAATGGTATAACTGGTAGTTTCGTTTTCATGCCATTCTCTGATTCCAAACCTGTAAGAGCTTTTGAGCTGAGCAGGCAGGTTTTCTGGTGCAAAGTCTATTCCTCAGTTTCTGCTACAAACCCTTTGCAAACAAAGCTGCATGTAAGTATCTGTTGGAAAAAAGTTTATACTGCAGCAACAAAATTGTTTTTTCCTTAACATCTGTGTGTTTCTCTTCAGGTTTTATTTATCTTTGTAACTCTCATGTCCTGTCCTCCACTCCACCTATAGCGCATTTCTCAGAGCTGCACTTGTTCTGTTCGGATGATGGTTTGATGAATGTCTGGACTCAGACGATTTATATTCAATCACAACAGACAGCTATAGTCTTAGGCTTTCTTGAAAAAGCAAATGAAAGAGTGAAAAGTAGAAGAACTCAGAGCAAATTTGGAAGAAGAGGGATTTACTCTGGGTGCGTGAGATAGCAAAATCTGTTAAACAATACATTAAGCAATCTTCCTTTGTAGAGATTATTTTAAATTAATTTCTGCTAGTAGGAAATAAATTGCAGTGCTGGAAAAGATGCCATGCACATTTTAATTAAAACATTGGACATGGCTGAATAACTTAAGAGGTTTTGAAACTGAAGAAACTTAACTCTCTCACTTATACATGTAGAAGGAGAGAGATGAGGGAGATGCAAGGATTAATTACTTCACGTGAAAGCCCAAGTGCCTACTTAAACTCTGAACATTAACAAACAGACATTCATATAATACCTATATGTCTTACAAGTAGTGAGTCCTTCCTTTACAGATTGATCTCTCATTTTTAATCCCCCTTTTTTTCCTAAGTGCTATAGATAATCTCATGATATATTGAACAACCTTTGTTTTGAGAAGAACAAGATGGCACTTCAGCCATTTTATCACTGCCCTATGAATTCAGTTTTGTGTGGTAAATTCAAGAAAAAATATTTTCCGCTAAAATGCCCTCAGTGTTTCCGCCTGCTCTATGGGAACTAGACAGGCTCTGCCTAAATCAAAACACCTAAGTTGTCCCCAGTGTAGCTCCTGGGAGATGCAGAAAGCCAAGGCTCGTCCTTGCAGAAGATCTGCTCCTTTGCACCAAACCCCCTCTGCTAGTGAGAATTGGGGCATTGACCTGTTTGGGTCATTGTTTAATCATAACAACCCCCTTGATGAGGCCTAACGTACTACAGCATGTTAGTTTTCCCAGAGAAGGTCTGTAGGTACTGAAGAATTCCCATATGTGCATGAATGTATATACTGCAGCCCAAACCATCGGAGTGCATTCATTTGCTCCCTGCTCATCCAGCAGCAAAGAGTTCTTGGCAACAACCTGAGAGTGACACGGCATCAGACTCGGTGGCTGTACTGGCCCTTTCTATGGAGGTGATGCGAAGCCCCTTGGTAATACTCATTCTCTGCTGCGTAGGAAAAAGGGCATCATCATAATGAGGGCTCAGGTCAGCCAGGGTTGCTTGCAGACATGCACTGAACAGGAGTTTCATTGCCTGCTTTCAAATACAATTATGAGTCACTTCAGTATTACTGACACTTGACACTGAAATGGTAGAACAGAATTCTGAATAAAAGCAATAAACCTGACTAATTTATTTATTTTTTTTTTTTTTCAGTAGAAAGGCATCTGTGAAATGGTGAGGGGAAAATTAAGCGTACTAACCACTTCATCCTGTAATGGACTTGTACACAGAAGGTACTCGGGATACCTGGTATAGAGTGCGAACCCAGTGCCAGGAAGGCAGGCTTCCTGCAGAAAAAAT
This sequence comes from Burhinus bistriatus, assembly GCA_013397275.1. NCBI lineage: Eukaryota > Metazoa > Chordata > Aves > Charadriiformes > Burhinidae > Burhinus > Burhinus bistriatus. Next base: position 147,383 of record VYXH01000549.1, read on the forward strand.
GGAGGAGTGTGTTGTCTAGAGCTACCTCGTAGGAAATGCAGGGCACAGGCATGTGTTGGCACTGAGATGCTGCAGTCAGTAAGTATGTTCAGGCCTCAAGGTACAGGTATATTCCTGGGTCTGCAACCACTCTGATCGTGAGCTTACCAAGGCTGTTTTGCTCCCTGTGGAAATTATGGTCCTTACTTCTGCATTTACATCACAACTTAGAAACAAAAGTGCTTAGCCCTGGAATGCTAGGTTTAGTTTTATTATGCAGGCGTCCAGTTTTACCTCCACTAGCCATCCTTTTCTCCAAACTTTATCGGCTTCCTGTCTGCCTTCGTTATAGGAGAGTGTGTTAGCCATTAGCAAGTGCTCCAGTGCTGCTCTATTCTTGCTTTTCATCTGCCCAGTGAATTATATATATTCTTCCTGTACAACAGTACACCTTTAAGGGGAGAGTGCAGAATACATCTAGGTGACTCAATCCATACGTGGTTCTAGCTCTTAATGTTAGTTGTTGCTAATGCTGATGCTTCTGATAACTGCAGCCTAGAGACTGCTTTTGATTTCAGGAGTAGTTCATTGTGCTATTAAATAAACATTTGATTGCATTGACCATGCCTGTAAAATTATAATCTACCGACACAAATATTTTCTTAAAGTATTTGAATTATAAACTCATACAGATTAGAATTTGAAATATCTTCCTATTCCCTCTTAGACGATTGACCTTTCTTAACTGTTTTCCTCATTTCATTCTAAAATGGGCAAGCTGTTCTCCTGTCCAAATTATATAAACTGTACCTTTGAGCACTATAGACAGATTTCAACATATGCGTACTCCCAGATATTTTTTACAGTGTTACTTTACCTAAATACTTAGTCTTGTCCTTGAGGAACACTGAAGGCAAAAGCATTCTGCAAGAGTAATCCCCAATTTCTTAACAAGAGATGTTCTTCACTTTTCTTTTTTTTAAATAACAGACATTCAAAAATTTAAATATCTAGCAGTGGGTTTAAAATACTGTTTTCTTTTTTGTTGTTGTTTTCAAAGTTTTCATTCTGCTTTAGTGATTTTAGAGGTACCATGCCAACAGAAATTACCTTCATCTGTTGCACCATGTTGAACCACAAAGGGCCTGGGTGATTACTGAAGACAACTTAAGATGGCTTAGTATACAACTCCCAGTGAAAAACGTATTATAGTATTTATTGTTTTAAGGCCAAGTGATCAGAGTAATAAAAGCTATATAAAAAAGCCAATGACAAACTCCATGGTTACAGAAAATAAAACTCATAGATTATAGTTGTAATCTCCCATGCTTCAAGGAATAAATCCTAGTCCAACTTCCACTGGAATTAATGAGCTTTATACCAATTTTAACAATGATTGAGTGGTGTTTACCCAGTTTTGGAAACTAATCTCCCTCCTAGGATCACTGGGCTCCATTCCTCTCCTTTGCATCCTGTTCCAGCATTGTCAAAAGCAGACACAGGTGTATGATAACTGACCTAATAGGCAGTGGATGAGTAACTTCAATGTTTTCCTACAAAGAAATTCACAGCTTCCTCAAGGAAGTACAAAACCATTGAATTCCACAGAATTTAGACAATTTAAGACTCTCCTCAAATATGACTGTATAAGTCCTACTGGTATAAATGGAAGAGTCATTTATTTGAATGAATCATCATTCAAAATGAGATACACTGTCTGGAGATGCTGATATTCATTATGTATAATTATTAGATGCACCTGTGGTTTCAAGACATTCCAAAGTTTAAATTCCGTATTAGATTTTTAAACAGCCCCAAATTATATCTTTATGTTTGGTTTTAACCAATGAGCCTCGTGTTCTCAAGTGCTTTAACGTTATATTTGGCTGATGCAACAGTACTATGCCACTGTAACATGGTTCCTCTGGAAGATTCAATTACAGCAAGTAGGGCACACAGGTACCAGGGAGATGGAGCATTCACCATTCAGATGCTTGGATGGCCTGTATAATAGTTCGCCGAGCATTTGATTTGTATCTGTAAAAATAACTGAGTAATATTATAGCATTATTAATAAAAAGTCCAAATTTATTCAGATCAATAATAAATCCTACATCATACGTAAATTGTCGGTGTTTCCAACACCATCGCAGGATTCGGTAGCTTGTGCCTCTCAGCAGATCTTACAAGACTGGGAATCAATGACTGTTTCAATGAAGTTCTGTCCAGGTATAAAGGAGAAAAAAAATTTCAAGCATTCAAAGGATTAAAATGCAAATGATGGATTTCCAGAGGTAATTATCCACACTGTTTTTTTGAGATGGAAGAGTTCAGACATACCACGGACCTAAAAAACTTATGGCAGAGTTCAACAGCTCCTGTTAGCTTTCTTTATTTCATATGGACTCTTTTTTTTTTTTTTTTCCTTACAAAAGCCACCTCTGAAAAAGTTCTAATTTACAGAAAACTTGTTTAGTTTATATGTGTATGTATCTGTGTATTTTGCCATTAGAAAAAGTAGATTTTTCCATTTATTCCCAAGGAATTTCCGATGCTTTTCAAGCTATGCACCTCCAAATTTTTTCATGGCAAAAATCAGCATTATGCGTGTGTATGTCGAACTCTATGTGCTACCTATTTGCAAATAATTCTTAACACTATTGTTGCACCTGTCTCTGAGCTGAAGAAGAAAAGACAGCTTATACACAATATGCTATTCACAGACACGCACACAAAAAAAAGAAAAGATCCAGCGCAAGTTCTTATTCTTTTACAGAAAGTGCTCTGTGAGCTTTACTGTCCAGGCAGGTCCAGGTCACTGGCATGCTAAGCTTCCAGAACATCATTAGACTGCATGATCTACTATCTGTGTCTAAATTCTCCCGCTGTGCCACCTTGGTGTCATAGGGGCAGAAAATAATGCTTTCGAAAGCATTTGATGAATGTACAAAAGTATTGGTGAATACTTTTCTGAAGAGACCTTTAAAACACGGCAGGGAGGTTTCCTCTTAAATATGTAGGCAAAGGGATGAAATGTTCAGGTATATCGATAAGAAGTCAAGTCAGTGTGCAAATGAGCTATTCCCAGCTCTCCATTCAGTTTACTCTCCAGTGTGAATTTCTCTGAAAATTAGGCTTATGCTGGCTGTGCATTATATTCTGCCCTCTTTTTGAGTGCCCTTCTGCCAGGCTTCACTATTTAAAACCTGTCATTTCTGTGGGCAGAGGTTATTGTTATTGTGCCGTGTGGGTGCAGCACGCTACAGTTGTGTCCAATTAGTAAACTCCATTCCCTCCTGACAAAACACCTAGGTGAAACAGAAGCCTCTGCTTATCATTTCATCAGTGAACATTCCTTTACTGTCTCTGAAAATGTTACAATCCACTTTCAAACTTAAAAATCTTTTTGATGTCAAGAACAGAAAAATAAATTCGTATTTAAGTAAATTTGTGTTTTCCTGCATAAAGAAAACTAAAAAAAGAACTTTCACTGCAGTTATAAACTTCAGAGTTGAATCAATAGATAAAATATATAACTGAAATATTTTAAAAGTTGGAATAGCATCTAAAACCCTTTGCTTCCTGCAAAAGGAAGATGTGAAAATGCCACAGACTAATCAATTCTCAACGGTCTCTGAACAGCAGCTAATAAATCATAGAATGAGAGAATACCAGGTTGGAAGGAACCCCAAGGATCATCTGGTCCAACCTTTCTTGGCAAAAGCATGGTCTAGGCAAGATGGCCCAGCACCCTGTCCAGCTGAATCTTAAAAGTGTCCAATGTTGGGGAATACCCCACTTCCCTGGGGAGATTATTCCAATGGATAACCGTTCTCATTGTGAAAAATTTTCCTCTTGTGTCCAATCGGAATCTCCTCAGGAGTAACTTGTACTCATTACCCCTCCTGTATTCCATGTGACTCCTTGTAAAAAGCGAATCTCTCCCTCTTTTTAGCCGCCCTTGAAACACTGGAACGTGGTGATAAGGTCTCCCCGAAGCCTTCTTTTCTCAAGGCTGAACAAACCCAGTTCTCTCAGCCTTTCCTCACATGGCAGGCTTCCCAGTCCTTTGATCATCTTGGCGGCCCTTCTCTGGACCCTCTCCAGCCTGTCCATACCTTTTCTTGCATAGCACACAGTATTCCAGGCCACACCACAGTATTCCAGGTGCGGCCTGACAAGTGCTGAGTAGAGTGGGATAATGACTTCTTTATCTCTGCTGGTGATGTCTTTGTTGATGCAACCCAACATCCTTTTGGCTTTCTTTGTTGCAGCAGCATACTGTTTGCTCCTATTGAGCTGCTTGTCCACCAGGACCTTCAGGTCCCTTTCCACAGAGCTGCTCCCCAGCCAGGTAGATCCCAGCCTGGGCTGCACTCCTGGATTATGCTTTCCCAGGTGGAAGATCTTACACTTGTCCTTGTTGAACTTCATATGGTTCTTGTTAGCCCACTCTTCCAGCCTATCCAGGTCTTCCTGCAGGGTGGCTCTCCCTTCCAAAGTGAAGTGTCTGTTTCCCCACTCTGTTTGGTGTCATCACCAAAATTCATCAGGGCACACTTGATCCCATCATCCAGATCACTTATGAAGATATTAAGCAGTGTTTGGCCCAATATCAGCCCCTGGGGGACCCCACTTGTGACAGGCTGCCAGTTTGAAAAAGAGCTATTTATCACCACCCTCTGGGTGCGGCCCATCAGCCAGTTCCCCACCCACCGCACAGACCACCTGTCTAGACCATTACACATCAGCTTCTCTAGGAGAAGGCTGTGGGGAACCATGTCAAAAGCCTTAGAGAAATCCAGGTAGACAACATCCACCGCTCGCCCCAAATCAACCAAGTAGGTTACTTTGTCATAGAAGGTGATCAGGTTTGTCAAGCACGATTTGCCCTTAGTGAATCTGTGATGGCTTTTCTCAGTGGCACGCTTCATTTGAATTGTGATAGCCCTCAGGAGGATTTGTTCCACAACTTTCCCAGGGACTGAAGTATGATTGGTGTGCCTATAATTTCCTGGATCTTCCTTTAAGCCCTTCTTGTAGATTGGGATGACATTAGCCGCCTTCCAGTCTTCTGGGATGTCCCCTGATCTCCACAACTTCTCAAAGATTGTGGAGAGCAGCCCTGCAACAACATCAGCCAGCTCTCTTAATGCTTTCAGGTAGATATTGTCAGGGCCCGTCAATCGGTAGGGGTCAAGCTCCTGTAAGAGTTCACGTACCAATTCTTCTTTCACTGATGGTGGGTCTGGATTTTAGCTCCCGAGGCCTGAGGACCAACAGTGCTGGTAAAGACAGAGGTGAAGAAAGCATTGAGAACCTCTGCCTTTTCAATGTTGTTGGTGACTAATTCACGTTTCCCATTTAACAGCAGGCCAATATTTTCCTTCTGTTTCTGCTTGTTGTTTACGTACCTGAAGAACCCTTTCTTGTAGTTTTTGACATCTCTGGTCACTTTGAATTCGAGCTGATCTTTTGCATTTCTAACTGCATCTCTGCATGCCCTGCCAATGCTCTTACAGTTCTCAGTGAGTATTCATCCACTTTTGCATCTGTGGTACGCTTCTCTTTTGGTTTTGAGCAGATGCAGGAACTCACAGTTAAGCCAAGGGGGTCTCTTGCTCTGCCTGCTTCCCATACTTTTAAAGGGGATGAACTGTTTTTGTGCTTCCAGGAGAGTGTTCTTGAAAAACTCCCAGTACTTGCTACTTTCTTGATCCTCCACGGAAGCTTCCCACGGAATCCCTCCCTCCTCAGTTTTGACCAATCTGAAGTTTGCTCTTCTAAAATCTCAAACCTAAAACCAGATATATATTTTAAATGTGTAATTCCTTTACACAAGTAATCTTTAATCTTACCTCATAAAACCGATAAACTTTAATGGCTAAAGTAATTGAGGTAGGTTATACATTACAAAGAAGCTGTTAGGAAATCTTAACTGTTATATAGGTCTTTCAATCAAGTTCAGGGTTTGTAAAGCAGCCTACCAAGTTAAATCTAAAATTGCCATAAACAATTCATGTTAATAACTCATTTAAGTTTCCTGTTAAAGCTTTCATTTAAATAGAGATTGAACTAAGAACTGAAGCACAGCATATTCATGCAGAAAAACTGTGTACTGAGTAGTTATGCAAAACAAATGAATACCAATTTTCTCTTCAATGTTTTGTTACCTATAGCTATAGTCATCAAAGAAAGCCTGGTAAGCAATAAAGGACATAATATTACATAGCTGAATAACATCATCAATCTTGAAGAACGATGAAGAACTTCGTTAATCGTATATCTTTATATATGACTTCAGCTCCAATATATAATAATCCACGGCCTGGAGGTAAGAAGCTGAGATGGCAGCAAGTACGCAGCATAACAGGAGACTGATAACCCGGTGCTGCTAGGTTTTTTTCCACAACAAAACCCTCAGTATCAAAATTCTGAGGCCAATTTTGTATCCAAATACATTATACCCCAGGAAAGATTTTTTTAAATTTTTCATTAAGTTTGAGGGGTAGATAGATTGCACTTGCCACACAAATGCAATGTTAAATGGTTGACTCCACAAAAAAAGAGGAAGGAACAAGATCCTTGATACTAGGCCAGAAAGCATTTTACAGCCATTCCATTATCTCAGCTGCCAGCTCTAACAGCGGCTGCATATCCTGGAGTCACTGGTAGCCCTGTAGGTGTAGTCACAGGATGGGTCTGAGTATTTGCCAGCTTGATCCTTAGACCTGATTTTTCTTTTTGCAGCCTTCATATGGAAAAAACTAAACTGTATGCCAGAGAGCAGTGTTTCTAAGACAGCAGAGCGAGCAAGCTTGCTTTCCTCCATCCCACAAAAGCATGCCTCCCTTATATGGCTGAATTCAGATCATTCTGTCACTTCTAAAGGCAGCTGAGACTGCCACAAGTGGACACACTTTTGGGCAATAAACAGCCCTCTGTCCTCAGTTGAAGCCAAAAACCAATCTGTGATGATCCCAGAAAGAGAAGCTTAACAAACCTAACACATCAGGCTAAAGAAGAGAGCCAAACACATGTTACAGCAATAATCCTTTTCAGGTGCTGCTGGTGGAACTGTCAGGCATACTAATTTTGCTGACATTTTCTCAGCATCTCAGCTGAGACTGCTTTTTTTCAGCCAACACCATGTATTACCCTGTTAAAACTTGAATGCTATCATCAAGCAAAAGGAACCTCTCTTTTGCTATCAGAGGTGAAGCTTGTTTCCTTAGCTGTGTCATTAATTATCAGTACAGGTTTCACAGAACTTCTTGCAGGATAAGGGCCTTTATCACTAATTTCAAAGCCATGCATTAAAAAGTCAAGAATTCTAAATTCTGTGTCAATGTTGTGAGTGCCTTTTCAGGAGGTTTTACTCTTTTGGGATTCAACCCAGATCCAGTATTCTTTTTTTTCTAAGAAATGTGAGTAGTTCTTCCACACTTATAGTAGTCAAGTCTGCTGTTGGCTCATTTGATTGAGTGCCCTCTACTGTGGTTACAAACGGTGCAGAGTCAACAGTGGTGTGGCAGTACATCGGTCTGCTACTGCTAAACAAACAAAAATGAAAAGTTTTAAAGGTCTTCTCCAATAACCAGTGACAGATCATTTGATACAACCTGTTCAGGGATACAAACCCCCCTTCAAAGGACAGGTTCTTCTAGCTCCTTCATTGCCCCAACCGCACAATTTTTGCTATTTAAGAATTAGTTCTCAATACATTACATTTTGAGTGGTGCTTTCAGCAGAATTTTTATATTTTTATGTGCACAGAAACCTGATTGAGTTTTCCCAAGCTATAACCTCAGTCTTCAAAATGTCATGAGAAGACAGTATGCAAAGGAGAAAAAAAATACTTGGCAATGTATATTTAAGTTATCACAAAGGTATAAAACTATTTTGCCAAGCTAAAGGAACTTTTTCTCTCCCTAATTGTGACAGATTTAAATTCCCAAGGGTAAAGAAGTCCCAGTGATGAATGTAGGATGCTAATGGACTTTTTCTTCTAGATACCGTGGACCATAGCCTTTAGTGTATTAATTAGTTTAGAGCTGCTGTTTGGCAGAAAAGCTGCTGGAAGCTGTTGAAAAAGCAGGAAGCAGAAAAGGAGTGATAACTTCTGGTCAGTAATTCCCTTGTAACAATCATATTCTTCGTAGTATTAGGGTAGGTGCTGCCAACATCTCTTTCTGTCTTTTCAATCCCACACCTTTAGAAAGTGAAGTGTAGATGTTAATCTAAAACCATCAGTGATGTATGATGGGTCATATCTTCCAGGCAGCACTTATATATTGGTAATTCTCCTGACAGTGTTGTTTTTCTTACTTGCCAGCAAAACTGGCTTCTTGACATTGACTTTCATTAAAACATTTTCTAAAAAATTTAAGTATATTCCTTCACCTAGTCCTCCTGCACTAAGCACCTATTTTGCAAAGATATATAGTTTTAATAGGGAAGCTTTTCAAGTGCAGCGTGGCCAGCTGTTAAAAATAAATTTAAAAAAAACCTGGGAGCGTAGGACGCTTCTATGAAGGTTCTGGCCTGTGTTCCCTGCAGCCTGGCATGTGCTGCCACAGCTAAGTGGCCAGGCAGAACATGTGGTAAATGGCAATAGCTTTTTTTCCCCATGCACAGAAAATGAAAATATTTCATTTTTTTCTGTAATAAACTGAAAAAATTTAAAGCCTCAATTTTATTTTTTTTTTAAAATTGTGACTTTATTTTCCAGTCAGCACAGATCAAAGTTCATTGCTTTGTCTCTGCATTCACTGGTGTTTCCCTTTTTTATCCTTACCATAGCCAAATACCTCCCTCCTATCTCATTACTCATCTCTTCTGTGATTAGTCAATGACATGCTGGGGAGCTACACCACATGCAAGAGGTGAGCTACACTCACACATCTGCAAATATAGATGTGCTACTCACTGACAAGGCACACTTTCCCTAATTTTTTTTTTTAGATAATCACATATTCATAATTTTTTTCAGCTGTTGAAAGCGTGTAAGTTGACACTTTTATTCTATGACCTTGAATCTGCAAACATACCCGTGTCTTGTGCAGCACAAACAAAAGTGCAGTAGGAAAACACATACATGAATTTTTTTAGACCTAAATACCTGTTTTCCATTAATAGTTTCTCCTGGCTGATTGGATTGCTTCTCATTACTCTTGCAACAGTGTTTCCTTACAATTTGGTATGAGAAATGGACGAGTTACGTGATTTCCATATGTTTGTACATTTGTATGTTTCTGCTATTTTTGTGCTAAAATACATTAATGTACTGGTGTTGGCAGACAAAATTATCAGAAGACTGTTTTGATCCATGAGATTCTCTCATAAAAATATGATGGTACTACCTTAAAGCAGATGAAATTTATGGTAAGAATATGGAGATTAGAGGGTTAATGTAAGCTAACCCATTTTATATAAGAAGGTTAACTAACAGAGAAAGAAACTGAAAATATATGCAACATTGATATCAAACCACTAAAATTATTAATATTCTAATTTCTCCTTTTAAACAATAGATTTTCTGATGCAATAATATGTAGAACCTTATGCAAACAACCTCAGACAGTGGTGACTCTAATATTTATGAGCTGATGGGGTGCTCGACAGAAAATTCGGTAATAGACATTTGTGTGTATTTGTATGTGTGCATGTATGCACAGATAATGCAATGGAGGTCTAAGGGAATGATATCTTACAAAACAAAACCAGTATAGTATATTCATTAGTAAGGTAATATTAATAAGACAGAAAATTCAGTTGTGATATGCTGGGGGAAGAAAAAAAAAAAAGAAAAAAAAAAGAAAAAAGGCCATTAATCTGTAAAGCACTTTGTTGGGTTTTTTTCCTGGTAAACTTCTTTTCATGCTTGGCCTGAGTTGCCATGTGCCAGTCTTTATGAGTTTAGTGATGGTCAGCGAAACCCCCAAAGGCGGTGCACAGGAATGTCTGATGACTACAATGTTTTAACACTCGGGTGTGCTGGGAGGAAGACGAGTTGGGGTTTTTTCCTGTAAGAAATTGTTAAGTGTTGCAACTTCTTACACACTGTAACAAATGTGTAGAAAGTTTGTCGTTACTTGTGTTGTGTCACACCACCCATGAAGGTCAGGAGAGACAGACAAAGGTTCCAGTGATGTTTGTAATGTCCCGGAGGGGATGGAGCTCACTGTTCCCAGTGTAAGAGCTGTCTCTGACTTCAGGGACTACCTGTTAATTTCAATATAAATATACATAAATCTGCTTGGATAATGTCAAAAGCATCTTCCTGTTTCTCTTTTTCTACAATATAAGCAGCATTGATGTCAAAGGCAGCCAGAGAAGAGAAGCACACGCTTCCGTGAGGTGGTTGCACTATCATTATGAGAAAAAAATGGCTATATGATGGCAATTGAATATTTACTCTCCTGATAATTACCAGCTTCAGAGTAACATGTCAGACCAAGCCTTTACAGCAAACGAGGGTGAACCCACTCTCATCAGATTTAAAAGGGTTAAAACCTCACAGCGTTCCCTCCAGGCAACAGTGAAACCATTTAGCTAAGGAAAATTACAACTAATAATGCTTTGAGCTCTCCAAATTGCCTGCAAATGCATTTGGCTGCAGAGTCTGTCGAAATCCCAAGAATTTCAATATCCAAAAGCCAGAGGAGGGTGGTCTGGTAGGAGGAGGCTTGCCCAGGTAGCCCAGCAGAACATGATGTATTGTAGCCTGCTCTGCTGACCCTACTGCTGGAAGAGGGTTGGGTATTACTCATTGCAGGTTTCAGACTAGTGGAAGCTGTGTTTTTGAAAGAGCAGATTAACAATCAGAGGACATTTTTTTTTTTGGTCTGTCAGCTTGATGTGAGTTTTTTTGATGTTTATCGTGTCTGTTTGAAGCTCCTCTGTCAGGCATTTTGAATGCTAAAATAAGCTGTGAGAGGTGGGCTACCGGTGAAAGAATAAATAGTAAGATGTGCATGAGAAATACAAATGGAGATCTCTGTCAGTAATCACACGAAGTGAAGAATAATAAGGTGCAAAAATGGTTTTGAAATGTCTGCTATTTTGAAATATTCTCCCACTTCTGGTGGATTTTTCTGATAGTGAGAATATTATTTAAAAAATTAATTCTTACATGATTTACACATTTTAAGTGGTGCCACTGTAGTTGTACTTTTTCAAGCTTTCCTTTAAACATGTTTATTCATATGTGATTAATATAAGAGCTTCTTAGAGAGTGAGTAAAAATGATGAGATATTTTTAACAATATTCTAGTGTTTTACAGAAATTACAAGTAAGGAATCACAAGTCAGAAACCCCTATGTTCTCTATAACCCCTTGATGTAAAGTGGATATTGGACAGCATTATTTATTGTCTCTGCCTCAGTTTAGCCTCTCACAACATTAGAAAAAATTTAATTCATTACTGTCTCATTCAAGCTTTTAGGTTGTTCTTTGAGTTCTTTAGAGAAAAGATGCCACTGAACAGAAGTAAATTAAATAAAGAGTGCATCCTTTTAGACACCTTTGCATTTTTTTGAACCCAGGAAATAAATTACTAGAAATAGTCTATGCTATGGCCTACTTTTATAATGCAATTGCATCACAAATCTAGTCTTTATTATTGGCATAAGACTTCATTTCTTAGCCATTCAATCTTTAATATTGAAAAAGCTTGCAAAAAATTACATTTATGTAGAAGGGTGAAGTGGCATAAATGTTTTCTTTTGTCAGTTAGTACTGCGATGCTTGAGGTGAGTGGTTAGATTGCTACAGTTTATGCCTAATGTATATTTAGCCTAATTAGCAAATGAGGTCAGCAATTAGATAGCTAAAGGGGATCAGAGCATGAGCCCAGCTATGCCATAGAGGTTATAAGGAAAAAAGTACAAGCTAAAATCTTTGCATTCGCCTTAAATCACAGTAATGCATTACCAGCAAGAAGAGACTGCCACAAAACTTGTTCAGAGAAGACAGAAAAGCCATCATCTGATCCATGGCTTTGAACATTGCAGTGGCTGCTCAGAAGGGTAATAATTTGGGAAATTACATATTCATTGTGCACATCCACACATCTTTTGCTAAACTAATCTCCTCTCTGGCAGGTGGGCTCAGCAAGAAAATGGAGGTGGTCTGGTCTCTCTTGAAGGAGTCACCACAGGTTGCCTACTTGGCAGTAACAGAACCTGCACTAACAAATAGCACAGACTTGACTGTTTGGGTTTTTTAATTCTCATTTTGCGTGACAGTGTACAACATCTCTGGCTCCTCTATCGCCTGCAAGCTAAGGAGGGTAGATGGTCTAAAACTCCTTGGACCACCACCCATGAGCCCTCATCTTCAAGTAGTCCTGGAAATACTTCACAGTGTTGGTTAATCCAGTTCCTTGATAAGAATCACAAAGGGAGGAACATAATATAAAGGGATAAAAGAGAAGCTGTCTTTAATGAGCACACATGGCTCTCTGTCATAACAAATTACCCTGTGATGCTCATGATTAATTGTGCTGCCACTTGTTGTATGGCAGCACAGTAATGCAAGCCAAATAATCACAATGCAAGACTATCTGCAAAATTAGTAAGCTTTTTAAACTTAGTATTTATCACTGTCTGCCAGCTGTGACAATCCTTCAACATACATGTGATCTTGCCTGTGGTGTCCTGAATTAAAACGGATCATATATAGCCCTGGTTCAGTGCAGGGCCAATGAACCTATGCAAGCTGATGAGCCAGAAGGTGCTACAAATTAAAATGAATTTGTGCCATCTCTCTTGAGCTAGTTGTGATATTGTTATGTTCCACTCTGCCTCTTTTTAAGATATTCAGTCACCATGCTCTTCCAAGTAAGTCATCTTCTTTTGTTCTTTGCATACATTTTCTTGTAATTGAGATACTTCTTCTTTCTTGTACCTGGTACTTATATTATGCACCTGTTTCCAGATCACTAATGTATTGCTATTAAAACTGAGTTACAATAGCATCACAGAAATCCCAGTCCAAACAGGATGCAAAGGCTCTGTTCAGGTCAAAATATCAGTTATGGGTGAAGATTCCAGATTAGTCTCAGGCATTCTGCTTCCTGAGCTTGTGGCATAGTTGCTCTGCCTCAGATAATAAGCTGTTTAGATATATATTAAGAAGAGCATATAATCTGAACAAAAAAGTTTCTAAAATACCGCATCTTATGGTGCTTTTGATTATGGTGCTTTTCATTATTTTTCAAGGGAAAAAGAACTCTCAACTTCTTCAGAGACTGAAATGTGGAGGTAAATTAAAAAATTACATTCATCATGGCAAATTATGTTTCTGGAATGTTATTAGGAATCCAGATAGCCTTTGAAGATTTGGCCTTTGATATTTACTGAGCTTTGCTCTCCCTGGTGTCCTACCGTGGGAAAGACGATTCAGCCAAACTGAGTGCTTTTGAGGAATCCTCTTTCTAACATTAAGGAAGGCTATAGCCTCCGGTTCCAAGTAGACACAAATATCTTTCACCTCCAACCCCAGACTAAATGCACAACCAATAGATGTTAGCATCACCTAGCGTTTTTCCACTCTCTGGAAGAGCAGGTCAATAACAGCGTGCTGTAGGTTTCTCTCAGCACTGTGTGCACTGCACAGCTACACCGCAAACTACTCCATCTGCATTTACACAATTGTGTACACAGATCTAGGAGGGGAAAGTTATTAATTGTCTACTCAGCAGAGGAATATGGTGTTTCTATTGAAACAATCCCTTAGTAAACTGAGAACAATCAGGACAAAGTGGTTTGCAAGGTTACATGGTATAGCTAACTAGGGTTGTGTTACATGGGCCTGAGTCTACCTAAAAAGAGATTCAACTTGTAATTCTTCTGTCAGTAAAAATGATAAAAAAGGACTGTGTTTTTCTCCTCAAGTGACTTATCCCCAAAACATATCGAAAGAGGTTTAGAAGAATTATTACAGCTCAGAAGTTCCTCTGAAAAAGAAAGAGATGGGTTTTCAGAAGAAACACTGAAGCTTTGTTTCTGGAAGGAAGTGCATCATTTAGATTGTTAATGGAGAGCATATAAGCACCAACTGAAACCAGCAAAGAGAAAGATCAGGATAAATAGCTGTAAAAATAGTGACGTCGGTTCTTTCCTGGAATTTTTTTCAATTAACTAGAGGAACCACTAGTAAAAGTGCAGTAGGAAAATGTTCAGCACTGACAGACGGAGACGTGAAAGTATTCAACAGAATTTTCTGAGATATCACTTATCTTCTTTAATACTTGAAACAGAAGATTCCTGCTTTCTGGAAACTTTAATTTTACTCCTTTTTATTTGATGATTTATTTTTTGTTCCTAATGAATGCCTGAATTTTTTTGTGAGTTGATGTCTCGTTTACATACGGATAATGTTATTTATAAGCTGTGGAAAGGCACCAGGGTTAACTCCAGTCCATACTGTTTTTTCTGCAGCTCTGAGTTGTCAGAGAAAAATTATGAACTCTGGATACATGATAAATTGGGTGATTTAGAAAAGAATCTACTGATGTCAGTGCTCCATTAACAAGCGAAACAATGAAATGTGTGTTTAATAAATCCAAGCCCGTTTTTGGGCTTAAGGACTTTGCTGAGTGTAACCCCCTCCATGTTACTCCCAAGACAAGAAAGTCCACAGGGTCTCTTTCACCCCATGAACCCTGGCTTCTTTCCTGCACTGCGGAAAGGATGAGGGAAAGATTTGCCACCACGTCATACTGCAAGGCCTTTGGGTGTCCAGGGAAGAAGGCACATCAGGAACAGAGGTATCTATGGAGCCTGTGTGTTGCAGGGGTAGTTGGTAGTTGACTGGGAGGATTTTGAATGCATGACCAAATCTTGCATAAGGTTCATAAGCCCTGTGTTGGATCTGTATGAGTTTCCTACGACTTAATTGTAACCTAGCTGTGCTTTTAAAAGGCCTTTTAGAGAAGCTAAGAAACGGTGCAAATAGACTTGACATAATTTAGAGGGCATTTTTTAATCAAAATACATTATTTTTAAAAAAATTTCTATCGAGTAGTGTCTTACCTTGGGCTCACCGCAACAGTGTTCAAGTACTCACCAAAATTATTAACATTCATTTACCCGTAAACATCCTTATTCCAATACCAGCTAGATCCCAAGCTACAAATGACCACGCTTCACCAAAATGTTTTATATTCTCCCACACAACTCCTACACAAACTTTCATAAAATTTGTTTGGGTTGTCTCCAAGGATCAAATCCTATCACTCTTGCTCAGGTTAGTGACGTCTCACTCTGCAAAAAGTTGCACTAACTTCTGAGCGTTTCCTCTTCCCAGACCTCTCCCGAGTTACAAAATCACACCGTCTTTCAGCAACGTACCTGGTGCTGACAGCAATTAAACCTGAGAAGTTCTGCCAATAATCTTTCACTCCTCAAAGTGCCCTGAGTTCGCTGCCAGGCAGGATGTGCTGTCGGGCTGTGCACAGCCCAGAGCAGGAGACAGCCCTTCTGGCAGTCCTCCAGTGCCTCGCGTCCCCAGGTTGAGTTACTCTTTTCTTGCCTTGCATGTGAAAACTGCTTTCTTCATGTGACATGCTGTGTTCAGACACTGCAGTGACGAACACCGAGGAAACCCATTATGGAAACAAACGCGCAGGTGAGTGGTACAGCAACTGTTGCCAGGTCTTGTATCTGTGCCCAGGTTTTGCTGCTACTTCAGGGAAGCAGTGCAGAAGGTCCCATTATGAAGTGCAGAGCCAAAGGCTACATAAAACAGATGCAGTAAAACCTGACACCAAGCAAAGTGTAAATTTGACCCTGTCCCAAAATTGATTATTAAACAGCACAGTAAGTTTCCCTGTAGCACTGAAGTCTGAATCGATCCTGATACCGACCTCACTTACCCTAGTGGGACTCCACTGATTTAGCACAATTTTATATCAATAGGGGCAGAAAAGGGTAATGAAATTAGCTGTAGGTGACTTGGTACAGTATGATCCACATTTAAACACTAAATATAAATGACTAATTTAATGTTTTTTAAGCAACCTTCACTCCTTTTTAAATAAAAGGAATTTTGGTGGTATTTAGTACATCTCAAAAGCAGGTTATTCTTTATTCAGATGCCCAGCTACGGCTTTAGTTTGCAGTGATTATGACTAATACATCTAAATCCTGTTAGAGAAGCAGGGGGTTCTTTGGAGTCCGTAAGCATGAGAAACTAAATGCTATCTAATGCTACAATATAAATATACTGTATTTGGAACAGCCCCTAAGACACTATTTTACTTCATTGTGCAGTTTTCTGCTTCATACCTAATCTGCAGCAACAAAAATATAAGGATGAGCACTGACATCTTTCTGTTTCTTTATAATTATCCTCTGTCAAATTCCTTGTGATTATATTGATTAAAGTTTTCTTTCAGTTTTGCCTGTAGCTGAAACACATTTCTCATTTATAGAGGTTGACTTTATTCTGTCATTCCATTGTGTCATAAGCATATATTTAATGTTTGTTTATAAGGATGAAAGTGAATTCTATTACAATGCAGTCATCGACAGAGCTATTAAAAAACACATTTTCTCTCAGCATTTTCCTGAAATTGCTGAATTCAGCTTCTCTGAACGCAGGAGCTAGAGCTTTATTTGTGAATGAATTTTTCACACTTTTTTCAACAAACAAGAGTGCACAGGCACACATGTATACAATGTCTATGATTCTAAAAGATCATGTCCCAAAACTTAAAATAATTTTTGACGGACAACAGACAGAAACTATAAGCAGTCATGAGCCACCTTCTGATAAGAATTGGGTTAAAAATCAAATCCTTGTTAGTGAGATGTTAAAGTAGAGGCAGAGACAGCAGAGGAAACCAGACAGGTCTTTCCCCAGGTGAAAAGCAGCAACATTTTGACAGCCTTCATCATGCAAGCACAAAAGGATACTAGCACTGTGGTTCCTGGCCCTCCTGCTCCAGAGATCTTGAAAGCGTGTTCCCAGCGATGGCTGTAACATTACTCAGTAAGTACAGACCAAAGAGGAGGACTGCAAACCAAGGGCAAAAACCGGGGAGAAAACACTGCTTCCCTCCCTGCAAAGTCCATTGTTTATCCTTCGAGCATGCTCTTTCTGTTTCAGGCTGACAGATTCCTATACCCAACGAAATACAAAGTCCAGCTACGCTGCAGACAGTATGCGTGTCTTAGCAGTGGCAGGGTTTTGTAGCGCGGTTGCCGCAGCAGAACCGCCGCAGTCCCAATCCCCTCTCCCGGCATCCAGAGAAGCCATCCTTCTAGAGTGCAGCGAAGTCAGATGGAAAACCCTCCATTTTGTGGAATCATCTTGGGTCTCTGTGCTTTACCTCTCATCATTTTTGACTTAAAATATTAAATAAGAAGCATATTAATAAACATTGGGGAAATAAGCAATTCTGTAAAATTGAGGGGGTTTTATTTCCGCCTGACTGAGAAATATGTTGTGGTCTGGTCTTTCTGGCTGCCGATCAAGACACCGTAGTTCACAGTTTGTCATCTCCAAGATTTACTGCTGCAGACTCCCCCTTCCCCCCGATGTGAGGGGAACAGAAGGGATCCCATCAATTCTGCATGCACACCCTGATGACTCATCAACTGCCAAATCCCCTTTAAGGCCTCCTTACTCAATCTGTGGATTTTTCAACAGCCTATGCCTAAAATACCTCCACCTGCTTTTCCAGCAGTGTTCTGCTATCAGGCAACGTGAACATTAAGAAAGGGGAAAATGTAATCTTTTAAACAATTTATGCTTTAATTAATAAGTATTCTTCAAAATGAAAAATGAAAAAACAGAGTACATTAATAATAGCATTATAAATGCTGCTGTTCAGTCCAACATCTTTTCAGTAAATAATGAGGACAGGAAATAATGGTGCTTCATTTCATAAACTTGCACTTGCAGGAAGTTACAGTCCGTGTGTTCATTTCACCAAATTAAAGTTCAGTTCTTAAATTCACTATGCCAATGCATATCTTGTTCATTTTCCAGCTTTCTAACATTTTAAATTCCAAACCTGCATTGTTAGGTGCCTATTTACATTTTAATTCTAAGACCTACAAAAAAAAGTCTTTTTGCTTACAAGTCAACAATTCTGATATTACATTTCCAGGCATTGTATTTTCTCTCAAAATTAGAGGAATGCCATCGGTTAACCAATACATATATACATATTTCATATGCAGAATATTTCCATCTCTAATATAATCTATATTTTCCATTACTGAAAAGCAAAGGATCTATGTTTATCTCATAAAAATAAGTAAGCCTTTCTGTATTCTACCTAACATTGTCTAAGTATACATAATGAAGAACTGCATATGCCTTAAACATTTTTCTAACTCATAATGTAATCGAGTTTACTTTTAATAAATAAACCCATTCCCAATGTTATTGTTGTTTCATGGCAGATTTCTGCTTCTCCTAGGAAAGAAAGAGCAGGTGGAGGTGGTGGCAGGCGTGGTGGTAATGTTTTTCCCTTGCTTCATAATTTCCAGGTATTTTGTTTCTGAAAAAAAAACTTTGATGAAGCAGTTACAAGGAAAGGAAAGCCTTTTGAATATCTCAGACACAGAGCAAGGGGAAAGTCTAGGGCCTTTCTGCTAACGCCTGAGCTCTCCTCATGAGAAGTCAGGGCTTAAGGGCTTCTGGAAGAATGTCAGTGTCCCCACCCCAAGGTTGTTGCTGTTGTCAATAATAAGTGATCAGGGAACCATCTAGTATAAGGACCTTTACTTTCTCCCGTCAGTCCTTTCATGTGAATTTCCTCGAATAAGACCACATAATTCCCTGAATACAGAATTCAGAGCTGAAGTCCTCTATTATTCAACTCCATGTTTCTTTCCTCATTCTCTGTGGCAGAAAAGAAATGAAAGCAAGAAAGGGCATGGACTGAAATAATCAAGTAAAAAGGCCATAGGTAGGTTTTAGACCGAAAAAAACCCCAAACACCAAGCACTGACAATCCTTAACAATGCGTCAAGCAATTTGATCGTGAACTTAGCTGCCAAAATATCATCTCCACTTAATAGCTTAGCTATTTCATCATACTTTGCCATTTGAATTGCTATTCTTGCCTTCCCAGTTCTTCACTTGTCTAGACCTCTGATGCATATTTCACTACATATTTTAACTTTCCTAATCAAAATAACTTCACAACTTGCCAAACCCTCCTACACTAGTGAGGCCATTTACATCCCCTGATTTTTTTCTGTCTCACTTTCCTGATGCAAGTCACATAAATTAGTTCTGAATTTTAAAGATATATTTCTGATGGGTGGATTTTTAGAGGTTCTAACGATTCCTTTTACTTTCCAAGACTGCCTTCTCTGGTCTTCTTACAGGGTACTTTCTGGGCAGCGGGAATGAGATATGTAATTGTGCTTTTTTGTGCACTTTTCAATATATATATAGTCCTTAAAGGATGGTTAAAAAAAGTAAAATAATGAACACGCTGACTTTAGTAGTCACAAACACTTCTGCCTCCAGTCAAAGAAAAGAAGGATCTTCATACTCAAAGGGAAAATGCTGGATTACCAAACTTACGGGGAAAACAAAAAAAGTTGCAAATATTGCTTGGTAAGGAAAGAAAGAAGAACATTCAGGTGTGCTGCTACAATCCGGTTGAAAAATGTATACAAAAATGAATATTCTAACAGTCCTCCATATTACTGAAGCCAGTACTTATACCTTTAGTTAATGCAAGGAGAATAAGCCACATTAACACCTAGTTTCTAGTAGGAATTAGCAGCTGTTCATAGTTATTGCCAAATTATATCAGTAAAAATCACATTCTTGGTCAAAATAATTATACCAAGATGTAAAACAGTCTCCAAAAATTGTACAGGTAAATACTAATACCAATGAGAAAAAGAAGACAACCTTAAAATCCTCAGATATTTATTTATTTTTTTAAAGTCAAGCAGTCATGCTATATGGACAAGCAAAATTGCATCTATGAACATTGGTTTGGCTTCATAAACCAGCTTGAACTATTTAAGAGATGAAAGGTAACTCCTTATCACCTATGCGGTCGAGGTATTGTTAATTCTATCAATGCAGATGGCAAAAGGAAAAGTCTTTCATTGAATCAGTTCTCTCACCTTTGAGATTTACATGGGGCATCTTTCTAATATGACAGATTAAACTGTGAAATTATAGTGTTTGTTAAAGAACTGCAACAATGCTTGATAATGTCATCTCTGTGTTTTGTCCAGTTAGGGTCCTTTTCTTTTTGTTTTTTTCAGGTTTACCTTAATTTCACTGGTGCTGAATGAGAAAAGATGTAAGACAAGCGATTCAGTTTTGTGTTAATGTATTATCTCGCCTTTAAGAGAGTCACTGGGACCTTGTTCCTTAGCTATTATTTTAGATAGATATTATGCAGGCTTTTTTTCTAAGCTATTAGTGCTCTGCCCAAAGGGTGTTCTCTGTTTCAGTATCATTAAATTACGTTTAGAAGATAACACAAGTATTGATCTTAATAAGAAGGCAACATTCTGCATTGGTCGGGTCAGCTGCAATAGATAGTACATTTTTGGCAAGGCTTGGTAATTTTTATGTTTTTTATTGATCTCCCTTCCGGTCTAAGTTGCTGTTCAATAACTGAATTACTAACCTAGTTATTTCATTATAACAAGTGACAAATAATACTGCTTTTAGACCTCCAGTGCCCTATTTCAGATTCTGGGATCCTAACAGATTCAGTCAATACCGGTTCAAGATAAAGGTTATTCCTTCTTCATGAGGAATATATCAGCCTCTTCAGATGTAGAGTCACAGAATGGACATAACCGCCGCTTGTGTTTGCCAAAAGAGGTCAAAATGCAAGTATTAGCATTCAAGAACATTACAGTAGTTTGGAAGCTGCCTGGGGGATATGTCTAGCAACTTGAGACTCAAAATCCTGCCTCCATCTGTCTCCTGCCAAAGCACAGTAAAATATGCCTATGCTCCTTATGCTATCACTCAGGAATGTCAAGAGAGTCACCTTTCAGCATGAATCAGGAAGAATCACTTCTGAAAACAAGCAGCGTGATCTTCTGGTTTTCTCTTGTGAGCAAAGGTCCGTACCATAAGAATAATATACAAATTTCACAAATCTAGTCACCTAATAGAATGTCTAGAAACTGCCGAAATGTCAGGTGGAGATGTCCCATTGACAACGTCTTTCTCAGTCAAGACCGAGCTATACCATTGTTTGAACGTAGACCCTAGAGCACTAAGTCTTGGGAGTTGAAAACATTATCAATGTACCTAACACTTCTGATGCAGTGCTGTTTTCTCAGCCAACATATGCAGGACTAGATGTGGTTTTGTACATTGAAAAGGTCTAGATTCCCATAAGTGTTGCAATGATTTGTGTCATTTTCCTCATCTTTTCCTGTCTAAGTAATATCAGGAAAGGATCAGAATGGATGAAGGCACTCCTTAAGCAATAAAACTGAGTCCAACAGCAATGAAAGCATTCTTGGGCACATTCACTCATTTTTAGTGTTAGGGCAGCGACACTGCATTGACCAGTGATGACCTCTCTGCTGCATCTACTGATGATCTAATGTCACCAGCTTGTAATTACATGCACTGAAGACAACATCCTGACATCCAAAGTCTTCACAACTCTATCAGGCAAGTGAGAAAAAAACAGTAAAGATCAGCCATTTATCAGAGTTTTACGCAGTCATAAAAACCTTCGTAGCTACTCGGACACAGATACTTGCAGACAAAACTACTCATTTTTCCCTTTCAAATGCTGAAGAACGTAGCAGAACTGGCTAGCTCTTCTGTAATTTCTGTGCCCAGCAAAATAATTTCTTAAGCAGTTAAGTAGACCTACAGCTGAAAGGTATCCCATTTTTCTGACGAAGGCAACAACCAGTGACAGAAGTCTACTTTTCATTCTTTTCTCCAGGTCATATCTCTCCGTCGCCTCTAGTGCCCGAAACCATGCACTGTGTTACTTATTTTTTAAGTTACCTGCAGTATATCCATTTTTCAAACAGAGATAGGAACAGAATGATTTTTTCTGACCTATAAAGATCACAGGAGACAGTAAACATTCTGTTCATGAATGCAACCTTTTCAACAGTACAATTTGCCACTTGCATCACTTAAAAAGTAAATATAGTCGCCACATACCCACATATGAAAATCTGAGTGAAACACCCAGATGGAACCACATATGCTGACATTTTCCTGCGTCATCATCAAATCAATCTTAGTTAAGCACGCAAAATGAAGAATCTCATCCTCAACAAAGATTATGTTGTACTTACCAGCTACAAACATGTAACGAACAATTGATTACCCGTCAAGAACTTGAGCTCCTGCGATCCCTTTTTTAACGTAAAATCAGTGCAAATGAGACTAAACACGTCAGTCAGAATATGCAGCTATTATTCTGCACTGTTTTGTTTGACTGCCTATTCCTTCATGGCACATTCAGTTAATCTGTTGTAGGTCCCATCTCCCCGATATATATGCAACAGAATTATTCAACCCTTTCGACACCCTAATGGTCTGAAGCTGGTTTTGTGGAACAGAAATTTTCTCTCCACTGCAGACCATACACAAATAATACCTTTTCTTAACCTTCTTTTAGAATAGGTCCACAGCATAGCTCCTGAAGTAGCATAGAGTTACCCAAGTAAATGTTAAACTTCCAAGAATCAGATAAAGTGATCTTGAGCTGCATTTTGCTTGTCCTGCCTGGACCAAAGCTAGCAAGAATCTGTCATCAGCTCTACATTGTCGTCTGCCATACAGAGATACTGTAAGACAGGGACAGCCAATAAAATGAGCAAATTAAATTACTTTAGGATTTGACAAAGCAGGTAGACTATAGCTGCCATTATTCCTATCTATACTGTATTGGAACATCAGTCTTATAATTAGCCATCCCGTAATCATCCATCTTTTCTGCAGCTACCAAAATCTATGTATGGCTAAGAGTCTCAGCATAGGCCACGTGTCAGACAGCTGAGGAAAAGGAAAGGTCCTGATGGGCTTGAACTGGAAGGACCTGCCCACTTTGGAATATAGCATTTGTCCCAGCAGCCCCTGCTACCTCATCTCATTCCACAGCTACAGGTCTGTGCGGTCCTTCATGTACCCATGGATGAATTTTGTGGCAACACAATGCTGTGTAATGCTGTCTTGTCAAAACTTCAGCTGTTGCTGACCTTCTCATACAGTCATTCTGGTCCCAAGCATGAATATTTACCTAGATGAAATATTTGCTTTAACAACAAAATTTGTCCACACCAAAGAAGTGTACAGAAGATGTAGATCATCTCTTTTGCCACAGGGATGATCAGATTTTCTTCTGCAAAGCCATTTGCCTGTTAGATTGGCATGACAGTGAAGAACAGTCAAGAAGTAGACAGCATCTCATTGACATGAAACTATCATATAATGCTATACATAACTTTCAACATATAAAGTGAAAAAACTGAGGCTGAAATACCTTTTTTTTTTCCCTATTCCCACATAAGTAATTTATGTGGACGTTACCAGGTAACCAGTTTGAAAACTGGTACAGCTGAAGCTTGATGGATAGCTGGGAATGGAAATGGTGTTTTTTCTGACACTATTCTTTCTTTAACAAGTGCATTCCTCAGATTGTTCCAAACTGCTAAACTTTTGGTTGAAATAAACCACACATGCATTTAATGTCCTTCACTGCTAGAGTAATCAATGGACTTTTAAGCCTTGATCAGCATAAGAAATCAGGCATGTAGCAGAGAAGGTAAGTGGAATTTAAGAACAAATGTTATATTTCTGTCACGTGATTTCCCCTGGTACACAGACATTTGCTTCTGTGCATTTCCCAAGCTGATTCTATCTTTTCATGCAGGAATAGTTTAATGTATAATTAACATTTAATATTTAGGATTAATATTAAGGACTGCAACTGAGTAATGTATTTTCAAAGTCTTTGGAGGCCCACCAGTTCACTTCTAATACATACCACTAAGAAACATGGCAATGTATGGTTGCTTTTGCTTCACACCCCCTCCTCCCCGGGAACAGCATCCCCTTGTCCATAGGAGTTGGTGATTAGAAAACCTCTCTCACCGTATGGTTGGACCAGGTTCTTTAACTGAATGGGTTCAGATCCATGTAATCTGTGAATTGTAAGAAGATCCTAAGCCCCCAGCTAGCTCTAAATGAGGATTATTTACCACTCTTTTATAGACAGGTATAGTACTACCTAAATAAAATAAAATCACTCATGATCTTCCTCTGGACCGAAAGAAGGAAGAAAGAGGGATCATGAGTCCATAGTTCAGCAGGGAGAGCACTAACCTGACATGGGGAGATCTAACTTTGTTCTCTGCTCTGAGAACTACTTATAGGCCTTTTTCCCTATGTTACGTAAAAGAAGTAAAATTAAATTTGTGCATCAGTACAGCCTTGAAAAGAAAGTTACATATCTGTGAAGCAATGCCGTCATTTCATATTGTTTCTGATATGACCATTCACCAAATTTGTATCTGCGGTTGACAGTTATCGTTTTCCTCTTTTCTGTTCAGTATGTAATGTCTGTTCTTTGTATTGTGAGGCTGTCTTCCAGAGAGTCATCTAAAGTAATCCAGAGAAAAGGAGGAAAAATTTGAGAGAGATTCATTGACCAAAAGTTGAATGTGAACCTTCCTGTGAACCAAAGCTTTTGGCAATATACACTTGCTTGCCAGTTCTCCCATGCCCACCCCTCTGCAGCTCCCAGTTGCCACACCAGTTGACCTGTTTTACAGAGGATCCTTCTACCTGGAGTAGCAAAGACATTGAGAGAGAACTATTTTTGAGATCCCGTATTTCTAAACATTAAAGAGACCCTTGATTGAGAAAACTATTTACAGTCAGCATTCTCCCTCTTTTTTCTTTTCTTTTTTTTTTTTTGTGTTACATTTTCATTAAATTTGTAAGGATTTTAATCACAAGATTGTCAAACTGACTTAAATTCATAATATTTTCTTTCTTTCTGGAACCTGTGGTAATGAATATTGTAAAATCTAAGAAGACTAAAACAACCATTAGTGGTTGCCATAATACACAAATGGATTTCACTTTACAACAGAAAAAAAGTCATTAGAAATTAATAACACAATTTGTTTTGACACTTTATTCATATAATCTGATAGCAGCTAGTACAAGAGATAATGGACACAAGCTGGAACACGGGAAATTTGACTACACGTTTAAAAAAAACCAAACATTTCTCTTTGAGGGTGGTCAGCACTGGAAGAGGTTACCCAGAAAGGCTGTGGAATCTCCACCCTTGGAGGTGTCCAGGACTCAACTGGGCACATCAACATAATCTGAGTAAAGCAGCTTTGAGGATGGGGGTTCAGCAAGATGACCTCTGCAGGTCCTTCCCAACCAAAGTTTCCCTATGTTTTTAGAGTCTAAAAATGTAATTCCACATAATATAAAATATAAAAATTACTTTTCTTAACCAGAGATTTTTTAAAGCTGAAGTTATTCTTGTAACTATGAACCTACTCCAAAAATGGCTAAAGGTACTAAAGTTTCCCCTTAGTACACAGGTAAGACATTTAAAATCTATGGATACGAGCCCAAGCTGAGTACATTAGCACATCTGCAGAAAATAAGCTTCTTAAAATGACAGAAGAAAACAGTAAATTCATTAAAGGAATGATATATCTGGTGACAAAGTTAAAAGTCTGAAAAGCGTGACTTGTCTCCATCTCCTTCAACAAAAACTAGGCTGCTGGCTAAACTGATATCAAAACTTAGATGAATTAGCCATTTAAAAATGTATCCAAACTAATATAAATCAAATGATCTTATGGACATGGCTTACTTATTTCTCTAAAATACCCATAAAAGTGAATAAAAGAGTTGATTATAAGGCAGTAGACACATCATCAGAAAACTTGCCTTGAAATCTATTTGCAAAGTTCAGAATCAATTACAGTAATGGAATGGAAAGTCTATGTGCTGGTAATATTAAACTGAATTAATTAAAGTCACAGCCACCAGGACCTACTAAAGATAATAGAAAATAAGGTTAAGACATGGTAGTAGAAAAATGCCATCTTACTATGGGTTGTGGGAAACAATTTGGCTCCAGGGAGCTTTTCTGTTTATTCTTTCTGTGGCCAAATTTATGGACAATTGCACAATTCCAAAGAAAGAAAATTATCTTTGCAGAATTTAGAGGCAAGTCAAGGAATTATTCTTTCAGTTCTAATGCATATGGAATTGAAGATCAGTTGAATGTATTGGTCAATTCTGAATGTCCAGCAAATCTAACTACTTGGTTCTTCTGTATATGTTGACTATTAACCACATCAAGAAGCAAAAACTACCCACAGAGATCGCTGTGGCCTCACAATATATATATATTTTGTCATATTTTTCAGCGGTAGCAGGATGAGGGTAATAGTAAATAGATGTATGGTACAGAAGATTGTTTGTTAGCTTTCTGCCACTAAAACGATTCCCCTTGCATTAATCCAGCTGTGGTTGCTGTTCAGAGATCAACATTTAATTTAGGGTAAGAAAGTTCACAGCAAAATAATTCCTCTTCATTTGCATTTTGTCTTTCATTGTTACACGAAAATAAAAATTACAATGCTCCACAGATTCTCTTTTTTACCATATAACCAGGGCATCATTACCCGACTGATTGAGTTACTCAATGACCTCTGAGCATATTGCTAACACTTGTAGCAGTTCATGATGGCAAAGTATTTCATCTACTTGCCCATCACTAATTAGTATTTAATGGTAAATACATATCAACAGAAACTCTTGTACCTGTGCTCTTCCCAGCTATATGATTAGCTGCCTAATTATTGCATAGTGATGTTTTAGTATTTTATTCCCTGAAATCTATTTACCATTCTGTTTTCCTATAATTTTTGAAGTGTTTAGAGATACCAAGGGGAGAAAATCACCCTCTTAATTCCATAACAAAAATAATTGCATATGGCTGTTCCCAATGTACATTATTTACTTTAATATAAAACTAGTGTAGTAAAACTGAATTAAGAAGTATCTCTGCTTGACAGAGAGTTAAATATACCTAAAACTGTTCAAGAGCTGTGGCTCTCTGAACGGCCTACTTTGTTAGGTTCATACCAGGCTGATGTAGTGATTGTGAATTGTTAATTTCTTTACACTACTACTGTACTTAGTGGAATGAGAGGTCAGAATATTGTACTAAGATGTGACATTCAATATTCTTCGTGTTTTATTAATTGTTTATCAATATAATGCAATGCGATGGTAGGGGTATAATGGAATAAATATAGGTCTACTTTCATGGGGCTTTGTTCTCCCACTAATTAGCCTGTTCCATATGCAGTTGTGGCCATTCATAATAATTAAGTATTTTTAAAAATCATTTACTACATCTAAGTGAAAATGGTCAAACTAATGGTAGAAATGTACTCCTAAAATATATATGGCAACATCTTAATTTTAATTGCTTGTTAGTTTTATAATTAGAGAGTTAATAAGCTTTGTGGTGCTGAATAAAAAAATAGTACAACCTAGATAACTGTTCATAGAAATCAACAGGAGAAAATCGTGAATCTTTAACAGGGCAATTGAAATTAAAGGTGTTTGAAAACTATGAGACCAAGAAAACACATTATTGGATGCCTGGCCAACTGAATCAATTCTGGGAATTTTTGCCCAGTTCAGTATGTTTCTGCTACTCTTGCTATTTGGCAAATGACTGAAATCCAAAGGCAAACATCCTAATCTTTCAAACGGAAACTGGGTCCAATTCTTCGCGGTTTATCAAAACCTACTGCTTATTTATTCTAATGTGCAAATGTTATGTTTGTGATCATCCACTGACTGAGTACAAAATAAGCGTGACATTGCAATTAAGAATTTAACCACCTATTTGATGCACAGATGCTGAAAGGCAGGCCTCTTATTCTTAAACTGAATCTCACTTGAAAAGAAGGAATGGAAGAACAGCGAGGCCCAGCGAGTAATGGGAGTAGGAGGTTGTTAGGGGAAATGAACTAAAAAGAAGGCAAGGAAGAAAGTGGAATAAAGGGACAGAACAGGAACAAAGATCAAAAAGACAGGAGTGGAACAAAGTTGAAGTTGACAGAAACTACAGTGGAGAATTAATTGGTACAAAAAGCACATCACCAGGGGCAAAAGCAATACATTCAAGGGTCAATTTCCCCTGTGAAAATCTAGATGAGTAATTCACTGGTTTCTTTCTGACTGGCTCCACAGTGCAGTCTTCCAGTGAGACTACAGATGAGATGGATGGATATACTAACTGGATCCCATTCTTCTACTACAGGGTGTCATTCTGATTTCCAATTTCACACATCAGTTTGCCACTCTGTGAGGAAACAAAAGTGTCTGCTCTCAGCTGCTTGTTCACTCACACTCAGTTGTGTGGCACAACTGTCTATCTGATTGAGGGTGCATCATTATGTACTCGGGTATTTTGCAGGACTCCATACTTCAGTGCTTGTTTTTACTTGACTTAAAAATGAAAGTACTGTATTAAAGGGAAGCAAATGCCTCTTCACCGCATAGAAAGTGAGGAAAAAGCATATTAAATGAAACAAAAATACTATATGATAACACATCATAAACCTACCTGAGGAACCATTTGAAAATGCAGAGCGACTGAAAGCTCTATCCTCAGGTCAGCATCCTTTATAATGCAGACCTTACCACAGTGCCTCCTGGACATCTTGCTGCAAAGTAGCTACCAAGGCATAACAAGACCAAAGTTGCACAACAGGCAGGCGTCAACAAGAAGATCAAAATCCAGTTGACTAGAAGTCTGAATTTCTGGGGCATCCATCAGACTGCAGAGCCTCCCAGAATGAGTTACCTTGCACTCCTTCTTCCCTCAAAAACCGTTCCTTAAAAGTTTCGCAAATAAATTAATATAAGGGGAAATATATTAAGGGGAAGTAGCCTGAAATTTAGAGCTGCTGGTGGATTTTTCTTCCATCTTTGGCTACAAAAACTCACATCACCTGCCTATGAATCTGATGCCTTAATTAATAAGATCATTCACCCTATTTCCCTGTCAACATCTGAGGCCTCCTAAGTGATCTGGTACTGTTACAGTCACCACCTCAGGTAAGTAATAATTATCAATGCCAGTCAGAGCAGATCTCAGGATCTCTTATTCCTCAGCCTCCGGCACTTTCCTGAGCCAAAAACCATGTTGGTAGACTCCCAGAAGAGCAGCATGCTCTTTTTGTAGCTCTCTTCTAATGATGCCTTTCTAAACAAGATTGCTTTCCTGAATCAACCATAAAGCCATTGTGCCTGACTGGAAGACAAGCGGAGTGCTTGACAGTTCTACATGAAGTACAGCACACAACCAGCACATGCAGAGAGTGCACAGTTCATAAGCAAAACACTTAATAAACTTGTTGTGCATGCAGGTACTCCAAGGCCCATTGGCAGCAGGAGAAATTCAAGCTCTTAGTTAAATCATAAGTCATTTGTATCAGAATACACTTTGCATTATTCCTCACCAAAGATTTTACTCATGCAAAAAATGGGCCTTCCTAAATGAGCTCGAATCTAACCTGTTAGAAAGGTTACCTTCCTTTTTCAGTAGGCAACAACGTTTTTCCATCCCTTTCAGCAAAAGGGAGGGGAAGTGATCTAGCCAGTATTTTGTGTTGTACTGCCCTGGGCACGACTATTATATCATGTGGCAGACAGGACATGGATTCTCATATACATAACTGAATTTACATGTATTTACATTTATGCTTTAAAAGGAAACGTCTTTAAATATACACTTTATTTCTCTGCAAAGAAATAGAACACTGTGAATGTTACAAAGCAAGTATAAACAGCCACACAAAATGAAAAATTTCAGACTTTACTACAAATGACTATGTACAACAGAATTGTTTAGCAGCGTTTTCCAGTGAACCAAATAACAAACAGGGACAGTGAACATCTCTGTTGCTGCCTCTTTGAAAAGATACTGGTTTATGACAGTCTTGTTATTAACCTTCATGAATTTCCCTGGGACTAAATCTGAAATTTCATCTCAAAGAATCCCATACAAAGTTATGAATGCTTGAAAACAGGAGCGTACATGGAAATTCCTTTTCCGCCTCATAGAATTTCCCACTAGAGGTTTACCATTCCAAACATACGGAAATTAAGGGTGAACACAACCAGTAATATATGCTATTACAAACAAAATATGGCATAAGGCATACTTTTATTCTTAAAAGCAGTATTGATTTCAGAGTAACATACACCCACAAAGTGAACCTAACCCTCTTCAGTTTTTGCAGCTTTTCAACTTTAAGAAATCTCTTTCAGGATCCAACTTAGAATAAGAAAAAAACAATAATGGCCCCATCCTGTTCAGATAATTTTTGAAAGCACATATTATATTCTTGAATTTACAGTTACCAACTATAGAGAATGCACTTCAGTGCTTACTAGGAGTTAATCATACTCACTGTTAAAAGCAACTAGTAAACAATCTCAAAACACATTGGTTATATAGTCTTAATTTCAAGTCTGAAATCACCATGTTTCAGAATTTACATCAGCCTCTTTGCTTGATCTGTCAGGAAACTCTGATTACTGGATACCTTGCTGTCATTCCTCAGAAAACTCTCTAGAGAGGATACACCACAGCTTCAGGAATAATATCAAATTGTCAGGTATCAGTAGTAAAATACCTTTAATCTCTAATTTATTTTGTCTCTCTTATTTCTCAGCGTAAGATGGATGACCCAGGGCAGATGCAGTGCAATGTGGATCTGCAAAAGGTGGTCTGCCTGTGTAGTTGGGAAAAATACTTTACTTTCAGAAGAAGTTGTTACTGTAGGACAGAGAATAGCTATGCAGCAATTATGCATCGAAAGTGCCTGTTATATGTCCTTCATCTTGCTGTCTCCCACCCACTTCTTATTTCTTCTTTTATCCAATTCACGGATGGATGAAGAGTCCTGTAAAGCACATTTTGTGTCTAGACCACTTCTGAAAGATTTCTTTCTGTCACCTGTACGAAAAAGAGTCTGTGACAATCTATCATGGTGACAGCTCTACATATATTAACTCTTTGAAAAACGTAAAACTTTAATGTTGTTGAAGTATTTGTCTATCAAATTAGTGCTTTCAAGGTCAGTTTTGCACTTTTAAGGCTCATTCACAAAACCCTTCTTTTTTCAGTTTTTACATGTGAGAATGGCATAATTTCTAATCACACAAAAACTTTGACCTGACAGCTTTTTAGATAGAACACAAGAAGCATAACTGATTCTTTGAATGTAGGAATAACTAAGCAAGAACATCGCAGAGACTGCAGAAAATGCTGAAGGGCTGGTTGTATTCTGCCCCATACTGCTCTTACACATAGTGCTTCCGCTCCCTGTCGTGGTGCAGCACATTGTCATCTGTTATTAGTTCCCTCTTCTTCCTCACAGGTAGAGTAGTATGTGTGCCAGAGGTTTGCCTTCACCAAATGCATTAAAAAACAGATGTTTTCAAAATACAGGTAAAACTTCTTAACAGAAATATTCACTGCCATCATGCCTACTTGGCTGAATATTAAGTCACCATGAAAAGAACATAAACACTTATTGTAAAAATTCTGAAAAATTTGCAAAAATAAAGAGCAAAAGAAACTAGAGATGTATTCAAGGGTACTTAAAGCTCCAAAAATAAAAATGGCTTAGTTTTCAGAAACTGGAAAGCTAGACATACAAGTCCTATAAAGATAATTTCAAATGTGTGTAGGTATTCTATTTCCTTTAAAAAAAAAAATCCATGTGGCTCCACTGCAATTTTTACATGTCTACCAGACTTTTACCTCCATCTGCTGAGACTAAGGATGGACAAACCAGAGATAAAACACCGTATGATTCCATCTCCATTAAAATGCATTAATGTACATTTAGGTGTATGGATGTGAACAGTATCTCAGAAATAAACAGGACTACAAAAGCAAGCATATGGAAAAGATTTGCAGAATAAGGATATTTTGTTACATGGAAAGAGTTTAGTTAAATGCAAGTTTCTTCACCTAAAGTGTTCATTTTATAGATGGCTTCATTTCCAAAATGTTCTTATAGCTTGTTTCTGGTTGTTTTCCCTATGAATCCAGTATAATTATTGCATTAGCTGAACACATAAAAATGACATTTTTATTACTATTGAGTTTTAAATAATTTTATTTAACAGATATGATCTAACAGAAATGAGTTAGTTTTTGTGTATCATGTGTTTGCTATTAGTAGAGTTATTTTAGATAGCTGAAGCATACAGGAAGGCAGAAAACTAAAGATACAGATCAATTATAATTTTTAGCCAGTATCCAAATAAACTGCTCCTCGTAGGTACTGTAAGTAGACTGCACTGCAGTCACTAACACCTTCTCTTCAGGAATCATTTCAGTGACATAAACGATACCTGTTTGTACATGCCCAGAGTCTACTTAACATAGTTAGCCCCAATGATACTGTAGGACACCCATCTTCATCTCTGCCAGCTGGTGTCCTAGCTTGATCTTATCCCTATGAAGCTGTCTGTTGATGAGCAGGCTGTGTATGACCCTGGTTACCCTCCCTGGATCTGATCCTGACCAGTGGATTAACTTCCCACCTTGACCTC
This sequence comes from Burhinus bistriatus, assembly GCA_013397275.1. Taxonomy (NCBI): domain Eukaryota; kingdom Metazoa; phylum Chordata; class Aves; order Charadriiformes; family Burhinidae; genus Burhinus; species Burhinus bistriatus. The sequence continues at coordinate 179,988 of VYXH01000549.1, forward strand.
AGACATGTCTCTCCTCCACAGACTTGCCTGATGTCCTGGTCTGGGGCTGCCTCTTCCTGCCCCCTGTGCTGCCTGCCTCCACGAGAAGCCCCCGCTGCCCCGGGACACCTCCATGGCCTTCAGTTACCTCCTCCTCAGACGAAGAGGCTTGGACTGCCCAACTTGATTGACATCTATGACAATTGTGCATTGGCCCCATAGTCACTGTAACGCACATCTCCCCAGTCTCCATCCTGGTAGGGTCGGTTTCTTCCCAGCTTGATTGACAGTCAGGGAGATTGGATGGGCCATGTAGCCAAAGATAGAGTCTAGGGCTGACAGCTCTGAATTGGCTCCGTTTGATGATGCAGCAACCTGGACATGTTTGTCAGTAATTCTGAATGCAAGCAGAATAGGCAGAAATTCCTCAAAGCATTATTAGAAGAAATTTTAAAGAAATATCCTGTTCTTAAAAGATGCTTTGGTAAAAATTTGATCTCCTTCAAAAAAACCCAAACCTGTCTCTATGCATATTCTGAATATGCTGAGTCTGGAAACAAAAATAGCTGTTTGATGCTTTGTGTTCCCATTTGCCCTGCAACAGCATCACAGCTAGAAGACTGAACTAGATTTTATTCCTTCTTGTGCATCTTCAAGAGGGTTTTTTTTCTACATCTAATCACTTACATCTGCTGTCAGAGCATGGCCAGATAACAAAGAGTTTGTTGCACAGCTGTCACCAGTGCTCTAATTTGACTTCTAGTAATGGTGAGGATGAACAAGACAGAAAGGAGTCAGCTTGACTCCTAGAGCTCACACTGGGTTGCTAAGGCTAAACGTTGTAGGAGGAAAATTATGTATAGCAGCTTTGATCCAATTAAGAGCTTAGCCTCATGGTTAACATTAAACACATACGGATCTTCTCTGCCTTGTAACTTTGCATGTTTGATATATGAATCTGAGAGGGGAAAAGACACAGAAAGGTTATCCATTTTCTCTATAATAGCGTTTCAAAAATAAATGCACTCACAGAAAGTACAAAGTTGAACTGCTGATGAATCCAGTTGCCTGTTTGTTTGAAATTATCTTACGGACCATACATCAGCTTTGAAAAAGTGGCTGCAGTTCCATTTCTTCTATCTAAAAGGGATATCAAACAAGTTCAGCCCTCCAGATAGGTCCACTTGGGGTTGATGTTTTTTAATTCAGCACAGGAACCAGCACATGGTTTCCCAATGGCTACCCTAACCACTAATTAGCATTTTTGTTTTTCAAACCACTGATCTTATTTGGGGAATCTAAAAATGATAAGGTTGGGAAAAAAAATGTTTTCTCAAATATAAACTTTTATGTGGAAGTGATGTCAATTTACCATCAACCGAGTGCTGACTTGCATTTAAAACATCTTTTCCTTCCACTGCTGGAATATTTTCACATAAGCAACGTAAATATTCCCCAGGGCCAACCAGGAGGGAAAGGCGAGCACTGCCAAGATGCTGACTATTGTTATAGCACCTTGCTGACAACTGTTTTCCTATGCGTTTTGCAGGATATATCAAACAGCCAGGTGACATCAGCATGAAGTAATTGAGACATATCCCAGACTTTAAGAGATAATGCGGATACTGATATAATGTGGTAGAAATAAATTAGTGCTGAAAGCTGCAAAGGATGATCCTATCTACAGGCGCTGTATACCAGCTAGGCATTTTTAATTTCCTCTGTAATTAGCTAAGAAGACCATAGACTAACCCTCCATTTGAGTGTTTATTTTCCTTCGTAATATGATTGGCATGGGATGGGAGGGATGAGTGGGATGGAATCATGAGACTTAGGAAGATGGTCGAGCCTCAACCTTATCTGAAATTTAGTTAGTTAATACTCTGTATGATGTCTTAATACTGTGAAATAATTGCTTGTTGACCACAGAAACCTGCTTCTTGTGCTATGTCTAGTGATCCCCGCCGCCTGGGTCTGGAGGTACACAGTACTATAGAAGTGCTGAGAGCTTTGTGTTGGAGGTGTCACGTAATCTGAGCTCTCTTAAATTTGGCTGCCCTGGTTTGAAAGCAGCCCTGTAGTAGCTGCAGTAATTTAGAGCATTCCCTTCACCATACTGAAATCTGGGACGTCACTTTTCACACCCTTTAGACAATCTCTTCTGTTTCAAAATGTGACCCAGCTGCTCCTTGTACAACTTTATTTCAATAAAAGTATAATATTTTAAAGTTGCTGTTTATTTAAATATTTTTCAGAAAAAGCCAAAAGATTTAGTCATTGAGAAAAAAATTCTGAAAAAACCCCCACCATAACTAGAAAGTACTTAAGACACCACTACAAGGAATTCTATGTGATTCAACAAATATTTAAAATGGTCAAATTAACACTAGAGAACAAAATCATATTGAGAGGCATTCTTATATTCTTGTTCTATGAATCATAGTGGGATACTACTGTTAATTGTAAGGAACATTAACCATGAGGAACATAATCATTAGCATAAGAATGTGAATGCTGGGTTTTTAGTTATTCAAATCAGAAACTGACTACTCCCAAAGTTTCTGAGCAATTTACTCTAGTACTAAGAACATTTATATAATATCGAAACTGGAAAAAACCCTCAATGTCTTTCAAAATATAATCTCACCTCTTAAAAATACCTATTCTGTTTTTAATGTGGGCACATTTTTTCAGCTCAGCAGCAATGCCAGCATAAATGTACTGAAATACAACTTTCCTAATGGAGAGAGAGAAAAGAAATTGTTTGGACATAATGTATGTTTTTGTCAAATAAAAGTGTCAGAGAGACATTCTATGAGAAACGCTAATTAATTCTTTAAAACGTCAGCTGAAATGACAGTTTAAATCATTATAGTTGTCAAGCTATACTAAAAAAGATGATCTTAATACTACTTCTTAATTTGTTCTAAGGACCAAGATATGTAAGGGAAGCTGAATAAGTTGATTTCACTAGGGCATTCTGTTTGAAAGCAATCATATAGTTATAATCCATAATTTTCCAAGCAACAGAGCTTGGAAAACAGTTCTCCCACAATCAGGAATAAATGAAATCTTAAGTTTACATCTTAAGCTTTGATTTGAACTTTGTGATGAGTTTAGGCTTTCCAAAAATGGGAATTTTTGCTAGTTTCTCATAGAAGGAGGAACTGACAATCTGTGTGTTGTGGTTTGGGCTGGATTGGCCCAACCAGGTGGAACAACAGATGAGCTCTCTCTCCTGCTCTGCTTCAAAGGGAGGCAGGAGAGAGAGAGAAAAAGAGAGACTTAAGAGTTTAGAAGGAACTAAACTACTTTAATGAAATATTAATAATAAAATAAAAAGAAAATAATGAAATCTATACAAAACCATATTACACTCCCAGGATGACAATCACATCACCAGCAGGCATCGGGGAAGTCCCAGACTGGACTCAGTGATGGACAGGAACTGGATTCCAGATCTGGATTCAGGATCGGGATCAAAGGCAGACGAACATAGTCCTCCTCAGACACCGGCCATTGAAGAAAGAGGGCTGACCCTTTGATCCCTCAGCTTTTATACTGAGCATGAGGCAGATGGGATGGAATGTCCTGTTGGTCAGTTTTGTGTCCCCTGTCCTGTCCGCTCCTCCCCGCAGGTGTGACCCCTCTACGCTTTTCTGTTTCCGACCCTCCAATGGAGCAAGTAACAAAGTTGGCTGGCCTTGGCTGTCATAGCAATAAGTATAAGCAAGAGCCTCTCTGCATCCGATTCCTTGGCATCAACTACAAACATGGGTCTTATCACTCTGAGAATGAACAGTTTCTGCACAACGTGCTGTTAATTTCAGCAGTTAGAAGAGGCCTAGCTAAAAAGTAAAGTTACTGAACAAAATTGGTCCTGTTTTACCTCAAACCAGGATACCGTGAGAAGAGCCTTCCACTGGATTAACTATGTGAATCTGCTGTTAGGATGAAGAATCCCTGGTAGCAACATTTTCATAAAGCCTTTTGGCATGCCACCACTGCAAGGAAAGGTGCATTTTTGATAGGCATGAATAAACCTCTGAATTCAGTGAAAACAGAAATATATATCAATGGGTTGAGCTCCAAAAGGACAGGTAGACTAATGTCTTTTGCAACATCAGGCTGAATAAATCCATACATACACCTTTCTTAAGTGTTTTGGTTTGCATGTTTGTCTCTTTTTCTAGTTATAGTACAACCATAGTAAGAGACTGCTGCATATATTAGAATGGTAAATGGCCTCTGCATGTTTTCATTTAAATGCCCTGTTTCTTAAGTCTCTTACATAAAGCCTTTCCCCCCGCCCTTTTCTGAAGATCCAAAAGAAATTCATGTTGTACCACATCAAAAGAGACTGGTGAAGGGATGAAGTGAACTTGGAGTTTTCCCCTAACTGCAAAGTATACAAGCTGCAATCTTACTAAATAATTATATCTAAGACAGCGATAATCACAATGTGAAACGACCTAATACCTATTATTCACAATCCTGATTATATCTTGGTAAGCATTGTTTGCTTATTGAAAACTTGCTTATTTATTTATTGAAGAAAATCTTAAATGTAATTTGTGTTTGTTTTTCTGTAATACTGTATTTTTCCTATCTGTTTCAGCTCTCAGAGGCTTTCTAGATCTTAGTCCACGTACTTCTGAACCATATGCAAATGCATTATTCACATGTAGGAAATAGTACTGAGGTGCCCCAGACCATTTTGAAACATTTCAACACTGGAGCAGAAAGTCAAGGCTAACTTTAGCCAAAAAACCACCAACAATAAAAATAACAGTAGAAACTGTATTTTTAAGAAGGACAGACGGGACCAGATAGCTTCTATCCTTCCATTTGTACCCTTTTATTGCAGCATTTGGACAGAAGAGTTGTAGGCCAGATCTGCTCAGTGTGGTCTTGAAGGCAGGATGGCCGTTATCCTTAGTCAGGACACAAAAATCCATGCACCCCTCTTCTTGAAAGAATTATCTCATGAACATGATGCTTCTTCAAATGCACTAATTTTCTCATCCTTTCAAAGGCTTTGTTGAATGGGGAAAAGAATGATGCATGTAGGAGCTTTCATCAGAAAGCTGCCCACCTGCTGTTGTGGTACTAAGATGCAGCTGCTGGAGCCTGTTCTTACAACTGAAAGAAGATTTTGGAAATCATATGTATATGTGTACCTCTTAAGTATATGCAACATTTGCTTAGGACTGTAAAACATCCCCAAACTCTTACAGTAAGCCATAGGTTGTAAGACATGATTCCAAAGTAATAAAAGGACAGAAATATATAAATGTAAATTTAATTAAAATAAGCTTGCCTGTCCTCAAATTTATGGGGGTAGAGGGAGAAGGTGTTGTTTTGTATTGTAATATAAATTTGTAAAGATTATTGTCATAGATGTATTCACCTGGCAATACAATATAGAGACAAAGCTTTCACAGTCTACTTGTATGCATGTTTATTAATTGTATAGCAAATTCCAGAAAGAATAATCATCCATGGTCCCTTTGCTGTGTAGTGTTAACTGAAGCAAACCCGGTTGGCAATCAAACCTTTTCCATCCCTTTCATCAGCACATTTTTAAACAGACTGCAGTGACAGGAGGTGCTCTGCAGCCCTCTCATTCCTCACTGAATTCACGCTAGGCACCCACCAACATCCTTTGCATTTAAATAACACAACTGCAGGTCTTGCTCACTCCTGACTGAACACTCAACCTAATTTCCTTTGCCTTTTCAGCAGTCGCTGCACTGGCAGCATAAAAGAAAATTAGAAATTTGAAAGACCTTTTTGTTTCTTCATCCAGATCGTTGCTGTTTATTCAGCATAGTCAGTGTTCCGCCGTTCATGTGGATGGATAAACAGGAATGGCCCACAGCAACATATAAGAGCTACAAATAGGAACAAGATATATTTTTATGATTCCTGGGCTCATATCATTGTCACGGTATGGATTTGAGAGGCTGTTTTATCTGCTTAGCACTGTGTGCTCTGGACATTGATTTTTACATTGAAACATTCGGAAATGCAGTTTAACCAACCTTTGGGCGTTTATAATTGACAACTGTTTGTGGCTACTTATTGATCTGTTAATTGAACAATCATTGCCCCATCTTTATCACATGTGTTCTGCTATTACTGCTCTTACTCTGTGACCCCAAATCTTTTTCTGAAGATCTTAGAATCTGCAAAGATCACAAAAAAAACCCAAAAAACCAAAACAGCAGTAAAAAAACCCTGCAGAAATGCATGAATACTCTCCAACAGAAGCTTTATACATTACATAAACTGACCTAGAAACACAGCAAAAGCCATTTCTTTATGTATGAAATCCCTGCTGTGCAAAGGCCCAGCAAAAGGACATAAATGACAATGCGATCTGCCTTCCTGTCATTCTCTACAGGGATGTTTCACTTCAGGGCCAGTGCAATGACATCCTATACACCTTCATAAGAGTACTTTGACACCAAGACTTAAAAATGGTAATCAGCTCTAGCTTTATGCTGATAATGCTAACCTATATGTTGTTATTTCCCTTATAGTTCTGTAAGGTTTTTGTATCTGGAGTGTTTGTTTGGCTTGTGGACAAGAGAATATTTGACCTTTTAATTTCATTCCTCTTCTTTCCTTTTCCTCTCCCTGCCTCTCCAGTGAACTGGTTTATATAATTTCTCCCTTGAAAAGGGAGAGCAAGGTTGCCTCTTCTTGTGATCACTTACCAGCAAACTGGGAAGAACACTATCAACTTCTGACACCTCACTTCATCCCTACCTGAGGAATGAGTAACTGGGTTTGACTGTTACCTGAAGCTCATGGAAAGCTTTCTCATTCCTGAAACACTCTCAAAATCTTCTGAACCGAAAATGCCAAAGTAATCCATAATTCATGCCAGTGAACTCGGTCTCAGTGAACTCTCCAGTGACCTTCCAGATTCCCTGATTTCTGAACTGTAATCCTGTGCTGGCAGAACTAAAGGTTTTAAATACTTTCTTGTGTTATTCCCTGCCCTTTGCCATTTTCTTCTTCTGCTTAAAATACTCAAATGTGAAGAGAGAATTGATACTAGAAGGAAGAGCAGTATTGGATTCACAGACAACTCAAAAAGAAACGTCTGCTTATATGCACATTTTGAGCCAGGTTCTCAGTTAAGATGAAAATCAGCTTAGTGCCATAAATGTATACCAGGACAGGCTGAGAGAGCTGGAGCTGTTCAGCCTGGGGAAGAGAAGGCTCCAGGGAGACCCTATAGCAGCTTTCCAGTATCTGAAAGGGGCCTACAGGAAAGCTGGAGAGGGACTTTTTACGAGGGCATGTGGTGATAGGATGAGGGGCAATGGCTTCAAACTGGAAAAGGGTAGATTTAGATTCGATATTAGGAAGAAATTCTTCACTATGAGGGTGGTAAGACAGTGGAATACATTGCCCAGAGAAGTTGTGGAGGCCCCGTCCCTGAAGTGTTCAAGGCCAGGCTGGATGGGGCTCTGAGCAACCAGGTCTAGTGGGAAGTGTTCCTGCCCATGGCAGGGGAGTTGGAACTTGATCTTTAAGGTCCCTTCCAACCTAAACCATTCTATGAGTCTATGACATAGCTAATAGTTTATGCAAGACAACTGACTTGTCTCCTTATCTCTATTCTCCATCATTACAGGTACATTAAGGTTTTGCACTAAGTGAAGAATGTCAAAGCAGATGTGATTGTTAACAGGGACCATTCAAGATTTTTAATCAGCAGTTAAAGTCATCAGATGATAACAGAAAGTACAATCTCACTGATTGTATCACAAAATAGACAGAAGTAGTCTGCTATCAGTTTTGGAGAAGGGAGGATTACTAAAGAAGAATGTAGTAGAAGTGAGGTAGTATGAACAAAAGGACTTTCTCTCTGTACTCCATTTCCGAGATAATTCAAGAAAAGGGGTAGATCTATGTGAATTGGTCACTGCTGTTAAGCTGAACATCAAGAAGGAGAGAATTGCTTGTGTCCCACTCTGAGTACATACAGTCTAGGATAGGGAGACATAAACCAAGGGCAAGTCACCTGTTTCTGTTCTACCGAGGTGTTTTCAAGCCCTTAACTACCTGCTTCAGTGTTATCAGAATAGATTTGAGATATCAGTAAAAGGAATGATTTAAAATAAATTTGGAAAACCTGTTTTGGACTTACCCTACTTTGTCAGTGAACAAAACTTACCAGATGGCATCAGAGTTAGTATGAAATATGTTTCTCTCCAGTTGTCCATCTTACGGTGGTGTAGCCACAAAGATGTCCCCAGGCATCAGTACTGATAATGAGGGAAAGACATCCGTCTCTGAAACTGTCTTTGGAGAGGCATTTCCTTTTTATTAGTGTTACACCTGAAGGTTGGGGGTCCCAGTCTGTCCTTCATTAACGTGCTTTAAGTTAGGCGATGTAAATATACATCTCTCTACGTGCTTACTAACAGAAATAAGTCAGGATTTAAAGAAACTATATGTTAGCCAATCTAAGAGTCACACTGATTTCAATGAGATGGGATTAGGCTCTAGATAAATATTTTCTGGGGAAGAAAATTCTACATAAGGAAACATGGTTATTTGCATTGTTTGAAGAAGAGTGACAGAAAAACTACCAAATTCAGAAAATCTGTTTATTAAAATTGAGTACATGGAGCCCATGAAAACAGAAACAAACTAATTTGTCAAATGCAGTAACAAAAGAAAACAGTGACACTAGTCTTATATAGGGTAAGTATATAGTTATACTAGTTACATAGGTATGTATACCGTTTATACATGTATATAGCTAGACTGCCAGTCAGGTTCCAATTATGCTGTGTTCTGCACAGCAGTCCAGGAACAGCAAGATCACCGATTTATTTCATGCTAACCCTTAAAGGCAATCAGAAATATGGGTAACTTTTGAGGAGGCTTCATTACTTATACCCCCAGCATAATCTGGTGACTCTCGGTTAATAAAAATCTATTTCCACAAAAATCAACCTGCCGCTTTTCTGATAGATTCTGCTCTTTGGCATGTGCTGCTGAACTGCATGTCAAACAGGCATTTCATGACATGCAGAGAAAGAGGATTTCGATGGTGATTTAGAATAAAGGATAAAGCAGTAAATTCATTCAATCTTCATTCCTTGTAAAACCCAGAATCAAAGACAGTCTATTTCTGTGATGAATCGGTCCTCCATTTCAGTTAGTTCTCATACTTACACACAGCCCTGAGAAAAGAAAATTGTAGATTTGCATTTTTTTCCCAAAATTTAAATGAAGACATTTTATATTAAGAACTAAAGTCTCAGACAACCCTGTTTATCTTCTCAAATACAGCAGAGATGAATGTATATGCTGTGATGTGAGCTGATTTAAATTGTAAGTGTTCAAATGTCCCCATGTCTACTAGCACTGATACACTGTTCATTATGCCTTTAGAAATGAGAACCATGGGTTGTTCCATCAGGAAACTCAGCTTACAGTCTATGAACAAATTCTACAAACTACTCAGCTAACTAGGATCTAACTAAAAGTGAAGTCACTAAAAAAGCTTCAGTTCTCTCTATTGCAGGAGGAAGTGGGAAATTCAAGCTCCACAGAAGACTGCAAAAATGAGTCACTCCAGATGGAGTGTATTACATTCCTAATTAAAGAGCACATACAGTACTTCATGATTTTAGTGCTCTTAAACAATCTCACTGGCCATAAACATTATGCTAATGTCTGTTGCGGGGAAAACCACTTCTGACAGCGACAGTACGTGTCTGGGTGGGTAGCAACAGCACCACTCTATGAAGTTTTCTTTTCCTATAGATAGTTCTCCTATTTCTTTGGTTTCCAGAGAAATCCAAAGCATCTGCTGAAATGCTACTAGATATGAATTACGGTGTAAAACAATAATGGGCACATTAAGGTCATTCAGCTATTTTAAGGTGAACTTGAAAGTAACAATGACTGTGAGTTATACACGTCACTTTGTTTCATTGCTTAAACAGAACTGAGTGATGTTTAGAGAATCCAAAGAAGAATAGCATATCTTTTGTTAAAATTGATATTATGTATGCACACACATACACAGGCACCCTGAACCATGTGTGGAACACTCCAGCTGTTGCTCCTTGGGTTTTTTTTTAAGGGACAGTCTTTGAATTACAGTAGCTGAGTTCTGTAATTTCCATCTAATTTTCAACTACCTGCGTATTTCTGAGCAGTATGAGAGACCTTAGGCTAACACTCCTGCTGGCCAGTAATACACCTGCTATGACACCTAAACAAATGTTTTCTTAGATATTCCTAAAGCAAGGACTCATTTACAGTTTTCAGCTTATTCTTATCTCTCCCAGTATGTTATCATGTTCTTCATGTTTAATTTTTTTTTTGTTCTTAGTACCCTTTGATAGACTGTAGAGTAGCCCATTGCTTCTTAGTTCTTGAAAGACATTTCTTACTGAAAAACTCTACTTTCCCAGTGCTTCCCAGGTTCTTTCTAACTTGGAATAGCCTCAATAATTTGGACTATGAATCCAAACTGCAATATGTCGGCAGTATCTGTTCTTGAACAGGATAAAGAGCAGAAAACTCAGGAAATATACTCTCTGGCCCTAAACACATCAAATAATAGACCAAACAATACTCATTTTTTGAACTGATAGAAGTTACTGGCTCAAGCAAATCAAGGCCAGGTTCAAACAGGATGCATAGTTAAAGATACTGTGGCAAATAAACAGACTTATTTCAGTCTAATCAGGTAGAAAATTCTGCCATACACCTATGCTAGTAAGGAGAGGATACTATATTGGTAAATATGCTCCATAATCTCATGACAATCCTATATATTAATTTGTTGACTGAATTGGGAAAAAAAAAAACCAAAACAATCCAGAATTTGAAAAAAACCACGTTATTTAAGCAGGAACCAGAATGCAGGTGTTTCCCCAACCAGAACCAACTGTTAAATACAGACCTGAGCTCTACCTTGGCCAATGAGACACATCCTGTATGTTCTCTCTGGTTTGGAACAAGAGTGTTAAAATTTGGGGCACGGATAATCTAATCTTGGTTATGCTCCAACTTTCCTTTTGAAAATGTTCCAATTTACATAAACACATCTGAATTACAGCAGGAACTTGCATGACATTCACCTACATGAGTATCCCAATAACTAAGTTACAGTTGCAATGTCAATCTCTCTTTCTCCTCTCTTATCCAATTAAATATTAATTTATGCAAACTAGAATAATTGCAGTAAATGAAAACAGGAAACACCTGCCCTTCCATAGTCCACTGATTAGGGCATGATTCTAGGAGACCATGAGAAGCGTTAGGACACATGAAAGTCTCTTTTTAAGATGTATTTCCACAGTGGTATATACTACTTCGAATTTTATCTTCATACTAGAGACAATATCTCAGCTGAAATTAGCCATTCACATGATTTCTTTTATACGCACAATGATATGCATCAGCAGTAACAATAAGCTTGATTGGTTTGTTCAACCAAATTCAGCACCGTGAGAGTGATGACTATTCTTTCTTGCCTGGTTTCAGTTATAGTTTTCAGCTTTTGTAAAATGGTAAAACATACGTGATTTCAAGCCAAATTTCGTGAGTAAAACAACTTTAGCATCACCTGTCATGCTGACCACTTCTCCAGCAGAAAACTCTTTCATGTCCTGACTTGTAGGTAGAATTGACTCCTTATAAAGTGTTCTGCTGTACACAAGGACTTAAAGCCACCATTTAACGTCAAGAATTTCTACCAATTGAAACACAACATATGTAATTCAGAATTCAAACATACTACCAAATATTATGTTGGTTTAGTTACCGTTAAGTAGACTTTTTAAATGAAACACGTTAACTCGTCTCAAATGGAGAAAATGGAGGAAGTATGCACTACTGTTGGAAATGTTTTGGTATTACTAAGTGCTAAGATGTCAGACAACCACTCAAGGGAGCAGACTGAAATAGTGCCTGAATCCTTTAATAATTTGGAATAGTTTTATTTAAGAAAATATCCCACTGATTTGAGTGCTTTGAAAGCACCAGACCTCCACCCTGAAAACACAGAAGCAACATCAAAAAGATTGGCGGGTTATCAGACACATCTCCATCCAAGATGTCAACTCTTCCCAGAGCTCAACCCCCATTTGATATTTGCCTCAACAGAGAAGTCACAAAACGCTACAGATAAAAGGGAGAGGCAGCAACCTCCTAAAGCAGATCTGCCTCTGTTCATTTGCCAGTAGCTCCGCGTGCACTCTGACCTCCCAGCCCCACTTATGCCCTGCCCCTGCAAGGTGGCCCTACCCTCCAGCTGCTGGAGTCCCATGCATGGTGTCTAGCAGAGGGAAAACTGATGTACAAGATGGCAGCTGCACTGCTCCTAGCAGCCCCAGGGGCCATCAGCCCAGGAAGCCGTGCCCGTTTTCTGGTCACATGGTCTGTTGTGATTGACGGGCACTTTGCTCTGCTTTCCTTCCATTTCTGGCAGGCAGTGTTGCCCATGTCTTCAGGTGCTGCACAAAGGCCCAAGCTTACCCCAGCTGCCCTATTGGGCTGGGCTTAGGTGCCTCTTGGTCCCACTCACAGGATCAGGCCAGGCGCCCCTTGGTCACCTCCTTGGAGAGGTCCATGCCCTGCTACCACCCTTTTTGACACCTCTTTGCCCTCTTGAAGTTCCCCCACGCTAAATGTGTCAGGGCTTGCTCTGCAACTTGGTAAAGTGGGGACCCCGGACATGCCCTTTACTTTTGTTTTATTGCTTTCTATTCAGATTTAAACTTTAACTATTGCTTCCATTAGCTCTTATTAACGAGTGTTTTATCCATTTTATACCTATGGTTTTGTGGATACATATATTTAATTACTATACCTTTATATATGGATATATATGTATAAAAACACATGTATGTAGAAGTGAGTATATACAATAGTGTACCTATGTCTCAATAAATAAAGTCTATATTTATAAATATTTGTACACTCCTTTATATATATGTATATTGTATATAAATTGCCTATAAAGGTATGTATTTTTGCATTTGAGCATTTCTGGGCCAAAGGAAGCAGGCAGCCCATCACAGGGCTACCTGAGAACATGTGGGTATGACCATGTCAAGAAATAGCTGTCAGCCCATCACAGTGCAGGATAAAAACATGTAGGTTATGATGTTTAACAAAATGGCAGCTCGCTGCCACAAAACGGTGGTGCCCTGCACCCTCTCACTTATTAATTTGTGTATCAGTTGTCCCTATACTACTTTGGTGCTATGAGCATATGGAAATCTGTAGCAGGTGAGCAAAAAAATAGTTGAGGGAGTGACAGACAACTGTTGAAATAATAACAAAAAGGTAATACAACACATATAATTTGTAAAAATGATAGCTTTTAATCCTGTTTACTTAGAACAGCTATTTCTGTATAATTACTGCTATATAAGCAAGTTAATGGTTGTCATAATTTCAGAAGTCATTGGAAAACTATTGTCAGAATCCTTCAAAAAAACCCATGGAATTAAGACGTAATTACCTTTGAGTTGAGTACTTTCCAAGATATTTCTGCCACAGCCATTTACTGTGAATTCCTCCACAATGCTTCTCCTAAAGTACAAATATTTGAAAATTTGGTCTCCTGTGATAAACTCAGACAATTTTGAAGTCAACTTTGCCTGCTCTGTCTCAGACACATGATTTTTGAGTATTTCAGCAAAAATAGTAGATCTGTTCATGAGATGGGTACAAGGGGAAAATTAAGTAAACTTACGATTTTGTTCATTACCGAAAGCCCAGACAGTCTTCTCTTTGATATGATTTTGATGGAAGGAATTTTTCCAGTTTGACAAAAATAGCAAAGGTAGGGCTCATGTACTGTAGTATGTAGGGAAAAACCATAAGAAGACCGGAGCAAATTGCTGTGGAGCATCAGAGAAGAGCCTAAACCAGATCTGCAGAGAAATGAAGTTGAAATATTTAGAGTTAGGAGACTGACGATGATAGTGGGCCGGGGAAAAAGGTGCTTGATGGAATTGTGGGCTGGTGTAAGAGACTGAGCCAAGAAACCAGCTTACTAGAAGTGACAGAAGAGCAGAAGAGTTGGCAACTGTTACTGTCCATTTTTGCCTCCAGAATTTAGAACTAAATCCAAGATTCCTGAGCCTCACCATTCATTTGGCATCAATAAACGCTTGACAAATTCATGGGCAAAACACTTGCTCACCAGCAATGATCTGTCACTTCAAGTACCAGAATTCTACACAATGCCTCTTGCCTTCCATTCATGTATCAAATATCCCAAGAGGATGTTCAGGGTTGCAGAGGGGCAAGGTTGGGAAGAAGGAGGACACCCCAGCCACACCCCCAGTTCCTAGAAAATAACACGTGTGTGCATGTTGCGCTAAAAGAATATTCTTAAGTTTGAAAAGTCAAGGGCTTAGAAGTAGGGTGGTTCATGCAATCCTAATTTAGCCAGTTAAGCAATGCAAAAGTCATTAACTGCAAGATCACAGAGTATTTTTATCCATGAGACATCTTATTCACGGCAGAAAGTAGATCTGCTCTAAGGAGGAATCAAAGATGTGTGCTGAAGGAGCCTGCTTACAGGACTTGTACTTGTTGCAGATTTTGGAAAGAAAGAGGTAGTAAAGCAGGAGTACAGAAGATGGTCTCATACTTAAGACAGCAAATTTACTCTGGGGAGCCAGATCCTACCTTTGCTTCTACCACAGGACTCCTACATGACACTTATGTGGCAGATTATTTTTGGAAAATAAAATGTTATACTATGTAGTGTTGTAAGGCTCAAAGAGATTGGAACAGGTAAAGGTTCAAGCATTACACTTATGTATGCTCATAACCCCCATTGCTACCCAGCTGCACACAACCACTTTTTTCTCTTATGCCCCTTTTGCAGAAACTCCTTTTACCATTGTAGCAAGCAACAGTGGGATCCTTTGAAAAATGTTGCATGTCATCACTTCTAGGGTAAACGGAACACATCCAAGCAACCAGTCAAGGCATTGCTAGTCCAGTCTCTGGTAAATACTGCAGAATATTTTTCCTTTAAAGCCCAAGATACATCTGAAATGTTTTCTCTGAGTATGAATGGTCACCCCTACAGGTCAGTCCCTAAGAGTCTCCAGCAGGTTAGCAGATCTGGACTTAGCAGATTTGTCTTCCAGACAAGCTTCAGGTACCTTCTGCACTACGCATACAGATAGATGCAGTCTCTATGCCTTAGGGCCTGCATCTGTATAATGGAATTAATATAATCCTTGTCCTCATAAACAAGGTGCCACGGTGAATTAACCACTTTCTCGTCTGAACCACTCCAGTACTATGGTAATACAGAAGAGCACCTGAATAAACTTACAATTCTCCCTTCAGAGAGTGTTTGAACAATGTGTAGTCAACAAGGCATGGCACCGCACGCTGTACAACATGCACAAAATATTGAATTAAGGTTGTAAGGGCAACATTTATTCTGACATTTCCTACATTGTGAATTCTGGTCTCTGCAACCTTAATGTTCTTTTAATATTTTTCTCAGGATAATGCTTTTTAAAAAATGCTGTCTAAGTACCCATGCGTATAGTAACATTTTATTATTTTGTCAATGTCAAAGTCAAAAGAAATACTGGGATTTTTTTAAGTGGACTATACATGGCTCCCTTCAGTACCTTAAAATAAAGAAGAAACTCCATCCTCCTGTAAAATTCCATTAAGTCTTCCTGGAAACATCTACGAATACAGATTGGGAAAAAAAAGAATGTCACTGATATCACCCTCAGATTTTAGAAATATGCTCATGTCTTGTGTTTTATAGAGATGTTATAACTTATTCACTTACCCTAGCACCCTTAGGATCTTCCCTTTATTTGCATTAGGCTCAAATATGAATACATATATTTTCTGTGAGTCTCATACCGCATTAATTGATTTCAGTGAGAACAAGATTTAAAATATTTACATACAGCTGTAGTAGAAAATTTTACTTGTAGTCCTGTCTCAATAGAGCTATGACTGTGAAGATCGTGTTTACAATTAAAATGAAGGGATGAAACAGCTTTTGCATTTCTTGCAATAGCATTAAGATACAGCAAAAGTAATAACTTTCAAGGATTCTGGCTGGTTCATCAACAGCTGCACTTAATTTAGCCTTCTGCTAATTAGCAGTGCTTAAAAACCTATCAAATGACACTTCTAATTGACAGCATACTCTGTGATTATAAACTGATTAAACTCCATGATCTCTCACCCCCTTGTAAATACTTCTGTCACCTTTTCCAACAGAAATTAGTCAGAATTATTTCTATGTATGTATGTTGCGTTGTTTTATCGAGCTAAATGTCAACTCCTAAACTCAACTGCCTGTTTATTAGCATTATCTAGTCTGTATAGCAGTTATTTGTTAATGTTTCTATATTTACTAAAGTAGACAGTATGAGTGAGGTTGGCCTAAAAAGAGCAAATAGAGATGCGTTTTTTGTCAGCAAACGCTTCTTGAAGTACTGTATCATAGCAATAGTACTCCTAGACTTCCAGTTGCCTATTCAGTCAAGCTGAGGCAAGCTATTACAAGTTAAAACATCTGCAGACATCCCTCTCAAAATCAGCTGAGACAGAGTCTTTTCAGACAGTTATTTGAATGCTAGACTCTTTTGGATAGCTTTTACCTTGTTCAGAGAGGATTAAATCTAGCCCCTTTGATGACCTTTTTCCAACAAGTATCATGGAACGGTTGAGTTTGGAAGGGACCTTTGGAGATTGTCTAGTTCAACCCCCTGCTCACATCAGGGTCAGCTAGAGCCCACTCAGATTTTTAATATCTCCAAGGAGGGAGACTCCTCTCTCTGGGCAACCTGTGCCTGCTCACAGTAAAAAAAAAACTTTATGTTTAAGCAGAATTTCAAATGGATCTCAATGGAAGGTGATGGATCTCAATACTTTTGAGAACGAAAAATGCATCAGGCCACTTGCCTGTTGCTTAAGATCAGGAAAGCATAAAGCTACATGCTTTGCTTTAAACCAATTTTTTTTTTTTTATTAAGGGAAGTTTAACAGAAGGTGGGCTTTTCAAAAATCTCAGTAGACGTTTACCCCCATTTTTAGGTATGTAACTTGTTCAAAGGAATCCCACTTTCACCAGCCTTAAAAACAGAAAGATCTTCCTTTATACAGTGCAATGTAACTTTCACACTCGTGTTAATTTGCTGCAGATTGATTTAGTACGTACATGGGTAATGTAAGTATGAATCTCCTGTATCCTTAATTCATGGAATTCAAGCACTTAAATCAAGGAGACATATTGAGAAAGAAATTCTCATTTCTGAATACAGGTTTTGGAATATCACTTTTGTGATGCAAATCTGAGAATAAGCAGATTGAAGGTCAGGTTCTGAATGTAATTATGGTCACTATAAATAAATCATGAAGAATATTAATTTGAAGCAAAGAATGCTCATTTCTGATTTAATTTTAAGATTCCCTATGGGCCATATTCTGTAAAATTAGTCTTTCATCTCAGGGAAAATCCACAAAAAAATCACTTTGTAAAAATAATTTTAAAAATAGGTGGTTTCTTTCTTTCTGCTCCACCTCTATTGCTGCCATTCTTTTTCCTTATATACGCATGCTTTCCCATGATAGGAAAGCGATTCCACTTTTGGAAACATAATCTAATCAGGAAACATAAACAGTACTTGTTTACTGAAGACCAACGACAACTTGCAAAACACTTCAAATAAATAAGGTTTATAGTGAACTTTCGGGCAGTGCATGGGTAAAGTTCTTTATAAGTACAGTAAAATCCTAAGAAATTGAAATCTATACTCCAAATGCTACAGCAGAAGGGAAGACAGAATACACAGACAATATCTCTTACTTAATTTTAAATTTGCTTGTACTGTATCTGCCTTCCTTTCTACACAACCGCTATCAAAATAGAGGTCACAAATATTTACATTGTAAAGGAGTACTCGAAACATTTGTAGGGTGGAAAAATACAGAATAACTGGAACAAAACTTTCCATATCCCAGTCCTACTGCCTCTGCCTTCCCTTATCACCTTCCCCCCCCGGCCAAGGGTCCATCCAGACTGAGATGAGTGGTTACTGCATCCTACTTGTTCGGCTGTTTGTTTGGCATAAAAAAATTCTTTCCCTCTCCCCTCTGCCATAAGTCTGGTCTGCAATCATAAAGTGAAATATTTCAATTTATGGGCTAAGATTTAGTTTTTTTCTAATTAAAGCTGTCTTTTAAGCGCTGTCTTTTGCAGTAACTCAGCCACAAATGTTGCAATAAGACTGTAAAAGTTATTACAGTTCTTGTGGAAAGACTGGTTTTCTTACTTGAAATTTATCAGCAGAAATGCTTCATCAGTTTAGCACATCTGTACTCAGTATCTCATAAATGTCAAAGTTACCTTCTTGCAGAAGGAGACATAGTGGCAGAGAATGAAGAGTTGTAAGTAGAGTCTGTGGAGACGCTAGGACAGGTAAAACCAGAAGCAGAGGTCTGTTGCATCAAAGACTGCTTGTAGGCTGGAACATACAAAACCTGGGCAGACTCTGACTTCATATTGCGTATAAAATACAAATATCACCATTTTGTTACCCCTAGTTTCCATGGAAACAAAGATTGATTGCACATACAAATACAAAAGCTAAGGTCCCTAGCCTTGGATGCAATAAGTGTACTGGAGTTCCCAGGTTCAGTTCATATACTCCCCTGGATAGATCTGAGCAGCAACAGCCAAGCTGTTGTCTATTTTCCTGTGTGTTATATACTTTACTGAATCTAGCACAAGGTCTAGCCTCTAGAAAGAGAACTGAAATTGTAAGTGAAGGTTGATTTTAAAATCCAAAAATCGTAACACTAAACTGAAAACTCTGGTCTTAGGCTAGTATGGAAGGAGGGCTCTACCTTTAGCAGGCCTCTGCTTTTTCATGATTCTCTAGTACTTGTTGAAGCAGCATTAAAAAACAACCCAAAATATCTGTTGTTGTGTTTTAATTCTTTGGGTATCCCAGAATGGATCACAGAGGACATCTTATGCCAGCTTTCTGACAATCACTTGGCACAGCAGTAGTCTCATGGTTTCTGAATAAAACCGGTGTCTATCCTGTAGTTCTCAAACTCTCCACATTATGTCAAGTGCTTCAAATTTAATGGAGAATGTTAAATGCACTCTGACTGCTTGCCAGGGCTTAAGTTAGTTAAGATTTTAATTAATTTTTTAGGATTTATTTATTTATATTCCAGCTGAAGTGACCCTTTAGAAATCCCCTTCTCTGAAAGACAGAATTCTTGAGAGTCTGTGTGTGGTTAAGGAAAATAGGGTGAGGGCCTTGTAATAACACAACACAGGAAAAAACAGCACCCAAGCCTGGATGGAAAGAAGAATCAGACAGATGGGGAGCAGAAATGGGGACAGGACCAAAAAATCTTGGTTTTGTTTTTAATAATGTGCCCATTATTACTAGGTCAGTAGCCAAATATTCAAGTTTTACAATTACCATCTTAGCTATAAAACAACAACAAGATTTGTTTATTGGGAGTTACTCTAACTGAAAAGCAGAATTTCCCTCAAGGTCTCTTGACCTTTGGCAACACCTCAGAAATTCAGTTCTTTGATGACCAGAGTTATTGGACATCGCTAATGGAATTATGGAAACACATGGAGTGATCTGACATCAGTGCACTGAGTCAAAGCACAGGACAGCCAAGATTTACGATGTTTAATCCATCCTTACAGACTTCTGAGGTTTTTAAAGCCTTTGGACAGCAAACCCCTTACAAAGGTGAATGAAACTGGGTGTGGTTTGTGTTGGTTTGTTGGATTTCTTTGAAAAGAGGAAATGCAGGTGGAGTGGGACAGAGTGAATGGCACTTGCTAGGACAATGAGAAAGGGCACTTGACTGATGCTGGCAGCAGTAGAATACAGATGACAGAAGCTGGGAAGGTCACTTGGAGGAAAGACAGTGAAAGTGGGGGTCATACAAGTCAACAGCATTCTTCTTCATGCCAGCAAACGTGCACCTCAGGTAAAGGAGATATCTGAACTCTCTCAGTGGCTCACAGCAATGCAATACAACCTTATTAAAAAATCGAGGTGACAGCAGCAAAAAGATGAAATGCTAATTAAGGACCTGACATTCAAAAGTTAGTTTTGATTTACGTTTAGTTTGTATGTTTCTTCCTAAACAATTAAACACATATATACAGTCATGTAAGCAGAGTGGAATGGTTAGGGAATTAACATTAGAGAGGAATTAATTTCTTCATTCTGCAAGCTGGAAGGCCATTGCCTACATTGCTATCATTCTCTGAAGTTTCTTTTGTCCCTAGACCTTCACAATCATGCTCAGCCTTTTCCAGACTGTACTCAAGTCCTCTTTCTTATGAATCTATTTGGTTGGACTCTGGAGGAGTCGGTGTCTTCTCCAGTTCTGTGTCTACGTTGTGCAACATCACTATGATCTGAGAGGATCAGAAACCCCAGACAGGGCCCCTTGTTCCCCACATTACTTACTCTACATTTAAGGTATAAAAAACCTTGTCAGATATGCAGAAGCCTTTGCCAAAGGTAATGGAAGAGAGTTAATAGAAGGAAATAAATGTTCCAGTAATCAGTAAATCAGTCAGCTACATTGTACAAAGTGAATTAGATTACTTACACAGCTATATATTGAGTAACTTTAGTAAGAATAAAGCCTATTTTAATACTGTTCTTAAAGTATAAAAATACATTTCCTCAGCTCATATATCACTGTTAGTTCTGAACAGAACATGAGATTTTTCTTGTTATGGATGATTTCAAGGTTGAATATTTTCTCTCTATTTCAACAATAAGTCAGGGAAGATTTTTACGTGCATGTGACTTTAATTTTCATCTGCCATTTCCTAAAACAGAAAACACCAAAACAGAATGCAAAACACCCATATAGACAAAAGTAATGAGGTTATCCAGAACAGGAAACACTCTGGACATTGAAGCAGTAGCCTGGGAGGAAAAAGATATGGTTTCCATCTTTTGCTCTGAGTGAAGCGGAGACCCAGACTTGAGCCTTGATATGCTAGAAAGCATTAGGAGCTATTTACTTCATTGTGAAGTCTCTGCCCCAGTCCATTCTTCCCTTATTTTACAGAAGTGCCATCCTTTATCTGGGACATGGTCCTAAGGGGAAGACTTTCAGTTAAACTTTTTATCACTGGTTTAGGTTAAATTGAAGCAAAAACTAAACACAAGCAAAACTCCCATTTTGTTCCTGGTTCTTTTCCATTACTGCTGACAACTGAAAAACAAGCCTGCACAATCAAGTCCCCATAGAGCTAAAGATAGTCTTCCGCCAACAGAGATCAAAACAGATTTTTCCCTGCTTGGGGTAAGTGGAACCAGGCAAAGAGTTGTAACTCAGTCATAATTCCCTCCCTGACCTACTCCCTGGGTATTACAGCAGTGCATAGCCCACTTTCAGGACATATAAATTCAC
Source organism: Burhinus bistriatus (assembly GCA_013397275.1). Lineage (NCBI taxonomy): Eukaryota > Metazoa > Chordata > Aves > Charadriiformes > Burhinidae > Burhinus > Burhinus bistriatus. Next base: position 201,444 of record VYXH01000549.1, read on the forward strand.
CATATCACCCTTAGTAATTGCTATGGGCCTTTGTGATTTGTTCTGTCATTTTATAAATAAGAACAAACCCACAGTGCCCTGATAACTGAATCAGCATTTATAACTTTGATCCTATTTTCAGTGTAGTATGTATGATAACCTCTTGGTACTGCTTCAATCCCACACAGTGCTGCAGTATTTCTCTTTCCTTGCTGTGCATGTATAAAATACTGGAAAGGGAGCTGGCTTCCAGCAAGAATAAAGGTCGTTTGAACCCTGAAAAGCACTTTCTGAAAGAAGTTTATTTGAAACATAATTTAATGTGAAGAACGATGCCAGTAAACTGAGGATTTTTAGTAAATTACAAAGGATGTAAAAGTAAAGTTATCTCCTTGAATATTTTCAGTTTCAGAAAAGAATCTCCTGCAGAATCTATTAGGAAATAACACTAGTTTAAATTTTGTGGTTTTCTTCAATAAGTAATAGGATTCAAAAAACTGTAGCAAAATAAATGTTTTCTAACAGGCAAGTGTCAGTAAATTACTAGAGAGTCCATTGGCTACTGGTTCTTCTGTTAGTGATATTCTTTTTTTTTAACAGTGATTTAAAAAATTATATTAATACATTGATGGTAAATTTTGTAGGTCACTCCTGGAAAATAAGGAAGGAAGGAGAAAGGGCTGATGATGTTTAATGCCATGATCCAGTCAGATATATTCCAATACAATTAAATAGAATATAATATATCTAAAAAATGAACCATTCAACTGTTTTTATAGAAAGAATGTCTTAAAAGAATGTTCCTCACAAATGATTTACCGGTCATTGTATAGTTAGCTGCCTCAGTGTGAACTCTTCCTGCAATGTCTTGCTAAATGTGCAAGTAAATTCTTCACAGTGTTATGAAAAGGAGTGGTGTCAAATAAAAGTAGGTGTCCCGGTTTAAGTTTAAGACAGGACCAATTTTGTTCAGTAACCTTACTTTTTAGCTAGGCCTCTTCTAACTACTGAAATCAAGAGCATATTGTACAGAAAATTGTTTGCTCTCAGGGTGATAAGACCCATGTTTGTAGTTGATGCCAAGGAATGGGATGCAGACATGCTCTTGCTTATCCTTATTGCTATGACAACCAAGGTCGGCTAACTTTATTTGCCCCATTGGAGGGTCGGAAGCAGAAAAGCGTAGAGGGGTCACACCTGCGGGGAGGAGCGGACAGGACAGGTGACCCAAAACTGACCAACAGGGTATTCCATCCCATCTGTCCAGTATAAAAGCTGAGGGATCAAAGGGTCAGCCCTCTTTCTTCAATGGCCAGCGTCTGAGGAGGACTATGTTCGTCTGCCTTTGATCTCGATCCGAATCCAGATCTGGAATCCAGTTCCTGTCCATCACTGAGTCCAGTCTGGGACTTCCCCGGTGCCTGCTGGTGACACGATTGTCATCCTGGGAGTGTAATATGGTTTTGTATATATTTCATTATTTTCTTTTTATTTTATTATTAATATTTAATTAAAGCAGTTTAGCTCCTTCTAAACTCTTAAGTCTCTTTTGTCTCTATCCCTCCGCCCTGAAAAGAGAGGTGGGGGAAAGCATCTGTTGTTCCGCCTGGTTGGGCCAATCCAGCCCAAACCACGACAGTAGGAAAGCGTTTATACCTCTGTAAACAGCACTGGTAAAAATCAATGCTAGGATGCACTTCTGGAATGGCCCCAGGAAAACAGGTAAACACTGAGAAAGTGTAGAAGAGAAGCCTGTAATTATTAAGTGATTATAAAAAGCATCTATGATGTCAGGCTGATCAGGCTTAAATATTCTGTTTATTTAAGAGGTTGAAACGTGACTCAATCACAGTACATAGTTATTTGCGTGTGAAAAAGACCTTACAGGAAAAACTTAACAGGGCTCAATGGCTGCAGAAAAAATCAGAGAAATCCAACCTTGAAATAAACCTGAGGTACATATAAGCAAGTATCAGAACAACCTACTGCGGGGGTGTGGTAAACTCAGCTTTGTGGCATCTTCAAAACAAGGTTGTGTATCTTACTAAAAGACATGTTACCAACAAATTTTCACAACAGTCTCCAAATCTCTGAAATCTGCTACTGCATGAGCATCTATAGCCTTACCATTTAAGGAATATTTCTATTTAATAGACTGTTTGAACTTGTCAATTTCTGTAAGTAAGAAGGACCCATAAAAGTATAAATATCTGTTGGTTAAAACTATTTAACAAAAGAGCATTCAGTTTTCTCCATTTTGAGATTCCTTGTGAAACTTTCTGAAAAATAAGAAGTACAGTGTATTTACACTACCTAGACAGACAGAAAACATAAGCTGTATGAAACAATATTAATTATACTGCAGAAAAGGAAGAATTATTTTTTTAACAATTGCCTAGAGGGTTGGTCATGTTGTTACTGTTCACCTGCTCTTCAGTGTACAACCTGCTATAATTTCCAGAAGCAGAATCTTTTGAAGAAGGTAGTTCCTCAGGTAATGAGCCAAACTTCCTGATAACAATTGTTACCATTTAATCTTCAGCCACCTATAATTTCAGATCCCTCACATTGTTCTCTAAAGGAACATTCTATGTGCATTATGCAACCCAAAAAATCCACTCCACTATTTCTTGTTCCTTCCTCCACAGCTTACTGGCTGTATTTCCCAGCACTGAGATTTCCCCAGCCGCAGGACTTTAACTTTTCCTCAACCCTGGACCTGGCAACTGTCCTCACCTCTCCTCTTGCAGTCAATAAACAAGATTTTTTTTTTCCCTTACTTTTTTTTAAAGGGATTTCTCAGAGCACAGCTAACAGACAGAGAAACAATCTGAATCCAGGTAGGCAGAGTTCAGTGAGGATACCCTCCCAGGCAGTGGAAAGTGTGGGCTTAGGATCTGCCTCCAGACAGAAGGACCAGGTTCCTCGGAGCAGGTGGAGTAGAAGGAACCTCTTCTGTTGTTGAAGCTGCTCCAGTACTGGGGTGAGTGATTTAATCACAGAGTTGTTTTAGTTTATGCATATAATCAGGGGAATATCTATTTAGACTACAAGGTTTTTGGCAGATGAGCCAAAAACTTGCCATCTGATACCAGAATTCTCAAAGTTTGGTTTTTTTTACAGGAACCCGTGGAAAACATTAGGGCAAATATGGAGACAGGTGTCAGATCAACAACTGCTTCAAAACCATCAGAGGCACATAAATTATGGAACAAGGTACCACTGAGGACCTGGATAGTAATGCCTCAAGTTGCATTATTGATCCTGCCCTTTCCCAAATTGACAAAAAGAACTAGAGCAAGTAGCAGCCACCATGCATACGTTTGTCTGCACATGCAGTTTCATTACCCAAGTTCCCGATGGTGTGTTAAGACAAGTATCCCCTCACTACTGACTCTCTGTTTTTCTCATTTTTATTACAACTAAAGTGTCTCTAGTTGTCCTGAGAAATCTAGTTCTGCAGTGATCCATCCTTTCTAGGGTTCTAGGAGGATCAATAATTGAAACTTACAAATGGACCATTGTAGGATTAAGGGGGGTAAAAGCCCAAAAATGAATGCAGGTTATCTCTAATGATATTCAAGCATTTCTGCCTGCAAGAATAATCATTTTGAATTCAGATTTGACAATAGTCATGACATACTATGCAAATAATGTCAAGCTTAATTCCATTGACTGTAGAGGAAAAGGCTTAACTTGAAACTAACAAGCAATAAATAAATGTTCCTCTGAGAGGTGAATAACTGACAGAAAAGAAAGAAGTTTTAAGTTTAACATCTTGTCAATAACAGAAGGACACCTGAAAAGAAACAGATAAAGTTCTTGATATAAACAAGGTTAAAAAAATTCCATAAGGTAACAAAACAGACCTGTGCTGATGAAATGGGTAATTACTGACGATGACTCAGATGCTAATGATAGAGACTGCGTCTCTAAGGCATAGGCACACATCTAGGCCACGATAACTTTCAGCTTCCTCTTATTGCATCAAATTAGCAGCAGAAGAGGTTCCCCAGTGATTCTCTTGCAGAAAGTAAAAAATAAGAATCTGAGGGAGAGAAGCAATTTTGGATTCGAATAAAACCTCTCACAAGGAGTAAGGAGTTGTGGGGAAGAATATGTGGATTGGATCAGACAGTAAAGTTTTCTTTTGTTGTTTTAAATCAACGTCTTAAAGAGCATTCTGAATATTACACAAGTTAGCTCATGTTACCTTGTCCAGGATAATTTTATGTTCTATATATGGTTAGGGAAGAAATCCCACAGCCTGAGATCGTATTGTATATGTCTACAAGGGCATATAGAGGCCTACAAGAAAGCTGGAGAGGGACTTCTTAGAAGGGCGTGTAGTGATATGACAAGGGGTAAAGGCTTCAAGCTGGAAGAGGGTAGATTTAGAAGAGATATTAGGAAGAATTTTTTGACTGTGACGGTGGTGAGGCACTGGAACAGGTTACCCAGGGAAGTTGTGGAGGCCCCATCCCTGGAAGTGTTCAAGGCCAGGTTGGATGAGGCTTTGAAAAACCTGGTCTAGTGGGAGTTGTCCCTGCCCATGGCAGGGGGTTGGAACTAGATAATCTTTAAGGTGCCTTCCAACCCAAACCATTCTATGATTCTATGTCAATGTCTCAAAGCCTGATCGAGTATTAAAGAACAGTGAAAGTGGGACTGAAGAAATTCTACAAGCAGCCAGATCCTTGTGATTATACACAGATACAGTTTTGTTTGCACTTATTTATTTATACTGAAATCAAAGCTATCACTTTATCAAAAATAACGTTAAGAGATCTGTGTGTTAGAAGCTGAAAAGCATCTCTGCTCATGAGACATGGCAAAAGTCTTCAAGCTGATTTTTGGGGGGAATATTGTCTAGTGGGAAACCCTGCATGTATTTGGAGGTAGCCCATTATAAACAACTGATTCACTACTAACTATTACAGGTCATCTGAGCTGAATATTTTATTTGGCTTGTTTTCAAGTACTGTCACTTTTTCCTCATTTTTGCTTGCCAGCAGGAAAGAACAGAAACTTGATTATACTTGGGTTTTCTTTGTGATTTTAAAGACAACTGTTCCTTGAAGGATTCAGTCACAATAGTTAATATGTTAAAGCACAAGCTGCTGCTTATTCATGCACCATGTCATAATGTGGTGATACTCTTCATCCCTTATGAAAAGAAGGAGCAACTCTCTTACATAGAATCCCTCATCAAAATCAGTGATCCCAGGATCAAAAAACAAATACAACTGGCACTATCAATAAGCTGTCATTCATTACCTTTCTCTGTATCGCTAAGATGAGCACCAAAACTGGTCAGTCAGTGCAATCAGCCAACTGCCCTACCCAAGTGAGTAATTACACCACTGCAAAACTGTCACAAATGGAAGAGTTGCTGCAAGATGGAAGAAGCTCATGAGTGAGTTGAGTGTTGCCTATCTTTTACTATCATAGCTGCTGACATAGGAAATCATTCAAAAGACAAATTTTGAAACTGGGAAAAGAGGAATTAGAACTTCAGCACAGTGTTTTGTATAGATCTTGTAATTTACTTGTCCAACTTACTGCAAAATGGTAATAAGTTTTAAAATTAGAAGGCTTGACCACTTTTCCTAGACTGCAGCCACCCATACTTTCCTTTGGATGTGTCTCTGTGCAAGTCTCTAAAAGACTCACGAACTTTCTTCAGAAGGCACAGCACAGCTTGATGCTGTGACGACACACAGTTTTGAGCCCTCAATGAAAGCCTCACTACAGCAGTGCCGTACACAAGTAGTGCACTCTGCAGGCTCAAGTAAGCTGTCTTTGGTCCCAGAGTGACACTGCTTGTCATCTGTGTGACTGTGGTGCCTCTGTGGTGACATGTTCACCCTGGGTAGGGATGTCAAAACTTTTTCATGTTATAGCACCAGATCACTGTAAAGAAGAAATGGATAACCACTGAACTACTAGTTTATCTATCTCCCTCCTGTACATTTAATAGATAGCATCACTGTAATATTGCTCATTTTCTATGGCATCGTAAATAGGGTTGTATTACTTTCTAGATAATATAGATGGAGATAAAACACTCACTGAAAACAGAGTCAGGCTAACCAATATGAAAGTGTGTAGAAAATTGCTGATCAAAAGCCCTTCATGAAATATAACAGCTTTGGATGTCTTTTCAGGTAGCCGAGAACACATACACTAAGGGAAAATAATGAGTTTCAGGTTTAGATTTTAATGAAGTCTAGTCTGACAACAGAAGTTTTGTTAGTGACTATAATAGGGACAATAGTTTAAGGTCAAAAGTTTAAGGTACAAAGTTCCAAGACAATCAGCTGAGACTTGCTGAAATGCATAGACAAGAGCACTTCACTAGGAAAAGCCTCAATCCATTTTTAAAACTTGTCATTAATCTATTTTCTAGATGGATTTTGAACTGTGCCAGCTATAGTTCATGTCAAACTAAATTTGGATTAGACTACCTAAATATCAACAGAGCTTTACAAGCTACTTGTTTTTCATATTTTAAGTGGGATTTTGTGAGATACCACCTGGCAAAGAGAACACTGGGCGTTGTTAGAGTTGGGTGCTTGCTTTTTTTTTTTTTTTTTTTTTTTGAGTAAGCCTGTCCTCCTGTGATCACGAATGCTGGCTAGGTTTCTAGGAAGATGTTTTCAACTAATTATCTCAAAATATAGACACGGAGGCTCTGCTTTGGTCGTGTTCTTTGGTACAGTTGAGAAATCCAGAAAAAATGACACCATTTAAAAATTGTAGGAACAAGAATGTGAAAGGCATCTGAACTAACACACTTGTATGGTTGTGTTGCCTCTTCCTGCTCTGTTTTTATTGTCTCCCTGTTAGGCTTCAAGCAACAGGGGAGCCAGATTATTTATGAATAAAATAATAAGGGCCTTTCACCTCCAGGTCATGGTTCAGATTCAGCCTGATTTATCCTTGGTGACTGAAAGCATGTGAAGTGCGGTTTGGTGGTACCAGTGCCCTGTCATGGATGCCTTAATATAGTATCAATATTGTCATCAGTTGACTCTCTTTTTATCAGCCTTAAAGCAGAGATCAGTTTACACAGGATCCAAACAACTGTCCTAACTTACACAATCAAAATCTTGTAAGCTGAACTGAAGCCGAATTGAAGCAAAACAGAGGAAACCTGTTAACGCGCTTCTTGTGTCGCTGCAGACTTTTAGCATAGCTCAGTTCCCAGGGCAGTAAACTTAGCCTTTTCACGAGCACTAAATTCATTCTTGAAATGATTAGAGCATGCTGTTTTCTTCTTTCTTTTTTTTTTTTTTTTGGTTTGAAAAGAAAGTTGCTCCTGGCCTGAAACCTTACAAGCCAAGGTTCAGCTCAAAACATATTTTATGGTTGAGTTATTGCAGACCATTTAAATTAAGGATTTATAACGGAATTGCTGACACAACCTCAACTCTAGCTGTTTGAATGGCACCACTATAATTATATGAGATTTTAATGATTTCAGCTGCAGCTGAACTGACAAACAGCATAACCAAATAAACACCAGCATTTATACAGGTTATGAGTGAGGAAAAACGTAGTAGCAGACCAGGGTAAATACACTCATAGGAACCTGATGGACATTTTGATAGGAAAAAAATCAATAATATTTCAGGCTATAAATAAATACCACCTTAATTTCCTTTTAGAGTGAAACAGAATAGAGTCACGAAGCAATTACAGAGTCCTCCTCTCCCTTTATATAAAAAGCATGTGAGACCATCCGGAGAAACACAGGATGTGTTAAACTACAGACTGACGAGTGACTCATCAATAAGATAAAAATAGATTTAAACTGAGAAACAAGAGCTGAGAGAAATGGGCTTAGAAGTGAGTAGCAGACAGAAAAAACTGAGAGATTAAGAAAGTTAAAGAAGGAAGCAGGAAATATTATTACAGAACATGCATTTCATTTCTAGCATTCTTTACTATACCATATGTTAACTGGAATTAAGAAATCTCTTCTTTCAAAAGCAAAGTTCATACACAGACTTGTGTCCAAAAAAACCCTACCTTTTGAATTATGACCAATTTATTAATATCAATAGCTCTATATGTAACTTTGCTACTCTCAGATGCTCTGATAAAGCTGTTTCTAATGAAAACCAAGTTTCTGATGTTGGGTAATTACATTTCAGTTATTTTGTTTTCCATTTTAATTGTGCAGATAGCTGTTCTGTGTCTTATTCCCCTGCATATTCACAATCCCATTTCACACCTTCAGGGTAGCATTCAGTATGTCTAACACTTTCTAAAGCAAACTTTCAAGGAGTTTTCTCACCTTCTTGGAGAATACAATATATCTATACATACTTTGTTGAGCAACGAGATTTTTCTCCCCCCTTTCAACTTTCTAAAATTTTAATTCTCTCCCAAAGGCTTTATCTGAGCATCTGAGCCTCACAAGAATTTTTGTGCTATATACCATTTTTTCATGAGATATCCTGATCCTCTTAGATCAATGGGAAATTATACCCTTATTGATGATATCCCAGAGGCTTATAGGATTTCATTTTGAGCCCTTCGGATCAGAGAGCTATATCATTGACTTCAGTGATTAGAGCATCAAATCTATTTTTTTTTTTTATTTCCACTATTTTTCTTTTCAACATGGAGAGACACACAGAAAGGCACAAAGAACTAATGGACAAGAAACTGTCAGGAAACTCTTCTCTTCTTTCTACCCTCATTTAAAAAAAATCATATTCTACTCTCCCATTTAAAAGAAAATATAAGTTCAATGGTTATATCCAGAAGGATTTAAGAGGCTAAAGCTGAAATGTAAGGAAAACATAAATACATGGGCAGAACAGATTGCACTATAAAAATATCTATGCAAGCTGTTGCCTAACTCTGGAAATCCCTAAATTCTGTATTTCTTAATTAAACACCTTAAATCTACAGTTTTGCTTTCCAGTATATACTACAGCATTTTAGTATTGACCAGACTGACTAGGGTACAGGAGAAAATATATATGGATTATTGAGTATGATGAAAAAGTGCAATACGGTGTACAATAACCCCTCCTCCTTTTGTTTCAATTTTATTTCAAACTTAAGCAGAAAGGAAGCCCCAAAGAAACAGGAAGATAAAAATTAACACATATATGCTGTTCAGAGCATGCCAATTTATTTATCATCCCCTGTTTTTCTTTGAAAACTTCTGACATAGTGGTAAGCTTGTTTAGTGAACTACAAAATGAAATTCACCAAACTATTTCAGTAAGTCAAATTACAACTAAAATTAGTATCTGATTTTAGTCAGTGTTCTTGCTACTGTTGTGCATTTAGACTGCATAGCAGTCCTAAAGGGAATTTTAGCTACACTAGCACTGCAGAAGAGTCAACAAGAAAATCAGATGAGTAATTATCCAGGCAGGACTCTGTGTCAAAATTTGCTTAGGATACTATTCCTAATACAGTTTCCTAAGAAAATTTAATTTCCTCATTGTCTTTTCCAATTTTTCAAGATATAAAAATGCATATACACACAGACATGGGAAGAAAAATTGAAGAGACATTAGTACTTCAAATTCTGCCTGTGTTTAAATTGAATATAAATACGCAAATAAAACACTTCTGAGTGCACTTCCCATTTCTAGTCACAGATATGATTATGTAACTCTGCAGTTTTTAAACATTTTCTATCTCCAGTTCCACAATAATTGTCTACTGAAACAAATCCCTAAGTGCCAATAATAATTGATACATATTTATTATTTTGTTATGATGAAAATGAACAAAAGCTCATCTCATTTGATAAAGAGTAGATGAGATATTACATGTGTTGGAATAATTCGATAGCATAGTGCAGGAAAGGATGTGCACGAAAGCATATGCAGGAAAGCATATTGCTTTCCTTAATATCTTTCTTAATTATCTTTCCTTGATATAAAGGAAGATAAATTTTACCCTGTTTTTAATAAAAGTGTGGATTCTTCATTGTCATAAGATTGCTATGTATTATATGTAGAGAAAGAGTATATGTTATAGCTATATATAAAATACTGGGATAAACTACTGTAGGAAAAATTAATAGCAGCAGGACTTCAAATTGTTCAAAAATATTTTGATCAAAAAACATCTTGATCAAAAAACATCATGACACAATCATTGCTTCCCAAATCATAGAATATATTTAAAATATTTTTTTAATTAAAATGTTAGTATTTACAATACACTATGCTAAATATTTCACATACTAAATATTTATGAATATTTAATGTTTAATACTTACCTAAAGTACTTAATATTTAATTAGATTATTTGCTGATCAACTCTGCTGAGTATGTGGAAATTTGTCTCATTTTTTCCCTAGGGTAAATATTTAATTTTGTTGGGTTTTTTACATTCTTGGATTCTGAGGCTTAAAATGGAAAGTAGGCATCCAAATTGAAATCATAAAACCAGAAATTTACTCATCTCTTTTTGTTTATGTGTTTCAGAACTTTAAGCAGAAAGTACCAGCTATCTATATTTTCACCAAAAATGCTTGTTTTATACCTAAAATTCTGCTTCAGAGCATTCTCAGCATTGCTCAAGTTTAAATAGATAGGCTCTTCAGCTTTCTTTAGCTGGATTCAGTAATTTAGTTCTGTATTTTTTTGGCCTCTATGACCTGATTCACTTAGTACATCCACTGTGCACCTATTTGATCAGGTGTTTTAATGTACTCTGAAGAGGAGTCTCCCATATCATAACTCCATAGTCAATCATAATCAATCAGTCAGTCTATCAATGGATCTCTATAAGTGATTAGCACAGTCATTTGGGATGCTTCCCAGAAAAGTGTCCAGGATCTGGTTGGCACAAGCCAAACTATACAGAGTTATATGGTCTCGTGGTTTGAGAGCTCAGGCCAGGGGGGGAAGCCCCCTTCCAGTCTCTGTCACAAGAAATACGTAACATGAATTACTTCAATATTGACTGGAGCTAAGACTGGAAATGAGGTCTGATCTCAGATGAGTGCCCTAAGCACTAAACTATAGATTCTGGTCCAATGAATTTAATTATTCTGTTCAAAGCTGAGCAGGAGGTACAAAGAGAGCCCTGTGCCAAATGTGGCTGGAATCTGCTGTTTGCTACACCCTGCGATCTGCCTGTTCACTCCCTCTCAAGCACATGTGTGACTGTATCACTTTTATTCTCAAATCTCTGAGTTTCTCCTTATGCAGAAATCTTGGGTAGTTAATTCTGTTCTTCAGATGCTGGAAGGGATGTGCTTGCTGGGTTTTGCAGCCACTGACTGTCAGCTTTGATTTAGCTCCAATGTTTTAAACCACCTTTGCTCTTTACACACTTGAGGTTCCTTTATTTTCCATGGCCTGCGGGGACGAGTAATGTAATATACCAATTCCATACCAAATGCAACTAAAAAGAGGGAAAAGCAGAGAGAAGATAAAAGTAATAATAATAAGACCACAAAGCTGCATAAGCCACTTATATGCACTGCTAATGTGTTCTGTTATATTACTTTTATCACTCCAGATTCCCAGGATACCCATCTGCTTTTGTTGACTAGTATCTGTTGTGTTTCCTGGAAGGTGTCTGTTCTGAGAAGCCTGAGTGTGAATGATAGTCTTATATATCAATTCAAGGAAATTAGTATAAGTCAATACAAGACAGGGTCTCAAGCGTGTTGGTTAAGCAATGCCAAAAAGCAGATCTAAAATGTAGGGCAGTTTACAGTTCTCATGACATGCGGTAGCAAAACAGTCATTAGAATTCCAGCAATGTTTCTACTTATTTTCCAGAAGTATGAAAACTGTAAAAATGAATGACAGATAAACTTTGCATCTTGGGCAATGTGTGATTAAATTACAGCAATTTAAGCTAAAATACAAGAGGAATTATCATTTTGGCATGCTATTTGCCAAAAACATCCTCTCTTCTTTACTTACAGTGCCATAGATGTTCAGTCTGAAATGTAGAATGTCTCTGTGTCCCTTATCCTAAAACATATGATTCCTGTTGGAGAACTCCCTATTTCACTTGTTTTTCAACATCTCCTCTGAAAAACTGTATCAATTGCCTTTTATATAGATGTAAAACTTAATTAAAAAAATTGTTTTTCGAAGGGATATAGCTTCCAAAAGCATGAATATGATGACAAAAGCATAATACAAACATTTTAAAGCTGATTCCATGAACAGTGGGTCTTTCCAGTGAGGATTCTTTACTGTCTGAAATCACAACTGAGCTCACGCCACTGCCTCCCATTACTATGATACAGACCTTCTTCCTCAGCTTTGCTGTCTACTTTCTCAAAGTCTGTAGGAAGTTAATTACTTTAAAACCTCTACTGCACCTGACAACTTTGAGTGAAGGTGAGAAAGTAGATAAAAACTTACTAGGGGGGAGATGCCACAACAATTGCTGAAGCCTTGCTACCTTAGTCAACCATCTTTAAAACAAAACAAAACAAAAATAAAAAAAGAAAGAAAAATCACAGTGATGTAGAACCACAGTTTATTTACAAATAAATATAATCAACGGGAGAACTTTGTGGGTCTTGCTGTTGTTTCAGAAAGGAATTCAGTGAAAACAAGCCTTTATGCAAACCCCGCACAATGAAAATGATAGCCCTATCAGTTAACCTCAATTTTACATATTAAAGCTTGTTTGTCTGGTTATCTACAGCATGCATTAATAGAAAGGTGACACAGTCTTCTTTCTGTGTCCTTACGTATGGCCTTTGCTCCCTTCCTCTTAGATTTGTTTTCCCAATTCTTCTCTAAATGTAAAATCTAGAGGCTATTCCTGAGAGGAGTTATTTCTAACAGGTCTGACTTTCAGCTATGGCCTTTTTCACATCTCGTCTCCTTCCTGTCTGCACAGAAAAGTATGAAAAAATGATGGACTGAGAAGTCATTTCTTGCTTATGCTGCAAATAAGCCCTTAGTCGTCAAGAGGAGAATGATTTTCTAGTACTGTAAGACCTAAGAGAGTGACAGAAAGGCATAATGAGCCACCTTGTTCAGAAAATCCCTGAATCTAAATGTCGTAGATGAAGCTGAGTAAAGCACATAAAACACATGATGAATGACCAGCTCCTAGTTTTGGACAAAACACAAACTTCCACTACAGCAGAGGATTTTACAGTGTCTCTCTGATGTCACCTTTTGCAAACTTTTATATGTTCCATTTAGCTATTTCTTGTGATGTCTGTATTTACTCTGGCTCTACTTCTGGAACTCTCTTACCCACTTCTGAAGAGGTGAACCCTTTTGAAGGAACTGGTGATGTCATGATTGCTTCATAACAGGTCCACCCTAAATCTAAAATATCTAGAAAAATAATTAATATATCTTATCAAGAAAATAATATTTCCTGCCTACTTAAACATTTCCATATAATGGAGAAATAGAAAAATCTCCTGACTGCACTGAAATTGGTATCTTGGCCCTCATATAAGAGATCAGCAGAGGGAGGGAGGGAGAAGGGCTATATTTTCAAAATTAGTTCAAGGATGAGAGAAGGAAAGTAGTTAGACAATATATGTTAAGAATTTGGTCAATATTTTCATTTTACTTTTTTCTGATGGAATCAGACATAAGAGATGTAAGAAAGGCCAAACTGGACTCTCCAAAAGCACAGGCATTTCTGTAATTTTGGTGAGGAATCCTGTACTCCATATTGTTGAATGCCACATCTCATACCCTCAGGCCTCACTTTAACTTCCTCTCAATGAGAACTACTCAGTGTTAGCATGTGAATATGACATACCTGTGCTTATTTTTCTTGGAGAGAATTTAGAAAGCCCAATTTAATTTTTATTCACCAGCTGCATCAGAAACAAAACCATTGCGTGCCACCTTCCAAGGCAGCTGGCCTACATAATACATCACAGTCGGGGCTGTACCTTACAGGAATGTCTTGCCCAGGGAGACACCCCAATTCAGACCTCTTGTCCTGAAGGAGATTATCCTGAAGTAAAGATGACATAGATGATAATTTACAAAATGTTTCTCCTCCTCCCCACCCCCACCTCCTCCAAACTGAGATTTCAATAAAAAATAAAAGTGTTTACATATTCCCCTTGAGAACCAGTGAAATAAGAAAAGAAAACTGCTGGACCTTTAAATCTCATGTTCTAACAACCATTCAATCTTGATGTTAGAGCTATGTTCTGACACCTTTATTTTCACTGAATAACCCATTGAAGAAAGTGTGTATCAGAATCCAAAACTAAATTGAGAAATACTTTATAACAGATTATCCTTCCAGTGTGTTTAAAATCTCTTAGTGACATAAAGGTAAAATGTTTTAATTAAGAGATTTGCCTTAACGGTGCTATTAACAAATGCCTCATAATACATTTATGGAAAATCAATTTAAAGCTACTGCACTATCATAATTACAAATTTTCAAAAATCCCTAAATGCTTATTTACATAATAGACCATAATGGTTCTCAAGTGATCATTTATATCTACCACATAAATAACATGTAGGTTATGCTTTTCATAACATGCATTTGCCTAGATGTCCCAATATGCATGCAAAAACTTTGCTTTGCCATTTCTGATGTTGGCAGATAATTTGGTTGTTTATTTGATGTTTTCTTAATTTTCTCATTTCTGAACAGAAACCTAGCAGTTATTTTATTTTCTATGTATATTCTTTGCACAGGTACTCCAGTCACTTTTAGCACCTGTAAAACTTAGAAAAAGGCATGCACTACCTAGGGATGAAGTTCTGATAATTGTGGTTTCAGAACTTATGCCCTGGCCTGGGCGTTTCTGCGTTTTGTGAGTCTGGCAGTTATGTACAATACAAAATTTAAAAGTGATATAGCTTTACCGAGTTTATTAAAAGATGCAAAACAGAATTAGGAGAAAGGACATTTTAAACAAGTCCTACTTGGCAAAGTATAGTGTTAAGGACTGTTTTCAGAGAGATCAAGATATCACTTAGCATTTTTGTGCGGTCTTCTCTCTGAAATAAGATGGCGAGAACACACATGTTTGTTTGGAAGCCTAGCGAGTGGATGAAGTAGACTGCCATTTTGAACTATCTGAAGATGGGGTCTAATTCAGTCTATACTGAATAAGAGGTAGTACATAGGAGAAGACAGTACGTAAGACCCTTAGACTGCACACGTACAACTTCTGCTAAATATTTAATCTTATATAACAGAAAAAAGATCCAAGTTCCTCTCCAAAAAAACCTTTGCAGTAATGAAGACTGATATTATTGGTCTCTAGTCGGGACATCTGTGTAGCAGATAGTATTAGATTTTGATCAATGACTAATTTTTTAATGTTATTATAAACCAAATGACTGCGTCATCATTATGTATCTCCAGTTAGGATTTTGTTATCTTCTTCAGCTTCCATATGTTGATTTTAAGATTGTTTAGTGATCTGATCACACAAGGCCATGATAATTTAGTAAAAGATAGCTAGAAAATGTAGCTACAAGGTGAAAGTGATCACAAAAGTTTAAGTTGCTGGTACCATCTTGAAAAGAATGTAGTTACCCAGAACATTCCTTCAAAAGACATCATCAGAGCTTTATTCAACAACAGATGACCTCTATTTCTTTTACTAGTAATTAGTCAAACAGTTGCCATTAGTATACAAGGACGTCAAGTGCCCTAACTGGATTGAGCATTTGCAAAACATAGCGGTGCATCTGGACACTGAAAAAGCTTTTTAATCTTCCTGTGATATACGTGACATTCTAAGGAACTCCAGAGAAGCAGATAAAAATTAGGAGCAAAACACCTTACCCTTGTGCATGGAAATCATGCCCATGTTGTCAGATGAATACTAAAAAAACTCAATATCTACTTAACAGAATATAAATGTGGGGTGATTTTCTTTTTTAATTTATAGTCATGTTCTATGACAAATAGAAGGAGCCTCATTAGAATGATTTATTATTGGCTTCTGACTTCAGAAATCAATTCGTTCAATCACAGTTTAAAGAATCATCTACAAGAGTATCCACTGGACAAATTGGAAAGGGTAATATACTAGTTACTTTGAAAGACTGAACAGCAATACCAGGATTAATTACATTGTCAAGGAGACTAATAATTAGCAAGCTCATGTGTCCGTTTCTGAAACAATTGCAATAAGCTTTTGCTTCCTGGATCTACTACTCCTTACTCCTTCTAAAGCAGTGCAGGTGGTATCTCTATGTGCAGAGGTGCTGTGTATGAATGTGAGAGAGATCTAACTACACATGGAATAATATTTTTTCTGAGCATCTAAGGAGAAAAGATCTTAACAAGTCCGACTGAAACAGAAAGTGCTATTTACCATACTCTGACTCAGAGCATTGAAAAGTTAGTCTCACTAAGCCATGGATAAGAATTCTTCTGGAGTTTGACTCAATTGCCTTCATAAAAATTACATCAAGAAATGTCATTTTCTATTAGACTTTGTTTGTCTGGGTCAGTAAAATATTATCAATCAGTTAAAATGGGCTGAGATTAAAAGAATTGGAAAAATGGGAAATACTTCAAGAAAACATGCAGTGCCTTTCAAAATGCTATATAAAATCATCAACATAATTAAGTAAAGAAGTTTAGACATAAATGAATAAGTAATAGTGAAAGGTAAACAGTGCTGCAAAAATAGTGATCTGAAATAGGCTGAAAATCCTAGTGAGACATATGCAAGAGCTCACTGTGTTAACACATTCTTTTAGAACAAAAAAAACTAAGGAAACCTGTAACCAAATACATGTTTAACTACAGCTAAGGTGCTTACATATTTAAATTTAATCAGTTGTGTTAGTAAGAAAGTGCGTGTACATGAGACAAAAATATCCTGCCATCACTCTGGAAGACATATAATAATTTTCTCAAAGCTAACAAATGTTTATCCTGTGCTAGAAGTATACTGCACATCAAAATAATTAAATAATTATTGAAAAATTCAAAGAAGTAACAATCAAGAATTTCAAGCTGTTATAATCTTTGTGTGTTTTCAGATCAAGTTACTTTGCTTTTAAATTCCCTTTCTAACCACTACAACAGGAATATCTCTGCCATGGCCTAACTCTTCCGGATTCAGTACTTCTATAGTGCCAGTAAAGTTATGCAGTTCCTGTCACAAATCAGTAAAGGTCTTATTTGCTTTTACTTATTGGCAGAACTGGGCTCTAAGCTGCTGTAAACTAAATGCTGTTACCAAATTGCCAAATAAAATAAAAGAGTTGATAGCCATGGCATCAATAAATGATTACAGATTTTGAAGTTTTAAAAATTCAACTATAGTTCAGAGATCATTTAGTGTAAGTTTTTAATTGCCATATGTTTCCATCACCAGGTTTGCTTTTGAAACCATTCTTGTTCATCATACTGTCTTCACAATGACTACCAACAAAGTTGAAGTTTTTCATACATATTCGACCACTCAACTTGAAAATATCTACAGTCAGTCATTAAGAAGAACACGTTGCATGTTTGTGAGAAATAAAATTCATGTCCAGTCTCCTTTTCTAGTTCGTGAATTGATTCTGTTTTCAGAGACCATATTCTGTGTTTCCTTAGCAGTTATACATGTTATTTGATCCCAAATATGATAATTATTTTAAATTCCCTGATAGAAATCTGTTCCTCTTACTCTCCACAGAAAGCTGAACAGGCCAGCTATTTTAAATATGCTTAACACTAAAGTTCTGTGGAAGATAAATATTCCGTTTCATGACAAGTTTTGAGGTTTTGCTTTTTGCTTTTGATCTGTAGTAGATTGCAAGGTAATACTTTTTAATACAGTATCAAAGTGTGCTGAAATATCTATGAAGAACTGAGTTATCAAATTTGCCTCTTTTTTTTGTTTGTTTCTTTTTCCATTTTCTCAAACATTAAAAGCTACATTAAAAGCTCAGGATTTAAAAAACACAACATCTTAGTGAAAATTTTGCTGAAGCCACTGTATCTCTGACATATCACATTCAATAAACACGTGTTTCAAAGAAATTTCATTTAAACAAAAGGATGCCAGTTATCCCTTGTTATTACTATGCCTGTCATCTCACAGAAGAGCATTATGGCTTATTGCAGAGAGTATTATGGCAAAAATGGGGGGAGAGGGGACAAAAATTCTAGAGTATTCTCCATCGTTATGTTTTTGTTCTAATGCCTTTCACAATACTGTAGATAGAACCTTGTGCAGCTCTTAAGTTTAAAAATAATTTCTAACTCATTATCCTGCAGCTAACTAGAAACTTTTGCAAAATAACATCTGTGTTTACACAAGCAGACATTCCCAATATGTCTATACGTGCTGCACATGATAGTAAATGCTCTGCAGTTGGGTCCTCCTCTAGCTGAACATTGCATCTGTCAGGCCAAGTGCAAATAAAAATCAAGTTATATTTGGCTACAGATACTTTCTGAACTTTCAAAACACTACTAACAATCTTATATGATCTTCAGATGGCAAATGTTACTAACACTATTCTCTCAATTAAGAAATCTGCATATCACAACCAAGGATACTCATACCGTTTTCCCTTAGCCAATACAGCTTCTTAAGTTTTATCCACAAAATGAAACCCATGTATTCAAACTTTTACATTAGCTAAAAACATGATAGAATTTAAGTGTTCTCCTTGAACCATACAATAGAGATACATATGGGTGCTTTACTCTTTCACTTGCTCCGGTTAGGCATGGTGCTGAAGAGAGAATAGACGCTTGTCTAAAAGACTAAAAAGAATTAATTCAATTCATGTCAAGCTCTCAACACTTTGAGAGCCAGACTTCTGCCTTCCTATTTCTTCTTTCCGTGAATCCACAGCTTGTATTCTGCCATTTTCATATTGAAAGTGGTTCCTGATTTGCAGACCTGAATTTGTTCCCTGCTCCAGACATCCTTTTCCTCAGTCATCTTTCTGTCTTTAGCTTTAAATCTTACCTCTAGACATGGCAGGTACAGATACACTGAAATGCTGACCCTTGCTCAACTTTTTGGCTGCCATCTGGCCTTCCTTTGGACTGTCATATTTCCTACTAGCCCTAGTTTTTGATCTTACCTCATTTAGATTGCAAGAATAGCTTCTGTGCTGACCTGGAACCTCATGCACATCTAATCTCTGAGCCTGATCATGCACCTCTCTCATTCCTAATTTGGTTGTAACACCGGAAAAAGAACAGAAATTATTACCTTGTGCTAGAATATTATTCTATGTAATCTTTCCCCTTAATTATTGAGACTGGTAAACAATGCTTCTGTTTTCCTCTTTTCTTTAAATAATGTCACGTATTCTTTTTCTGAAGATCTCAAAAAGAATCACTATTGCAAATTAGCTCTGAGATTCCAGCTATTGGGTTTTTCTTAATACTCAAACTGCATTATGTTATTTCCATGGTTACAATAAGGGATGTATTTGTCATTGATCTCTCTACTGCTGCACTAAAAATCATGATCTGTCTGTCTCACGACTACCAGTTTAAAAATCAGATTGCAAGAATGCATTTCATTTTCCAGCTAAACATGTATTTAAATATTGCATGAACCTGGCTCCCTTCCAACACACGTTTTATTAAAGCCAGCTGTGAAGTAATTATTGAACATGCTAAAAATGGCTTTTGAGAGTAGAACAATATGAGTTTTGTTCAATTTTGATTCACGCACCGAGCTTTGACTAAATACCACATTCCAAGAATTCACTTATGGAATGGAATCTCTGAACAGCTTCAGAAACATAATTTCTGAGAACTGTAAGAATCTAGGTCAAGGACTGATCGTAGCAGTATTTACTCACATTAAGGAGTATGCTTTTTTCTAAATAAATAATGTGTTTTCAAGCACCAATGAAGGCAAAATAATGAAGAAAGCACAAGCAAGGCAATTCAGTTTGAGAATAAAAATATACAATATAAAATGCAAACTATATTGCATATATAGTTTCATTTTACAGAAGTAAAATGTTTTCTTCCTTTGGGATTTGTAATCTAGTCACATTCAGACAGAGATGTTATATATTTCTGATGGGTTTCCCATCTTTTTTATGCTTTTCAAGCACATTTGGATGTATCTTTTTATACCATATGAACTTCTCACATTCATTTGCACGAACATCTGAGGCATTAATTTTTAAGTATAAATGATAAACAATTGTCTCCAGGAGGAGTGTGGTCTAATTTTGAGTTCTTTATGATTACTCATATATTTTCTAAAAAATAAAATTCACTATTCTAGCAATAAGATTCTACTTGGTTCTGCATTTGCATTCTAATGGACAAAAGTATTTAAATTCCTACAGATATCTGTTGCTGGATAGATGCAGCCCAGCTGCTCCCTGTTAAAAATGGTGATTAGAAATTAATATAACTATCCCATGCATTCACAGCTTGATATTTGTAATATATAAAGAACAATCATTCCTAAAGGGGCCATGCTTGTGAATGCTGTATTTAATTAATGCCCAAGGGACAGAGCAAAAGAGGAGGAGGAAAAGTACTGCAGCTGAATTTATTCTAAAATTGTAGTGATGTTAAACATTGCATGCCAGGTTTAATGGCAGGTATTCATCTAGCTAGCAGAGTGTCTTACTCAGAACAAATGGTGCTGTCTGCCTTCAGGAGACCAGGATTTTGAAGTGAATTTGGGAGTGCACTGCAGATTTCTATTTTATTTTCTCTATCGACTTACACTAAGCCAGCCACCACAAACACCCAGGCTTCTGCTTGTGTGCAGATCAGCTTTGTGCATGGACTATACAGAATTCTTCTTTACCTGTAGTAATGTCTTTAGGCTTGTGATGAGTAGGGTGCCATTCAGCAGCAATCTGTACAAGTCATACCCATCATTTATGTTGAGACTGACACTTCCTTTTTTATTCCTGGCTGCTACTAGTATGTGTGAGAAGATAAAAATATGTGTGGTGTGAAGAGGGTACATGCAACAGCTACATTTAGAGAGAGCAAGTACTGCAGCAGACTAAAGTGAAAGATTGAAACCTCATGCTCATCCGAAACAAATGGCTTTGTATTATAGGGAGAGATTTGAACATCACTACAGAAATTAAAAACCTTCTAAACAAGTAAATAAAGCAAAATTAACAAAATGCTACTATATCATTCAATGGTGCATTAGTACAGCAGAAAGCACCTTCATATGCATGCCACAGAGATTACCTACTGCAGCAGTCTGAAGCCAGGCTCTCTTTGGACTGGAAGCTGCAGCTGGAGGAACACAAGAAGACCAGGACAAGAACAGGGTTAGGTCTACCTGCCCAGCTGCGGCTGCTGTTTGGTAAACCATCAAAGAACCCTCAGCTAAAACTATCAGGCTTAGTCGTAAGCCAGTCCTCATGCAGCAGGCACCTTAGGAGAAGCAGACCAGACTGGTGTCAGTAAAAGAAACCCAAGAGATCAGGAAACACAGGGTCCCTTACAGCTGCTTCTCTCCTTAGCACAAAGGAAACTACTAGGAAGGCTGGACCTCTTTGCTTCTCATTTTTTCAAAGCTCAGCTGCTAATTGATACTTGAACAGAACACTAATAACAAAGGTCCTTTTGAGTGAGCGAGAGCTTATTTTCTTGAAATATATATCTGGGAAAATATAAAAGTTCAACCCCAAATATGTATTTCTGATCACATCAGTGAAAATTGCCATACTGCCAGTACAGCAACATTATTTCAATATGTGGATACGAAAAGAGTAGCATACAATTAAATGTCATACTGAAGTGTTACGTGATTTAATCTTTGTTGTTTAACTATGAACAACATGAACACATAAATACCTGCAGATGGGAAAGTGCCACAGACAAAATGATGCAAGCAATGAGCACGACCCACGGAGATCTTGCCTGACTTGCCCCAGCGTGCCACAATGCCAAGGAGCCTCCAGCTCTGCTCAGCGCGTCGGCCATGATGCCGGGCACACCCCGGGGCCCTGCAGCTGACCTCCCTGTGGCAGGAGGCTGCAATGGAGTGCTGCACCAACCCCGGGCCCCTTCCCGCCTAAATTTTTTGCTATGCTTTATGTTTTCCTCTCTGCAAGACTGAAGAGCAGCAAGTCCCCAGCCCTGCACAGCCACAAGCTGGGCTCCACACTGCCAGCTGTGGTCCCGGGGGAGCCTGTGCTGACTGTCCTGGCAACTACCTGGGCAGGGCCTTGTCCTACCCAGCGGGGCAGCCTGGGGCGGCCACAGGCCCAGGGGGTCAGCCAGGCCCCGTGCCAGGCAGGGCAGTGGAGACAGGGATGGCCCAAGGCCCATGGCAAGGTGGCAGGGGCCATCGCAGGCCTGGGGGTTGGCCCTGGGCCTCTCCCCATGGCCACCAGCAGGACAGGGATGCCCACACAGGCTCTAGGCTGGAGCCCGAGTGGAGGGACACATGATGTGATACAAAAGACAGCGCAGTGGTCACTTAGGCATGAGATGGGATGCCCATCAGGCATCCCAAGGGAGATGCCCTCCCTTAACTGACATCATCTACCCTAGATGTCCAGACCAAACTAACCATTTTTGCACTCAGTGTAGCAGTTCCTGAGGACATGTATCTTCCTGTGAATCTATGGACACCTCGTAGGTGCTCACCACAGAGCAAACCTCGGCAGCTTGGGTGAGGTGCCTGGCTTCTCGCTGGTTGCAGTAGCTGGATCTTATTCCCATATTGCCTTCCACATCCATGTTTATAAGCAGCATGCTGAGGAGTTTTGTCTTTTATTTGTAGTTTAAAAATGGTCACACTCGAGCAGCATTCAATCTGAAGGAATGCTGCAATGTTGGTCTTGGTCTTTCTCTCTGCTTGGGAACGCTGCGGCAATCGGCAGGCAAGTTTGTTTTCCGTCTTGAGATGGTATTTACACCACTACTAAAGCACGCCTCTGCTCACTCTGACACTTCCAAATTAGTTTCAAATTTCAGCTTCAGGAGTAACGCAAGGACAGCATGGGGTGACGTTCAGCTTCAGGCAAATTATCTGTGGCATAGAGCTTCAGATAAAACACCTGCTTGCATCTTCACCAAGGATCCCTCCCACAGACCGCAGCCTGCATTGAGCTCCCTATTACCTCAGATTCGCTCGTCGTCTTCATAAGCTGTACTTGGCTGCAGTATAAAAATATCCTCCGAGTCAGCTTTTGGAAACCATCTGCTTCCTGCGGTAGAGAAGTAGTACTTGGGACCAGGATTCTTGAGAGCAGCTATTTTCATGCTGCAGTGACTACTTCGGTTTACAGGCTGCTGCAGCTATATTGCCCTTACAAAAAAAAGTTTGACTTTTTGCCCAGTTTCTCCTTAGCAAAAAGGCCGACCCACGGGCCCTGTCATCTGCTGCAGCGTGGCAGAGGGTGATGCGATTCATTCAGATGCTAAAGCTGATGGTCACTCAAGCAAGTGAATATAAGAATGCCCTTTGCAGCTGGGGGAAAAGGATTCCAGACTATATCACTCCAACACATTTGAAGCCTGAATCAATGACCTTGGGGCTGATCATAAACTGATGATTAACCTTGATATTTTGAATTTATCTTTGGCCAGATCATGTTAGCGGTTTCCCTCATATATCAATAACAAAACAATGTCTGTGTAACACTATAAAACGTGCAGAAAGGGAGGCTTATCTCCATGAGCAGGAAAAAAAATATTTTGACAGCCACTTAGAAAATAGAGCAGATAGCTATATTTAATTTCTGAAAGTCTCAGTTGTGATGTCACCCTCAAATAACCATAACACAATAACAATGAGATATGCAAGTGTAAAGTACAATCAAACCTTTTCCGTAATCATATTAGTTGTGTTCTGCATTTATTCTGTGTTAGAAATTAATAACATTTCAGCAGCTTTTTGAGGAAGATTTCCGCATTTTTCAGCAGGATATGTACTATCTTACATAGAGATACTGCATCGGGAAACGGCAAAGCCTCTCTGAAATCAAGCTTTTTCTTTTTCAGTAAGGCTTAATAGAACTGGTAGAAAGAATAATAACATAATAGAAGCAGTAAATATTTTCTCTGTGGGGGATGCAAAAAGAATTTAATGCTTTAAATTTCATAGATCTTTTTTTAACTTTTCCTGAAAAAGCAGTAAGACATCTGTGATATTCTACTTAGCCTAATAAAATTATGAATGTTGTTCTTAAAAGAGGACATTTTCATTCTAAGAGTTTCGCTGCAATTCCTAATGCAGCACTGACTGGCAGTTCATGAGAAACCATTCAAAATCTGCAGAATCTGTCTTTTTCCATATGCAACCACTATATTCTCTTGACTAAAAAAGAAATAGAAGGAGCAACTATACCACTGAGACTAAGAGTCAGACTCTCTGACTCAAAAACCTTATTGGGAAAGGTAGGCTAATAACACTTCCTAAAGATTTTGGGAGGTTAGTTAATACTTGTACGATAGCAGTGTACCGGGAATGTACCCTGTTGACCTTCTGTCATATCAACTAGTATCTCAAAAGGCCCATATATTGATTGTGGGTTGTATATGCAGCCTTTAAAATGCTACATTTTTTGCTTTTCCGCATTCTTCAGAGGCTTAAGTGTCACTTTCTTGATGGTTTATTGACTTTCAGGGCCAGAAGGACAGGAA
Organism: Burhinus bistriatus; assembly: GCA_013397275.1. Classification (NCBI taxonomy): domain Eukaryota; kingdom Metazoa; phylum Chordata; class Aves; order Charadriiformes; family Burhinidae; genus Burhinus; species Burhinus bistriatus. The sequence continues at coordinate 225,954 of VYXH01000549.1, forward strand.
TCTGACATGACGTAATACAACTAAGTATGGTGCAACAGACATCTATGCTGCAAAACTCCTCATCTCAAAGAGAAACAATTTATTTCTCAGTCTATATACATTTTCTTTAAATTAAAAAAAAAAAAAAAAAGAAAAAGAATTAAAAAAAGGATGAAATACCTTTTAACTTCGACCATCTAATCATGAAGTTCATAGAAGTGGTAAATACTGATTAAAGGGATTGATTTAAGTTCACCTGCCATTTTTTAAGTTTTCCCAAAGAGGTTATAAATATGTATTATTGTCACTAGGTGGTTTTATGAACTTGCAACTACATGCTTAAATGCTAATATCTTATTAACCTGTTTAAGGGAAACATATCATGAACAGCTAAGAGGAATTTCTGAGAATCCTAAGATAAAAGACAGGATCCAGTATTTGCATGCTTGCAAGAAAGAAACAGAATAACTGACCTTTCTGAATCAAAAGCTATCGCTCAGGAAAAGAAAATAAAGGGGAGATTCTATTTTTTTATTAACCTTTACATGTTCCTCTTTTCACTGTTTCTGCTATACGAATGCCTATACAGTTGATTTTTTCAAAAAGGGGCAATTTGACTGATTAAACCAGGCTGCTGCAGTTTAAATATGCAACTGGTTACCATGGCAACAGTTTTGCTTTGACACACAGCTTATCTTGTTTTAAGGAGTGCAGCCTGTTGTTATGGCAATTTGGAACACCACTATTTTTTCCCCCAAAGAAGCGTAACACAAGATAATAAAACACCAGTTAAAATTACTTCAATAATTAAAAATCTAAACTTGATTTAGTATGTTGTAGAATGCTGTAGTTTCAAATTTAACAAATGAAACTTGACTGGAACAGGGAAAGAAAGAACCAAAGTTCACGAAGAAATAAGGATAAAGGTTTATATTTTATAGTGCTGAAAGGCTAAGGTAGACTGTAGAGGCATTTTGTAACAGATGAAATTTCACTTGTTAATCCACTATGTTTTCTGCCTTCATGAAGAAACACATTACTTCCTGTCTTGCAGATTTCTTCAGGAGCAAATTCTAAATAAATAGTTACAGAAGGACCAATGCAAATTATCCCCTGAATCTCTTAGCATTACAAGCAGGGTGAATATTCCAACTGAAATTTCATGAACAGTAACAGTAAACGATCAGAGTTTTGCTCTAAAATAAACCTTTTTCAGAAAGAAACATTAAGAATCCTAAATGTACACACTTCTTCCTGCTGATACAAACACTTCACATTAGATGCTAAGTAATCATGCACAAGTCTGCATATTTTAAATAGTATGAAATCTATATGTCTTTTGCTATAGGCGTATTAAATGAGTCCCTACACTTTGATCTTCTTGCTTAAGCAAGAGCTGGAATGGTCCCGGGAATAGAGGAGAGATCTGAGGGACATTCAACCATCCAGAACCTGGAAATAAAAGAAAATGAGGAAGAAACTTTGATCCAATTATCCAGTCCCCCAAGAAAGTAGTAGAAAAGGGCTCTGCATTGAGTAAGTAAGCTCAGTTAGAGTGCACCTGCTGGAGTTAATTTTCTGATGAAGTAGCAATACACTTTTGAAGAGAAGCTTTCACTTATAAATTGTTCAAGTTCTGAAGCAGATAAGCACAATATATTGGTCCTATTTCTACTTATTTTTTGGTAGAAAACACAATGTAAGAGTTCTACAAGGAAAAAGGGCTCAGCAGAAGGTCCTCAACAGAGTTTAGGAAGGACGAATCCCTTCCAACCATCTGCCACTGAATAAAGGAAAGCAATTTTGTCTGCAAGGGAGCCATCCTTGAGTTTGATTCCTGTAAATATATGCAACATAGTCATATGGGTTTTTTCAAATCTCTTTCAAAACCATAATATCTTTATTGGGTTAGCTGAATGGTTCACCTAGTTCAGTATTCTGTCCCCAAAATGAACCATAAGAAAACGCTTAACAGAGACTACGGTCAGAAAAAGATGACTTAATGCTCATCCATCATTTCTTTGTTTTCAGTTCAGGGGATTTCTGTGGCCTGTTCTAATTTGTCTGTTTAATAACCTGCCACAGACCTTTCTTCCAGCCACCTAAATTCACACCAGCTTCTTCCATCCACAGTGTTTCTACACCTGGGTCCATATGCACATACATTGGCCCATATACAACAGAGACATGGTGCAAGACTTTTCTTTGATAGGAATTTTATCCTTCTCCTCTGGAAATTTATTGATAACATTCAGCTGCCCTTTGCCTCAATAAAGTATTTACTCTAGATACAAAATTTCCCACCATTCTAGACTGCATCTGGAATAATCTGCAATGCTTCTCAATTCTCTGGAAGATAACGGTTTAAGTTTCTACTGCAAACCAGGAATTTGAAATTTGGAAATGTTCTTTTTCTGCAAGAAAATACATGATTCAGTGCAGTATTCACAACATCTAGATTCAATTTAGGTCCAACACATGTAACAACATAACTTTCTTCTCAGCATTTTCTATTGGACATTTTAAACTAGTTTACATATGCCTCCTTCTAAAGTGCTTAGTTCTCCCTACATGTGTTGTAAGGAAATCGGACATTTTGAAGTTAAATGTCACCTAAGTCCATCTCTTTTTACAAGTTTAGGTTTTAGCAGGTTTGGAAAGTTTTGCCTGAAATATATAAGTTTGTTTGTTTGGGGTTTTTATGTAGTCTATTTTAAGTTATATTGTATATGAATTTTTCACTATTTACAATATTTGTTCTGGGAGAGTTGCTGGTGGTTCTCAATATCCCTATCACTCTTTCAGTTTTTACTATTAAATAAAAAGTTATTTAATATATGAGATTTATCGACTTAACTTTGAAATTCCTCTTTTATTTATAATTTTGTCTACAAATAAGCAAACAAACCTTCATAGGTGTGATGTCTCCATAAGAGGTTTACAAACAATATTCTAGATAAAAATATAGGTAGAAACAATGCACATGATGAATTCACTTTCTGAGTAGCCATTTTGGGAAGCAAGCATGAAAAGAGATATTTTAGATCAGATCTGAATGTTGTGCTTCAGACCGCTCTCTTCTTCACAGTCGCATCAAAGTTGCTTTGTGTTTTCCAGTGAGTTTCTTTAAAACACTCTTACTGTTTTGCTGCAATATGTCTTCTCTCCTCTCTTCTATGCCATTTTTTTTTCCCCTCTGATACCTATCAAGAAGACTAACAACTATTAGTCCCGGTCTTGTCCGCTTTCTGGTGGTGTCTTTGAATTTAATTTCTTTCTGAGCTTGTATCTTTGAAAGCTTCATTCCCTCCAGCATTCTGCCTCCTTATTTCTGTTTCTCAGTTTTTTCAGTCTTACTCATGACACATGAGGACAGATGTGGTTTCAGATGTTCCTTTCTTTTCCTTTAAGAAAATCTTGCTTCTGCTTTCATTGTGGAGAATGCAAATTTGAAAAGACAGTACAGGAACCATTTCCTGTATACTTCATATATCCGCAGAAAGGAGGGGAAAAAAACAGTCTGAAGCAGTTCAGCATAAAGGTGGATGTAGCTTACAAGATAAAATATATATGGCTGGCCAGGACAAAGGTAGCAGAGGCAGCTAAATGTCTTTTGACTGTCATTTTATGGGTGACTGCAGATGTATGAGGGGCAGATGTTTTCTGTTTTCTCTTTTGCCTAGAGCTACACAAATCTGTGAGCTGGCAGTGCACTCGTACATGAAAGAATAAAACAGTGATCTGCTCATACAAGATATCAGCTTTAAGTACTTGGTAGTTTTAAGCACTCTGCCGGTATTAACTATTAGTTCTTAGTACAGGTCTATGAAGCACAGGATCACTGTTTACCTCTGTGTTCAGGCAAACAGAAGAAACCCACATTCAGGGGTGAGGCACCTCAATAGATGCCTTTGAGTCTCTGGTCTAAGTGACTTGCCCAGGGTCATGCAGAGAAGCAGTAGCAAAGGGTACAACTAGCACTCAGTTGCTACCTGGGCTCTACCCACCATCAAGCCCCTAGATGACAAGCTCTTCAAGAGCTGAAGTTTTCAGTGTCACCCCTACTCACTGACCTTTCTACCAGTGGAAATTCAACATTAGAAAGCTGATTTGAATTAAAGACCTACAGTACCTTCCAATAGTTATGCAAGCAGACTGGGGAATGCGGTTTATATTGAACGTCTGAGAAATTAATCTTATGGTTAAACATTAAACAACAGCTTCTAAGTTTCAGATTGTTTCTTTAAGTTACTTAGATGTCAGCCTCGTGCATTCCTGATTGGAAGATTGCAGCAATATGAATATTCCTTGTGAAATTAGATTTGCTTATTTCTTATGTCTCTTCATTGTTATCACTGCCTTTCTACTTTCTCTTTAATTCCTGTTCTTTTACTCCTGTGCTTTTCCCTTGTCATGTCTTTTCTTTTCTGTATTTCTTTGCTTTTCATTTTCAGCAACACATTTTGGAATATAGCATGCCACAAATAAGGTTATTAAAATGCCATTTACTGAGATAATAATGGGAGATCAACAAGTGATAACAGAGAAGAAATATATTTTACTCATTGGTTCAATAAACAGTTAATTTCTGCTAAATTCAAGAACAATCTCTACCAAGCCCATGTATGATTTCTGAATACAACCATTAGTTGTGTGATGAAATCAGTAGATTTTAATTTGTTTCTTTAGCTTTTACAAAGCAGCCATACAGTCAAATACTAGCTGTGCTATTTGTTCAAGCTAAGCAAAAAAAAAAAAAAAAAAAAGTAGTAGAAGCTTTCCTCTGTAAAAAAACCAAAATCCTTTAGCTCTGAATCTTTCTTATGCCCACATCTTTAGAGCACTGCGACTGATATCCAACTTTCCATTTATAGATGATCATTACTATTATCACATTCTCTAACACTGTCACAAATGCTTACCTCAGTAGTAAGTCTAGATGCCCCCTAGCAATTACACTGAATAAAATCCAATTGCAGAAGGAATGCTGGTGAGCATGATATAGAGTAACAGCAAATTACAATGGCATTTCAAAACTTTGCTAGATCCTCTCTACTCAGGCCAGTCCAATTACTCAGCTTGTTCTCATTACCTCCCTTGATATAAGTATTTGCTGGTTTGCCGCTATGCACATTGTCACACGGAGCTGGCAGCAGCTTGCAGTTGCTTTATGAAGAATCATTTCCACAAGGAGAAAAAACCCAACCCTGTGCAAAAAAAAGGTGGACACCATAGGAGTGTGGTCTTAAATCTCACTTTTGCAGTTTATTCTATGGGCATGGAAAAGTAAATTTGACAAAATCATCAAACTGTCAGGTTTCTGTGTCAAGAAGGACAGCAGGCCGTCATTGCTATTACTGCTCCACTCTGAGTCACCAATAATAGCAGCGAGACTTAGGATCAACTTAGACAACTATTTCCAATAACAGTTTTACCTGTTTGTTGGGCAGACTATTTTTTTAATAGCAGGACATTAGAGATGATGAGCTTACAAACTGTATGTAGGCCAGAACCAGTGAAGTAAGCAGGAACAGCTTTTAACTACACTAGAAACCTGCAACATCAGCTGTACATGATGCAGAAGTCTTTGGAACAACAGTGCCTGCATCAAGCATTGGAACAGGGTCCCCAGGGAAGTGGTTGAGTCACCATCCCTGAAGGTATTTAAAAGAGGTGTAGATGTAGTGCTGAGGGACATGGTTTAGTAGTAACTTGCAGTGCTAGGTTAACAGTTGGACTTGATGATCTTCAAGGTCTCTTCCAACCTAAACAATTCTGTGATCCTATGCAGCTTCATCTGTCCCCATAGTGTAGAACAGAATGATTCTCTGGGGGCAGTTGGCTTCTGTGTCTCTGGTACTAATGTACTGTTTCTTCCCATTGCTTCCTACTCACCTCCTTCCCTGCATCCGTCAGCACAGTATCCTAATATCCTCCAAAGGATACTCATAGCTTTACTCAGTCATTCTCAGTTGCCTTCATGCTCCAGAATCAGCTGCAGGATGTAATAGAAAGCATTGCAGAGCTACTAGCACATAGGATTCTGTGTGTATATAGAATCAAACAAATCAATCAAGTCAAAACACCCAAAAACCCCCAAGAAAATAAGGGTCTCCTTTCTTCTGGGGAAATGAGTGTTTGGAAATTCTGTGACATGCAAAGAGTTATACAAAATTAGCTTGTTAAAGTATGTAGGTGTGGTGCAGAAAGGGGAAAATAAATGGTAGCTATAATTAAGAAATTGCCATTTTCTTTTTTAGAATTTGATATTTTAACATTCAAAGTTTTATCAAGCAATAAACACTTGACCAATTCCATTGGTACAACAATAGGGAAACCTATTGACTTCACAGGCAGGCCCTGCTTGAAAAAAACAGTCAGTTGGCAGTGGAAACTTGACTGGATTGATAGTGACGACAATCCATGGAAAGACAGAAAGAGGGCAAACTCAAGAACAGAAGGGATGTTCCATCCTCTATCACCGGCCAACATTGACTGTGCCCCTCCTCCCTCATCCCCTCTGTCTTTGTTAATCGGAACCTGTGCAGCAGTTATGTCTTGGAGGGTGCTGGGAAGCAGGAGTTCTCTCAAACCTCTTTTCAATGCAGTCCAGTTATTTGACAGATTGCATTGCCACTGATCATCGCCTATGTTTGAACTCTTGGTTTTCCCCATCAAAGCCAAAATGGAACAGAGCTGATGAAAGAGGCTGGCCTTCTGCAAAGTATCATGGAGGTGTAGAANACTATTTTTTTAATAGCAGGACATTAGAGATGATGAGCTTACAAACTGTATGTAGGCCAGAACCAGTGAAGTAAGCAGGAACAGCTTTTAACTACACTAGAAACCTGCAACATCAGCTGTACATGATGCAGAAGTCTTTGGAACAACAGTGCCTGCATCAAGCATTGGAACAGGGTCCCCAGGGAAGTGGTTGAGTCACCATCCCTGAAGGTATTTAAAAGAGGTGTAGATGTAGTGCTGAGGGACATGGTTTAGTAGTAACTTGCAGTGCTAGGTTAACAGTTGGACTTGATGATCTTCAAGGTCTCTTCCAACCTAAACAATTCTGTGATCCTATGCAGCTTCATCTGTCCCCATAGTGTAGAACAGAATGATTCTCTGGGGGCAGTTGGCTTCTGTGTCTCTGGTACTAATGTACTGTTTCTTCCCATTGCTTCCTACTCACCTCCTTCCCTGCATCCGTCAGCACAGTATCCTAATATCCTCCAAAGGATACTCATAGCTTTACTCAGTCATTCTCAGTTGCCTTCATGCTCCAGAATCAGCTGCAGGATGTAATAGAAAGCATTGCAGAGCTACTAGCACATAGGATTCTGTGTGTATATAGAATCAAACAAATCAATCAAGTCAAAACACCCAAAAACCCCCAAGAAAATAAGGGTCTCCTTTCTTCTGGGGAAATGAGTGTTTGGAAATTCTGTGACATGCAAAGAGTTATACAAAATTAGCTTGTTAAAGTATGTAGGTGTGGTGCAGAAAGGGGAAAATAAATAGTAGCTATAATTAAGAAATTGCCATTTTCTTTTTTAGAATTTGATATTTTAACATTCAAAGTTTTATCAAGCAATAAACACTTGACCAATTCCATTGGTACAACAATAGGGAAACCTATTGACTTCACAGGCAGGCCCTGCTTGAAAAAAACAGTCAGTTGGCAGTGGAAACTTGACTGGATTGATAGTGACGACAATCCATGGAAAGACAGAAAGAGGGCAAACTCAAGAACAGAAGGGATGTTCCATCCTCTATCACCGGCCAACATTGACTGTGCCCCTCCTCCCTCATCCCCTCTGTCTTTGTTAATCGGAACCTGTGCAGCAGTTTTGTCTTGGAGGGTGCTGGGAAGCAGGAGTTCTCTCAAACCTCTTTTCAATGCAGTCCAGTTATTTGACAGATTGCATTGCCACTGATCATCGCCTATGTTTGAACTCTTGGTTTTCCCCATCAAAGCCAAAATGGAACAGAGCTGATGAAAGAGGCTGGCCTTCTGCAAAGTATCATGGAGGTGTAGAATTCAGTGCAATTTTAAATATTTAGAAGTTTAACAGAGCTATTGGCTAAGAAGTTAGAATGCATAAGCATTCAGAAACCTGTATTTTGCTTGCACCACCTCAGATTTACTTCTTTGTCAACAAAGATTGAGAGAGGAAAGAGACTGAAAAAAATCAACTCAACCCTATGAGCCAGTGGAGAGAATTTACTCTAACTGTTCAAGAGCAAGAAAGTTTGTGAAGCCATACTGGCAAGAAACCAGTGCCTAGCATGTTGTCATAGTTTAACCCCAACNTACTAAGCTAAAGTTGTAACCTTTCACTGTAAAGTATGTTTGGCTTTAGTCAGCTGCACATGTTTAAACGCACGAAACTACAGTCCGCTCAAACTTAATATTGTCCACCTCTGAAAAGCATAGCATTGTCCACGGAATTTAACATATTTGAGCAATAGTTATGTGAATACTGGATTTAATAGATTAAAGACAAACAAACTTGACAAATTGAGCTTGAAATACAGGGGAAAATTAGTGGGTGAGAGAGAAAAAGAGACATCTGAAGCTATGCTGAAATTCTTTCCAGTCTGCACAGAAAACATCAGAGGAACACAAATGCACAGAAAAGCTCCAGCAGTTTCTCTTTCCTTGTGTAAATTCTTTGCCATACTTCAAAGTTTATCAGCAAATAAAAATCAAAATGATCTTTGTGATAAAATTAGATGGGGAAAGGAAAAAAGAGAAATTCTCTTCATATATTAACATCTGAAGTGCAAGTTCCATGTTAAACATTTAAGGACATTGACATTTATTTACTTAGTATCTTCAGTGTTTTAAAAGATGTTACTATCTTCCCTTCCCTTTCTTTCTCTACCCCTCTCTCTCTCTGCCAGAGCATACCTGACCACAGGAGTGAAGCAGAATACCTTTTATGTCCTCACTTACTTTCAAAATCAATTGCCTAGCTTACATTGCTGAAAAGGCAAACTTTAGGCAAGCTGCAAGCCTGCGTATTGAAGCAGCCAAGTGTCTGGATGCTTCATTTTGCTAAATCTTCTGTGGAGACAGTGACATTGAATGCAAGGTAAAAATGGGTGTGTACATTTGGGAACTTACACTATTTTAGGAAGATTCTTTAGAATATGTCTTCTAGTGCCCTAATTTCTCATTCTCCAGTTACACCTGATTAATAACAGGTTTTGTTCTATTCCCAGTCAATCCTCTAGCAAAATTTTCGCTGAATCTACTAGAGGCAAAATTATGCAACTACTTCTTTTAAGGAACAATTTGTATGAAAGTACTATTTCCTATCATATTTGAGCTACTCTTTACCACCTACATCTTTTAGTGAATTTATCTTTTAAAGAACACAGTTTGGTGGTATCTTGCAAGATATAATTATATACCTTTGGTGGAATATTGACATTAGGTTTTGTCCACTATCACAAAGGAGACACTAAAAGTCATGTTACTCTTCTACCACTCTGTCTCTGCGGCTTTTGTTACGGGAAATTGTCATGGCAGGCTGAGCAGTGAAGGTTTTGGTTAGTTCTATTCCACGTTAGTATTGTCAGATGGTGGTTTGACATGTGATTTAATATTTGAGAAAGTAATTATATATTTTCAGGGTTAATTTTTCTTCTTTTCCATTGCAGGCTGAATTTATTCATGTGGAGGTTTTCAGAAAGTGCAAATACGAAATTCACGTTTATTTTGTTTTTATTTCATGTTTTCTTTTTTCAGCATTATAAAGGGATTGAACCTATTTTGCCTTAAACGTGAACAAAAGCACCCTTTCCATTCCAGCAGTTATACTGTGCCAGAACTTTTTTCCATGTTCGTTTTTGGTAATTAAACAATTTTAGCTAGCTCTTTCTCCCTCAACTCAGGACTATGTCTGTATTACACAGTGCAGTACCATATCAAGAATCATAAATTACTGCAGAATGAGTTAGCAGAGTTGAGAAATAATATATAATAAATTACCCTGGGTTTCATTTTCAGGTAACATAGCTATAATGCTTCTGATACTCAAGCCACCAGGGATGCTGGCCATGACACAGCGCTCTGATATATGGATATAAGCTTATTTTCTTCTGATTAGTCTCCCAGCCTTAGGGAAACAAATAAATGTTGTTAAAAGGATTTAAAAAAACCCTGCAAATAGGGGTTTTTTCCAATACCTTCTCAATCATCTTTTTGAAACAAATGAAATAAATTTTAGAAATTAAGCTTGGTACAAGTTTAAGTGGTATATACCTGAAAGTCTACCACAGGAGGAAAAAGTTCTTAAATGGTTACTGGTTTCAAGCAATGGCAGTATCTCTTTCAGCAAATGTAAAACTGAACATAATAGTGAATTAGTTAAAAGCTGGGCTAAGAACACACAATGGGGATATCTCTAAGTTCTGTCCTATTTCTTTTCCCCATTTGTTCTCTTGCAATATTCATAATTTTTCCAGGGGGAGTAGAGCAAGGCAAATGCTCTGCTCCTGAGAATTGCACTTGGACAGACCATTAGTCACACTGAATGATGGACATCTCATTGTCTTCCCCGGTTCAGCATTTAGGGCATATGAATATTAATGAATTTAAATTGATTCATATTGTTTTCAGAAACAATGGAAGCACAGCTACAACATGTGTAGGCTTCTGTCTGTCTATTAACTATCTCAGTGACATAATTATGCATATCAGCTCTCTAAAACTGACCTGGCTGAATTTGTTCTTTTGGAAGAAAAAAAACCCCACAGTTGGAATTAAAAATACATTTTTCCCATAACCCTAACTTTAGTGTTAAAAATAAGGAAGCTTAGTAACTGAATTAGATATGTAATGTATCCTAGGCAGAATATGAATGAAACATACTAGAACAAATATTGCAGGTACTTAAGTTTTTTTGCTGCCTTTATTTCACACAGCCTTGTGCCTCTAAATTCTATATATAACTTCAGACTGCTAAAGGGTTTGGGAAAGAATAGTGTGATAGTGACAATAAGAAAAACTAATTGCAAAAACTTTTGTCTTGATGAAAAATGTTTCTCAGCTCCAGTTAAAGTATTCATTTATACCTGTTAAAAAAGAAACCACATGAGATTTTTCTGTGCTGTGTTTTTCAAATATATTTAAGAATTTTTCTGAAAGGTTTTTTGGCATTTTTCAACCTGATAAGTTCTCAGATTTCAAATACACCTGCACACTAATGACATCTCTTTACCACGACAATAACATTATATCAATTACATACATCAAAAAGTAACTGAAATGAGCAAAAATCTCAATCTAATGTGTTCATAACCTGCCACCATTTATTGAAACTGGGTTTCTTGAAAGCTTAACTCACAGAAAGAAAACAGACACTGAGCTTTTTCCTCTAACCCATTAGCAAAGCATTCCAACAAAGAGAATTCAGATATTCAAATAAAGAGAAAACAAGAAAGACCTGACTGTCAAAGACTGTGGGTACAGTCTCATATGTGGGAGGTTTTTTTCAGATGTTGACAGTCAGTGTTCTGGTTCCTGCAGCAAGGGGGCATTTGGAGAGCCTGACCTGTGAAAGTACTGTAGTTTCTAAAGCTGGACTTACTCTTACTCTTTTGAAAAATAATTCCCACAAACAGAAAGTGGGGACAAAACAGTCCAATGGCTCTCAAATGTAGCCAACTTTTCCTGCTTGTGAGGTAAGTCTCAGACAAAATTTTGAGTGGAAAGGTACATTTCTCATATTTTCACTTATCATGACCTGGATCAAGATTTTTTGATTTGCTTTACGGTTTTAATTCATTTAGCACTAAAATTTTGCATTGTGTTGATTTTTTGGGGGGTGGACTAGGTTTTGGGTTGTTTTTTTTAATAGAATGGGGTGGAAGAGAGGATTACATTGACTGGAGAGGAAGGAGGGAAGCTTTAATTTTACCAATTTTACAGTGTCTCCTCTACACACTTGTTTCAAGGATCATTTCTGTCTTGTTTTATAGCTCATTTCCACTTTATCTTGTGAACAGGTATGCACAACATTGGTTATTAGGCTGCTGTCTGCAGGACTGGTCGTAAGCCTGTGGCAGCAAAGCAGGTGGTGCTTTGTAGTCTTATGTTCCAGCAACATCTCCTGCTTTATGAACAAATATTGCAGGAGCACATGTTCCTCAAACCAGGACACATGGCTGAGCTCTCATGTTCCATGCTGTGCTGTTCATCCTTTTTTTGAAACACTGTAATAGGGCACATATTCCAGCAGTATAGTGTAGTTGGTCCATTGGTCTTGGAACAGTTTTTTAATCGTATCCATTCATTCATCAAATCCTAGTGATTTCACTTCTCTCAGTTTTAACAATGGGATCAGTAGCTCCTGATTTCACTGTCTTCAGCTCTACCACGCTGTTCTTTCTGGACACAATTTCCCTCTTTTGTCTCTCTCATCTTTCCAGAGCACAGCATGCAAAATAATTCCACACCTCACGTAAGCTTGTAATTCTCACCCACGTTATAGATGTTCCACAACCATAATCATCTGAATGTCTACTTCTGTCTCTTATCAGTTTCATCAAATGAGTCACACCTCATCTACCCTTTTATCTTCTTATTATTCCTCTTCCTATTCTTAAACTTGCTCCCATACTGCCCTTTTACTTAGATCTCTTCCAGCCATAGATAAAGTACTTATTTTAAATAATTCTTTTTTCAAAACCCACTTCTAATGAACTGCATTTAATCTTTTCACTAATCTCCATCAATGTAATATGTCAGTCATGTGGGTTTTTTTATTTTTTTAAAAGGTAGGTTTAATTCATCCCCATCTCCTTGGAAACAAAGCTTTGCCTGTGATACTGGTGTCCAAAAGAAAGCATTAAATTGAAGAGATCTGACATTACTTTTTCTCTTAGAGCAGTGTCTCACATTTTACAATTCATTATGCCATTGAATCAGCCTTGACACACTAAATCAAGCACTATTTCATGCTAACTTGCCAAGGAAAGCATTATCAAAATACAATTTTGTTCAGGCAGTTGTGAGGAGGACACAGCAGAACATGCTGCTGCAAAATTCTTGTACTGCAGAAATTAGGATTCCCAGCACTATTCCTGAGAACGATAAGGAACTTAAATAGACAGGATAAAAAACACTTAGTAAATCCTCCCTCCTCTCACTACATGGATAAATGTTAAGCTTAAGCTTTCATAACCTCAGCTCACAGTTTAAACACCATGGCATAAACGTTGTGAGGGGGCTTCCTTCCTCCACAGTATTGCTGGCACATCATCCAAATTGTGAATAATGAGCTACACAGAAGGCATCTAATTAGTGCCAGGGATTTTCAGAGAGGTTTATGTAGGACTGTTTATGGCTAATTTTCCAGTGCCTCTGCTAAGGGAAATCCTACTTGTATTTGAATTGATAATCTCAGTAAAAATATGTTTTATGCCTATTCAACAATACCAAAAAACTCGGAGGTATAAATAGAAGCTGATTCTGATCTCCTTCACATCAGTTTTCTCAAAATCATGTTCAAGATTACTGGAGACAAGGACAGATGAAATTGTATGTCTGTCAGAGATTTCCTTTTGGGCAGAGCCGTTACCTAAGAGAGAAAAATCAAAGTTAAAAGGTAGTACGTAAAAAATTGGCCATGACTAATACTTTAGATACATTTTTTTGAGTTCTGAATAATACTGACTTTTTGATTAGCGTTGGTAGCAGAAATGAAGGAAGGATGTGGGTGTACAAACAAAAACCCAGCATTTTTAAGTCACGACCCCAGTGGGAATAGTGATTACTACTGTGCTGCTGAGATATTCCTATTCTTCATTTATAAATTATATGCCAACTGCTCCAGAAGAGTTCAGTTATTCAGCAGGGTGCTGAGTTTGTGAGGGTTTTTTTGGGAAATACAGCCAGTCTAAGGAAAATAGAGTGAAAGCGGATTCTGTATTCTCAAGATAAAACAGATCTGTCCAGTACATGCAGTGTATTGACAACAAATCAATTTGCTCTTGGATTCAGGACCAACAATTCCTAATGGCTGGAAAAAGATAGTATCAATGATTTGAAGCAATGAAGGAGTCATCATAAAGGAGTTTTTATCAAGTCTTAATTTCATAATAAATTTCTCTGCCTTTTAAAAAAAAAAGGATAATCAGATTGGCTTCAGTTGTAATCTTCTATCCAAATCGAAATGGTTTAGATTGATTTTTCAGACAGTGAAGAGGTATTGTATTCCTTTCAAAAATAGCTAAACAGAAAAACAGCTTGTAGTTTTAGTCCTACTGTCGCACATACAGTCTTGTGACAGTTTATAGGGGCAAATATTTATGTAAGCCATGTTATAGTACTGGAAAATTATAGATCCACTTCTGCTTTGGGTGAGATGGTAATTTTTAAGTACCTAGGTCACAAAGGTTTTCTTCTATGCAGGGAGGTCTTCATTAAATACACTAAAGCAGGCATTTCTTGTACAACAATGAATGCACATCAGTTCTCTGTATGAACACTGTTATTCCATTACAAGGGCACCCATTCTGTAGATTAGCTTAAGTAAGCAGCAAAAGGAGCAAGCTGAATCACGCAGAGGAGTTAGTGGCATGGAGTGAAATCATCCACGTGAGGAGCTGGTGTGTAACAGCCTTTGCAGTCTATCCCTATATAGGCAACACCTTAAGAAACCTAAACACTACTTTCAAAAGGCTTTTCTGGGAAAGCTCAAAAATTGAAAAGTTAGAAAACCAGAGATGCTGAGAAACTCCTTATGGTGTTTTCAAAGCCAATGAAAAACCTAAGTCCAGATTCCATTACAAGACAGGGCTTCTTAAAATTACTCTGATGCCAGTCTTAGTATTGCTGGCATTTACATTGAAAGACAGTGGACTTTTTAATCTATTGTTCTAGAAACAAACTTGAGCTTTGTGACTACAGAATCACATTTACAGTACTGAAGAGCTCTCTTTTCCTGTTCTCTTGTCACTTCTTTTTAATATTGAGACCAGTATCCTTTGAAATCTCAAGTTTATTAATTTTGATTATTACTCATTATATCGCTCTTTCAAGCAAGAAATACTCTGACAAGCCAGGTGTAGGAGTCCAGGCTTCATACATTTCCAAACAAAGCATTTCCCTTACCTCACTTAAATAAAAGTCCAAAAGCAAATATGTCCAAATGCCTGGAAATCAACATAAACAAAGTTTGTCTGTTTGGCCTTTTCTTTATACTTACATGTTCCCTCTCTCTTGCAAATACAAACTAGTTTTTTTATTAGCTCTTTTTTGATGTTCAATTCGGCATTAAAAGAAAGAGAGAAACATATATCAAAAGTCTTTTGCTTCCGTTCTTTTATAAACACGTATAAATGACTTAAAATCAAATTTAAATGTGAAGTTGAGTTGCTTGGATTGCCTTTGAAAGAAGCACAAGATAAGAATGAACAATAAGTGTTCTGTCATTGCCACTCATTTTGATGGCAGCAAGACCAGGCCACAAACATTTCCTCAAAACTATGTATTTCTGTCCAAAATTACAAGAAGTACACGTACTCTAATCCATATATGTAGAATTCAAATGTATTTAAAGCATGGCCCACTGACAAACAAAATAAACACATGTAACTCATTTAGCATTTCAGATTCATTTACATGTAGTCCAGATGCCTTTCTTAACAGTAGTCACTCACAGACTTGACCTACAATGTTTTTTTGTTTTTATTTAGAAAGGTTACACCTTATAGAGACAGCTGTTTCATTATTACTATATTTGTATTACAGAACTATCCAGACAAGAGTGCTGCAAAAACATCATAACCTAAATGCAGTTTTATCAAAACTCTCCCAAAACATTTACCATGTACTAAAGAACAAGCATGACACTTTCCACCCTAAAGTGTAATTAAAGTGCCTTTAAGCAACTGAAATCAGGGCATGATGCAAGTGCCGTCTCAGCTCTAAATATTGCATTGATGTAATAAAGTATGTTGAAGTATATGAAAGCATTTTCAAGATAATGTGATTTTGTTTACAACACGCAGGCAACATATGTGTCATGACTTCCTGGAATGCATCTTGTTTCTTCAATTTTGAATGGTTAAACTGGCTTGTCTGCTCCATCATACAATGTTGGAGGAGTGCAATATTTGCAGGGATCAGAACAAACTGATTGTAATTTTTTTCACTTTAAAAGATGGTTATAGAAGGTGTAGCAGAAATATGTTTTAAAGCAGGTACTCAATTTATGCATTGTATATGATCAAACATCTCATAAGAGAAAGGAAAGATATAGTTAGATACATAAATTTTTGCAAGGAACAGTATAAAATGTAGCCACTATTGCAAGTCATACAAAGTGAGTATTTGAGTAATGATGAGCTAGGAAAGGGTAAACAAGGAATAAATGTATTTAAATAGAACACTGAAAGTCATGGCTTCTTATAATCCTCTAATAGTGTACAATAATTTTGTCACCTCCTCCAGAATGAATGTTACAAGGCTACTGAAATAGCTTTTGTTGTTTCAGGTTTTTTCATTTCTAAAGAGTATGTAGTGGCAGTATGCAGTTCTGACTAGTACTTTAGCCATTGTAGTATTCTAAATCACCTTCAATACAAGAAATTAATAGGTAAGAACCCACTGCTGCCAATACTATGCACTATCTCAGTCTATTCTTAATGAAAAAGCCAGTTCTGAAAGCATTGGTGAGTACGTGCAACTTGATTCAAGTGAACAACCTCAAGTATTTATCTGCATGTTTGAGCTCTTAGTGCTGATCTTTCTGAACGATGCTTCAGGAACAAGGGAAAAATTCTACCCCTCTAAGAGGAATCATTACAGAAAGGCAAATAGCATTATTTCCAATTGTAATATCATTGTCCAAAATCTTTTTTTTCCCTTATTTTCTCCTTTTAGGAACATAACCAAGATCCCTAGCATCATAAGCTGATATTTAAATCAAGTTGAAATACACTGTCTGCTGGTGGTCCAAAACACAATTTTGTCACAGTCATAAAAGCAATTATGAAAACAGTATAAAGGCCACCCCAGAAATCAAGTCATAGGCATTGGCTCTGAAAACAGTTCTGGATGTATTCACATTTGAATGCTTCTTTCCATATTCATCTTACTTTACCTGTTCTTTCAACCAAATACTACATTATATATTGAAGTTTCTACTTTTAAGTGTTTCTGGAGAGTATAAACATGCACTTTTTCTCAGACTGCTTGTGTAGTGTTAATCATAGCTAATTCACTTAACAGCAATATGGATATCCAAGTGTGTTTCCTTCTTCAACAATTCTACCATAGTCCATCATTAATTAATACACTGTTACAATGTTATCTGATTGTAGGTGACCAGAAAGGGTATTAAGTTATCCCAAAGGAAGCAAATTTCAAGCAGATCAGGGAGCAGGGTTGTTTTTTTCTCAATGGAGAGCAGACCCTCCTAAAGAATTCAGTTTCCTGTGAAACGAAGACTCCATCCCACCATTCATTTTAAATTCATACTGGACAGAGTAGTCAAAAATACACAGTGGGAGAACAACTGCTGGCACTGTAACAGCATCTTAAAGATAGTGTGGAATAAACTTGGGATACAAGAAAAAAGAAACAAAAGACATCCATACACCATCTGAGTTTGACTGTGTTTGACCTCTATTCCCCATCCTAAACCAACTAGCATCTCTTTGAGATAAAAGGACAGGAACATTGACAGGTCAAATGATAGAAGCCTGGTGTTTATCTGCAGACAGAACTGGAGCAGGGAACCTGCCTGACATTTTTCTCTCCTTCTCTGAATCCCCAGACAGACCTTCTGGGAGCCAGTCTGTGGCCTGGGGCTGTGAGGAGCAGGAACAAGCTGTTCTTCTCCTGAGACTAGAAAAGATGAACTGCTTGGCTCGTTGCAGGGGAGAATAGCAAAACCTTGCTCTTTCCATCCATTTTGATTAATTCCTTTGTATACCAACATTCAGATTTTAAAAACAAGTTTTCTAACTTGTACCCAGGCTCTGCACTGTGAATTACATGCAATGCTTGTTAAAGTGTGATGGGGCTCTTGACATTCACTTCATGCAATTGAGAAGAAAAGTCCTGCTGACCTTTTGAAGGAAGCTACATGGACTGACAGATTTAGCAAGCATAAAGGGCCAAGAGGCTCAGCAGTTGTCATAAGAACAGAGATGTATATTCTTTCAAAATCCATTTCTACATAAATATGATCTAACAGATGCAAGAAGCAAACTCTAATATACAGCTCTGCTCTGCAAAGTGACTGTCTGTGCCAGTGCAGTAAAACCAGTCCTGCTGTGCACTGTGAATCATGTCAGTTCATGTCGGTGAGAAGTTTTATACTGTATAGCCTTGGCAAACCCAACACAATTAAGTCTGAATGAGCTGCAGTACCATTCCCTATCCTATATCAACAGAGGTGTTTAATCTATTTAATCATGTCAGTGCCAAGTACGCTAAGGTAATTGCATCATGGACCTAACAAAAGGGCATCATTTCACTTGCAGCATTTTTATGACAAGTGATAATGTGCAACATGGAAAGAAGCCAAGAGTTTCTAATAGCCAAGACTGAGTTTACTGAGCCGTATTTATAGGGGGGAAATCTGCTGTTGTAAACGTTGTTATTTTATGTCACAAAAGAAATGCGTACTTCTAAATTTATTTGGCCACGCTGAGGATTTCATTGTGTTGACCGCATGAGTAAGAAGTAAGTGCAGAGGGAATAAGAGCATCCTAATGAGCAGAATTCAAAAGTCAAATACAACAGCTTTCAGTGTATTGAAACCAGGTTTGAACTAAGTCACTCAGAGATCCTGAAGACAAGCCTTTGTTCTCCACTGAACTGGTCACCAGAATATTCATGTCAGAGGAGAGCACTACCCTGCTACATAACAGCACAGGGTACTTTCCTTTGTTCCTGACTGAAGGTAACATGCTGAGGAACGGGATGGGGGGCACCCCAGAGCCTTAATAACTCACTAGACCCCAGCAACCTACTGCACTGGCAGACCACTGATTTCTTCACTAACGCAGGCAATGTGCCAACCTGAAATTGTGCTGCCTCCATGCCAGTTTCTGCTTCTGCTTCCGCAAGACCTGCATCCATGAAATTGGAGGAGAAATATAGAAACTGCTTTTAAACCTGAAACCCAAGGGCTGAGCAGCTGATACCATTATTTAGTGGGAACAGATTTGCTTAAGTTTTTGCCAGGTCATGCAATGCCACATGCCAAAAAGTAATGTTTAGACTTTGTTTATTCTGGCCAGAACTAGTTGCCACTACAGTGAAACAGATCATTCTATAACTGGTGTGAAACCTGTCAAAGCTTGAAATAAGATGCAGAATTAATGATCTGACCACTTCAAGGTTCAGCAGAAGCATTTATGTATTCCAGAGTGCCTTTTAAATCGTCAGATTTGACATCAGGAAAATGAAATGCATGAAGAGTTGGTAACTCTCTCCAACTTATCCCAAGTCTTTCACTGCCATTTTAAGGTAAAAAATTGCCTGAAATCAGTGTTTCATATTTGTAACATGTCAGGTACATTTAATTTGGCAGGATGCTAAAAATACACAGCCTATTCAGCAGTGGTCAAATGGTTAATTAGAACACGTGACTACCAAATTGGGTTTTTGGTGTTCTAGTGTGTTCTGTTGAATTTGCTATTAAGACCTTTTCAGGGTCCAATACCAATGACATTCTCTGTTAGTGCACAGAGACTCAGCAATTTTTTAACCTCTGGTAAGAAAAACTAATCTTTAAACCTCTGTTGTAATGGCCCTTTCCCATCTCTGGTGGAAATAAAGAATCAGCTACTTCTCAGAATATTTACCACGTCTGTCTTAGGCAGCTATGAAATTTATATCCCTAAAGGGGAATGTTTCAGCTCAGCTAACATCATGGCATGATCACTTATTATACATACAGCACTAGCAGGCTTTTTCCATACTGCATGTGTTGTACTTCACTTTACAATACTTACTTATTATGATTATTACAATTTTTTGTATGCCTTTGCTGCTATGGTAATGCTATTGGGTGGATGCCAGAATCCCATTTTGATTACTTGTATTTTATCGGTGAAGGGCATCTGAGGCTTTGGGAGGTCATTCTTTTTATGAAGATATGATCCATTTATGTAAATGAATACTTACTTATACTGTGTATGATGTCAGGTAAAGAATAGCACAGAGAGAGAGAAACAAGAATAAATTATGTTCAGAGTGGAATAGTCACTATGATACAATACCTGTCTGCTCCAGTTGGCACTTGGACAATTAAGAAGGAATGATTTTCACCATAGGCAATAGTAACGTTGTCCTTGATAAATGTAATCTCCAGAGGCTAGGGATAAGGTTAACCCAACTCTACATGTAACATCCAGGAGAACAGAAGTAACCTTGAAGAAAGCCCTAAGCTTAAACTATTATTTTTTTTTTTTTAACTTGACTGAAAATGAGGTTGTACCCCAAAGGACACAGAGTATGCTATAGGACACAATTAAAGATGAAATGTGCTGAGAATCACACCACAGACTTTTAATGTCAAATTCTTGAACACAAAACTCAACCTTCTAGGAAGAGGAGAATTAAATGTATGAATTCTTGTGAGAAATTGTTCTTAAGTTCTTCTCTGAAGATCCCTTAATTAGCTAGTCTATTTATTATGCTTTTGGACTTGTAGTACCTTGGCTAATGGAGTTTTAAGCTCACTATTCTTCTGATCATATAGCTTTTGCTGAAATGTTTGAATTTTTATATGCTGATTGGAAAAGGAGGAGGAGATAAATGGAAAAGAAAAATACAAATGTAAAGATAGAAGATTGCAAGAAGACACTTTAATGGCACTGCCGCTCTTTTCTGTAGTCACCTGTATTACAGAGCTTATTGTGTAGATCAGAAATCCTTTAAACACCTGTGTAACTAGCAGCTTTTGGAAGTTGATAATGATTATATTGCATGATCTTTAGACAGAATAAAATGCTTTGAAGAACTCACAGAAAACTTTTGATTATTTTTGTATTAATTCTGTAGACTGTTAATCTATTTGGAACCTATTACTAAGAACTTTCATAGAATAAAACTACAAATATAGATTGCATACTAGACCCCAAGAGCTCTATTAAATAAAGCAGTATTGCTGTCATTAAAAAGATAGATACTAGTGGAGGTGTAGGCAGGAACTGATTTAAAAACTGAAGTATCCAGATATGCTGATGGGTTGTGCAACAAACTAAAAGAAAAGCTACAAACGAAAGCCACACACCCACACACAAGATTTGGATTCCAGGACTGCCAAGGAGATTAAATTCCATGAGGCAGTAGCCATCTACTAAAAACCCAGCTTCTAGTCCTGGAAAATCTTAAAGATCAAAGCATTTCAAGCGAAGTTAATTTACCAGTCTAGCATACTGGACACAAGTCCTATGCAAGCAACAAATTTTTTTGATTTACTGGAATTTTCAAAAAAGATTATTGTAGGTAAATAAGAATCTAATATTTTTAGATATGCTGAAATCTCATCTAAGATTTATTTGAATAAAGCAGGATGGGTTTTGACCTTTTTTTGTTATTTTGAGTAAAGAAACAAAGCATCAAAGTAGTTTTGGAAATGAAAGCTCTATTCAAAAACAGTTTTAGGACTGGGTATTTAGCAGCTTAAATAAATCTAAAGGGGGATATATTTAAGAATCCTGGAGAGCCACCTACTACCACAGAAAAGCACTTGTACAACAAGCCAGAACATGTAAACAAAAAAGCTGAGCTGGCAAAACCAGTTACTTGCTTCTAAAAGAGTATGCTGGAACCCCCAAACTGTCCTTTGCTGTCATTCATAAACTTTATGCAAAGACCATAGCATTTTAAATAAAAATTCAAGAGGACCCTACAGTAGAAACACTACTCTGAAAACTTACATCACCACCCACTGTACAGGGGAAGAAAGAAGGAAAGAAAACTCTGAAACTTAATAACTATCCAGCAATGGAGAGAAGGTGATGGAACAACACCAGAAAAGAAGAAAATTACATAGTCTCTCACTTCTGCCATAAGCAGAAGTGCTTAGAGCTCTAAGCCCAGGAAAAAGGAGCAAGTAAACAGAAATGCAGAACAGCAGAGCTCATTGTTGTGAGTTGTTGTGCACTTCGGCCAAAACAACCCCATGCAACGCTACAGGCTTGGGGAGGAGTGGTTGGAAAGCTTCCTGGCAGAAAAGGATTTGGGGTCCTGGTGGAGAGCCAGCTAAATATGAGCCAGCAGTGTGCCCAGGTAGCCAAGAAGGCCAATGGCATCTTAGCCTATATCAAGAATAGTGTGGCCAGCAGGAGCAGGGAAGTGATNGGTTTAGTGGCAGACGTGGTAGAGTAGGGTCAATGGTTGGACTGGATGATCTTAAAGGTCTTTTCCAACCCAAACGATTCTATGATTCTATGATTCATTGTGCTAAAAAAGGAACAGCTGGTTAGGAGCCAGATTTGAAATAAAGTCACAGAAGCCATTAGGCAGCTTCACAAACAGCTGGGCTGCTAGGGCAGCTAAAGGGAATCTTCTCTGGTAAGTATGATGTTAATAATTGACTTTGGTTTTATCTTTTTGCCATGTTTTTCTGTTACTGCAAATTTATGTTTTTAAGCACCGTTTTCATTTACCTCTAGCTTAGACTTGAACTCTTGGTGATTTAATTCAACAAAGCCGTTTATATAAGCATGGAGATTCCTAACAAAGATTACTGGAACAGCAATACTTTTTTCCAGAATTTCCAAAGAGTCACAGGGTAAATCTCCACTCAAACTGCACAAGCTGATTTGAGAGCTGATAGCCAGGAGTTCAGCAAGAAGCGGGCTCTCAGTAGCCAGGAAAACTCTCTGGCATCATGACAAGGCAGAGATGGACACTCCAGAAGTCTGAAGGTCCTTACAGATTTCATAGCAAAGAGGAATGGCCAGGCTTACAGCTGATGCAAATATTGCTTTAATAAAATGAGCCAAGTCACTCCATCACAGGAGGCTCTGTGACAACTTCCTCAGTTCAAAATCTCCAATTCAAAATACTACTTTTCTTGGCATAAGAAAAAAAATGCACAGAACAAGAAGAAAAATTACTAAATATTTGCAAAAAGTCTACCAGTACCCCTCAAATTAAATTATCAAAATTCATCTGGAAAAAAAAAATATATATCTGACTCCAGAAATCCCCAAAGGACCATTCGTTTCTAAAAGATTCAAGATGAGACCCTGGCTCAAGAAAAGAAACCATTTGCAACAGATATTTTTTGAATGCTTATATTCCCTCACACAGAGTTTGCTTTCTAAGAAATAAATGATCTCAGATTGACAACCAAAGTCACTTACACCCAGTCAGGGATATGCACTCAGCATTATTTCAGGGGACTTACGCACCTGGTTTTTCCTTCCGGAGACTATGCAGTGCATTCAAAGACCACTTACTTAGACAAACATGTATAAATAGTCCTATGAATTGTTCATAGATCTCATTTGTGACCAAGCTCACCCAACTTTCCTGACTATTTTTTGGTTAATTTGTTATCCTCAGTATGGTGTCTCTTATTAACAGGCCTATTAATCTAACTGTCCTTTTCAGATAAAGCAATACCTTTATTCCCAGTTCCCTTATCGGCTAATTTGTCCCATTAAAACAACCACATAGATCTTACACTGTAATGTGAGATAAGGTATAAAAATGCAGCCATGACAATCTATGCATGAATTCATTTTTGATAACATAAAACATGATTTTGTGAAAATTTGGAGCCTATGACTGCATCAGTGCAGTAGGTCTGCAGTGCAAAGTAGCTGGTGTTGACAATCTAACATCCATACCGTACCTGTAACTCTGAGCTGAATGCATACTAGCGGTCAGAGTGCATCCTTTCAGTTTCTTTTCATCAGGAAGGAATTTAGCTTATAAACTCCAAAATTGTTCCACAGTGAGAACCAAAAATCAATAAACGGAAAAGATTAGGAGATTCCCTTCTCTTCTCTTTCCCTTCTGCACACTAATGTAGATGCATCTTGACTTGCAGTCACCTTGCAGGGTTCTCTTGATTCTTTACTTGAAATTACAAAATCTCCATTTCAGTGTTACAGGAAGAAAAAAAGTTCTGTTCAGCCTCCTAGATGGGAAGGAAATCACCATCAGTATTTTGCAGCAACGGTTAGGGGTGATTATATTGATAGTGGAAGCAGAGAAATTGCAGAGGGTGCAAAGACAAGAGATCACACAAGCGCAGTAGATCTCTGTCTACTCATAAGCTAGCTGGCAAGAGATGACAAGGGGAGAACTTTATATTTGAAAACAAGGTATTCAGAAAGTGACATTGATATTTGTTAGCTGCAAAACCAACACACAAGCAACCTGCAAGCTAATCACCACATGGGATAATAGATCACGGTGAAGCTGAGGTGCAATACTTTTTAATGACCTCATGAAGCAAAGATTCACCTATTTGTAGTTACGATACACAGTGCAAGACCTTTTGTTAGCCTAAAGGGGTTATTCTGTCTCCTAGTAGACTCATGATTATTTGATAGACTGGTTTATTTGACATAAGTGGTTTTCAATTAAAAGAAACAAGCAGATTGACTGGCATTAATTGCACTTATGTTCTTCAGCTAATAATCCTCACATCCCACAGCAGCATTTCTAATTATTTTGCTTGTCCTTCATATCAAACTAAGCATCCTACAGCTACTCAGGTCATCCTCTTCATTCTTAGCCACTATTGCAGCTTTCCCCACCTTTTACTTAAGAGGAATTTTGCCATATTGCAAGATACACTAAAAGCTTGGGTCATCAGCAAGAGCTCATCAGCAAGCTGTTTTAATGTTTTTCACTAGTGGATTTCCCAAAGACAAGCAGGGCTGGTAACATCCAGAATAGACTGGGTGTATGAAGTCTGGAATATGAAGCAGAAAAGGACAAAGTGACCAGGTTAGCCCCAGAAACTTTAGGTGGAGACAGACAAGAGGAGGCTAACATTTGCTTTTACACAATCTAATCGTCTCTTTCAACCAGACTGGAAAACTGAGGTCAATGGGGCAAATTTGTTTGTGGAAGACACAATATTTATCTGCACGTTATAGAAATATTCATTGTGGTCCACTGCTCGTATCTGAATTAAAACAAGAATGAAAAATCCTAAGTCTTCTTCAGCTAAGTGGAAACATTTTCTAATGGACTATGCTGACTAAGAATTTAATTTCTGAAAATTTTAACATAAAAACTTTGGTTATTTTAGTGACAGACTTATTTACAGAGACAGAAATTTTAAAGCCTAAAAAAAAAAAAAAAGCCAACCAACCAACCAAAAAAAAAACCAACCCAGACCCAAAGGAACTTGTGCCTTCTAGCAAAAATTAAAAATGTCAGTCAGAAAAATGTCAGTACCTGCGGCTTCATTTCAGAGGAAGCAAGTGTTTCTGAATGCTTTCTGGAGGCATTTCAAAGTCATTTTCCAAATATGCAAAGTAGATACTCATGTCTAAATTGTTAGCAATGTAGGACACATTGCTACAACAGCAGGGATACTTGATACTATCGAATTCACACATCACAGTTACAAGTGCAGGAAGAAAGTGGAGCTTTGAAATCTTCAGGGCTCAGGCCGTTTATATTGACTTGTCATTTTAAAAAACTTTGTTTTCCAAAGAAGAACATTCCATAAAAACTGATAAAGAGCGAGAAGGCTTCTGTAACAGACCGTGTGCACAATAAAGCTAAATCTCAACCATTCTCTTAAAATGCATGTACTTTTTTTTGTCATGTTTTTTCCCTCTTACATTAACAACCACCCACAGTGTCTCAAAGTTGCTCTACCTCAAAATATAGATTCTGAAAATTTGTGAGAAAACCTCAGCTAGGAGGCCCAATTGTTTCAGCTGCTTGAAAGTCTGCATTACTGTTTCTTATAATCCACCCACTATATACTGTAAGACATTTTTTTCTTTTGCAGAAGAATGCACACCCTGGAGTTCCCTTTCCAAGCAACTGATTAAAGCCAAGCACTCAGCCTGGAACAGCAGGTGAACAGAAGATGAAGGATGTCAAACACATAGCTAGGTTGTGTACCCTTCTGTTACTGCTCTGGGGTCTAAAGAGACATAGCCGTCACAAAAGTATCTGTGCATCCTTTATGCAAGGATGAATTTTATTTGATCCTAAATAGGCTTTAAAGGCAGTGAAATGCATGCCACTGATCTGTACCCTGGGAATCTCTCCAGTAAAAGCAGGCTGCCTATTTATTAGGTGCTGATTATGTGTCACACACACAGTCACCCAACCTTGAATTATATTAAATAACCTAAATACAGAGTTAAGTATGCTTCATCTGAATTAACCCAGGAAGATAATGATATAAAAGCTTGGATCAGATACAGACACGCTTTTTAGAGGTACGGAGCACATGCTACAAGAATATATAAGTAACATCTTCAAAGAGCTACTTGTCTGGCAAATACAACTTTTCAAAAAGATTCTTTTTTTCTATATTTTAGTCAGATTAACCGGTTTTATCTTATCACTTTATTAATACAGATTTTTACGTATTTTTACAACTGATTTTTAAAAGATTCAAACTGAGATCAAGGTGACAATAATTCCTTCCTCTTTAAAGGGTCAAGGAGCACTTTCTCCCCCCCTCCCCTCTTCACTCTCCCAGGGCAGGCAGGTGTCTAGCATCACAGGGCTGAGTTCTCACATTCACTTTCATTTGGAACTTTCCTCAATAAAATCTTTTAAGAGCTTCAACATTATTTTTCCCCTGCAAAATAAAACAAAGTTTTTGCTAATCTTTGTTAAGAACTGATGTTTCCAGCCCTTACTTAAAGATGAAATTGATTCAATAGAGTGTCCTGCAATTGCCGTTTTCACCGACTACTTGCATCAATCCTAAAAACATGTCTGATTCCAGAGCAGTTTCTACAGTTCCTACTTTTCAGAAGTCATTAGACATCTTTAATGACTCTTACTGCATTTCCGATTAAGTCGCTGCTTCTTATCTCTTACATTGAAATGATCTGGTGCTCCACTTTCTGGTATTAATGGCTACAGTCTGTCCAGTTGTCCTTCTAAAGACAAGCAAAGTCTGAGCACTTAGCTGTTCTGTAACATTTGAATAGCACTTTGTTGCCTTATCCTTACAGCCAAACATTACAGTGACTCTCTTAATGTGGTAACAGTAAAACTTTTTCCACGAACAGGATGTGTCAGAAGCCATTGTTTGATAACATACCAAAGGATACCAGGTCCTAGTGGTGACATGAAGTGATGGGATATGCTCAGTGTTAGGCATGCATAGGCATATCTTCTGCCAATATTAAGAGACGTCATGGGGCAAACTGCCTGAACAGCAGAGTTAAAATTTTCCCGTGAGAATAGTTTAAATCATGCTTAAGAAGGCTTGATACTGCAGCCACTTGAAACCACTTCAGCTTCAGCAGCTTTCCTATTCAAGGTTGTTTTGGGGTGCTCAGCAGATATCAGAGACACTTCATGCATCTTTAGCTCGCATTCATAATAGTCTATTCTTTTTCCCTTTGATAATTTTTCTTACACGTGTAAGCAAACAGTAGAAATTGTATCAGAATGTTACTCCTACAAAATGTCTAGCATGGAAAGGGTAATTCGGAATGGATAGAAATTAAGGTCTAGTAAATGTAGCTTTAATTTAGTAGTACTTTAAACAAGTGCAAACACCTTCTAGTGAGGAACTTTCATAAGACACTGGCCCAAATGTGATTTAAATGCAAACTTCCACTGAGCAGTCTCTCGATTTTGAACCCAAGCCAGACTCACTGACACTAAATGTGCGCTGCTGTAAACCAATTGTTGTTAATTTGCTGCTGCTTCTTCAGTAATTTTGCAACCATGGACTACCACTAATTTATATTACGTGTAGTTTATCTAATGTTACATACCACAGTAATTATTCCTATTGACATACAGGCAAACATAGTTCAAGAACCTACTGGCTACTTACATACAATGTAGTATTTTGACTTTGAGTTTTTTGCTGTTGTTCTTTGGTTGCTTAATAGTGCCTAGGGAACAAAAAGAGCCTTTCACCAGAGTAGTTAGACTAGCATCAGAGTTCTCCTCTAGGTACTTAGACTGAGCTCCCCACAGTTTCACTAGCAGCAGGTGGCATGATGGGAAGGCAGAACTCTAGGAAAGAGAACATCATTATGCAAGAAGTTAGTGTTAGCAGAGCTGAGTGACATTTTTCAGACAATTTATGTACTGAAATTTCATTTCAAATTCAAAATTCCTTTCAAATTGATCAAGATAATACATGAATTTAGCAAAGAGTTATTTAAGCAGGCAAAAGGGATAGAAAAAAAGAGAGGAAGATGTAAGTTTCAGACAAAGTTGTAAGTCTTATACTGAACTCTTTTTCATACTGAACTCTTTTTCAACTTTTTCATTTAAACAAATGGGCCTTATAATTTTTGCCAGTGTTTTAAAAATGAAGAACCCACAAAGATAGGTGATCTTCAGACAAAACCACTAACTGACCCTTCTTTCTACCATTTACAGTATAAGACAGATCCAAGAGCCATTATGTCTTCACTCCCAGCACCACTCTTAATGCAGTTTCATAGTTTAGATACCTTAGCCCTGAATTTAGCTCTTTATTTGAGGATCTGAACAGATCAGGTTTGTAGAGCACAGGGCTAAGATGACAGAGAGACATCAGCATTTTAATATCCAACCTTCTGGCATCCCACTGTGAGGAGGGGTACACTCGCTTTAACACTCAACAGCCTATTTTTTGTGCAGTATATTTGATTATGGACAACTGGGTTCATATTCATGCTGCAAATTTTGAAAAAAAACTGAAAGCACAAACTTCTGGTTCCTGAATCCCTAGATTGAGGTTAACATGTTTTTAGCCAGAAGACATAGACCTTCCCCAAAATTCTAATACTCACCTTCCTCTTCGCAGGTTATCTGTACATGAGACCCAGCCCTGGGAGAAGTTGGTGGGAAGAAGACACCCTTTGAAAGTTCACTGAAGCTTGGGCACAAACTGTTATGCTTGAACAAATGTCAGATACTTTTCAACATTGGTCTATTGTAGCTGCTACGGTGGTTTCTACTGTTCATGCAGAGGACAGAAAACCTCCTCAAAGGCATCTGAGACCTCACCTGTGCAATTTCTGCCATGTTATTTCTTCATGTCTCACTGTGCCCTTGCGCAAATCATTGACAGGTTAAGCTTATCCCTCAAAGAGGGGCGAAGTAAAACAGAAGTAGAGAGTGTGAGGAATGGGCAAGATAGCTGCAGAGTTTTTCACAGGGCACAGCGATGGAAGACGGTCTACCTTAGATTTTTCACCAAAGTTCCCAGGATTATTATCAGCTATGCTGTTTTCACGAATAAAACCATGGGCTAAGGCTGTACTGCTGAAAAGCAATATTGGCTGTTGATATTTTAACTGTTGTTTTCTCACTTCCCACTCATGACAATTGATTAAGACTCTGCAGACATCTGATGGCAAGAATGGAAAATCTGGAGGTTTGAAGTACAATATTTATGCAGTCATATTAGGTTCTTACTTACACCGTGTTAATTATTTTTATCTGGAAACCGCTCCTGGTTTCATGAAATGAGCTGAAAAGAACAGAAACAGTCATGGAAATATTTTAATTTCAGAATCATGTTACCCTTACAAGGACTTGTACAGATCCATCAGCTAGTGTTCCTGATTCAGACTGACTTTTTTCAAAACAAAATTCCCAAGATTGACTTGTAAAATAACAGTCACACAGGAATTACAAAAAAGATGGATTTGTTAATTTAATACTTTCCATAGCTTCCTCTGTCTCCTGATCTTTGCACTGAGTAAATGTATTTTCAACCAAAATGTTATAAAAGTATGTCAGTTCTTTTAATGAGGTTAGCTAATCCTTGAATGTGCCAGCAGATACATTAATGATCTTGAGGAAAACAAACCCATTTGATTCAGAATATCCATTTATCATATTTTACACAATTTTCAGCCAAAAGATCACTGGGACTATTTTTAAATCAAAGGAAGGTGGTAAGAGGAAAGGAAAGAAGTAACAGAAGACATAAAACAATTATCACCCTTTTGACAGTCCTGGTGAATAAAGACCGTAAGTTCTGTACACTCCAAAAATGTCACACTGATATCTGTTGTGCGGTTCCTTATCAAAAAATCCCAAGTTATATCAAGCCCAATTCTTTAAAAGGGTAATTATATTTCTTAGACTACATAGCAATACTCTACTGACATTAGCATCACAGATGGCCAGCACTTCCCTTGTTCTGCAACTTCAGTGAAAGCTGTGCTGAGGAATGGGTCCAATGTCAGGAAGATTTATGCAGAGCATTTAAATATTGCACAGCCCTCCTACTGCAAGCTTCTCTGGCAATGTTTCAGCATTAATTAACAGTATTTGTACCAGAACAGAAAATTCAAAAGTAAAATGCATTATTAAATGTAAAATGTCAAATGGGGGAAAAAAAAAATCAAAGAAATTAAGATCTTCAGAAATGGAAAAAAAATGAGAGTGAAGGTCCTCATTTTCTTTCCCTTGAAATGATACTATAAGTGACTAATAAATTAGATTAGTCACCTCAGCCCATCATTACGAGAAAAACATATTTTGACTGTTCAGCACAGTATTTTTAAAAAGAGGAGAGACAAATACACATAGTTTATTGGTATTATAGCACATATATATGTAAAATTGTCTTTATACTATAAAAGCAATGATATCTACCCTAAAGAGATATTAGTTCTTATTGTTCACTTACAGAAGAGCAGGACTGCACTCAAAATTGTATTAGTTTACAGAATTCAAAACAATATAGCTTTGAAAATACAAGGCTACCATATTTCACTGCTGAGGTTAGCATAATTTTGGGGCACTTTTCTGTTCATTTTGCAATGCCAGGAGGCACCTATGCAGGCAGCCCAAAATTCCCAACATAGAAGAACTGTTCACATATTAAAAATCTCAAATAACTTTTAATTCAAATGTACTCACATGAGATCTGACGATAAGCAGAAAAAAAGAGTAATTTCAGGGGAAAAAAACCAGAAGCGTGGTAGCTTTAACAGTACTAGAGGAAACAGAGTATAATAACTCTTCAAACTACTCAAGGGAGAATGCTTTCTGACAGTCCTGGGCTACGCTGTTTCACCAGGCTCCTGTTTGTGCCAAAATGAGTGATAAAACCTAGCATTTTCCATTTATAACTTTCCTACAACAGTTCTGATTTCCCATTAGATCATTATTGCAAATAATATTTTTGATCTAGAAATACTTTCTTAGAAATTAAAATCATTTATTTCCCGTACAGGACTGCTAGTTCTTAACCTGCCCGAGTGTGAAGCTATCTTCCATCCTGTCTTCACTTCAGTACATGGTCCTGCAGAGTTTAGGGCATTTGTGCTTTTAAATAAATCATCCTTAGTCTAGCAGTTTGTCATGCAAATTGAATGAATTGTGGATATGAATATAAGCATAGCATTAATTCCAAGTTTTGAGCTCTAAAACCTGTTCACACCCATAGTTTTGTTCCTGACTCAACTCTGTTCAGCACTAAATAATGGAAGTTGGGGACAGAGACAGATTCCTTACTCTTTTTTACATAAAGTTGTGGAGTGGAGTTTTTTTAGTAAATAAACATATAGAAAGAGCAGCCATGTAGCTTAGAAGCTAATATTATTAATTCTGAAGCAAGCCAGCAAAAGGACAGAAGTGCTCTGAAGAGAATGCAGATGATTTTCTGAAACATTGCCTGCTCTCCGTTGCCCACCTTCATCCTGCGCAATTTTGTCCGCTGCTTACAGAGAACTGCAAAACTCATTTGCATCCCAAGGAAAGCACTGACACAAATAATTTCATTGCTAAGGAACTCTGTGGAAAGAGGAGAAATGCTGCTCCCATCACAGTAGAAGGGACAAAACAGCTTCAGTGTCTCGTAACTCTGGGAAAGCACAGCTACTGTTTGGGGAGGGCTTGGGGATATAGATCTCAAGCGGACAGAGATGCCTCCCTTGCTGTACCATTTCTGACACCCAAGCTACAAAAAGCACACATGTCCAACAGGCTTGTCTTTTTGTATTTCCCAGTAGTTATCTCTCAATTCAGACATCAGGCCTGTGGCGGTGACTATGTACATTACAAACTGGTGCTCGGTCAAAGCCATACCTGATCAACACACGTAAATTGAATTAAGGCATTATTTGACCACATCTGTCTACCATACAGGTAACGCAAAAAGGAGGATTGCATCACTGCTTGAAACGCAGCTGCTACATGGTGCCTATAGACCTATAACTAAAAGGATCACCACAAGCCAAGTGTCTCAACAGTAATACTATTCTGGAAACTATGTTTGCAACTGCTCACTAGGAGAAGCTTCCAGAAGTTCACAATTTATAAAGGCTTTAAATAGGCTGGGGATGTCAGTTGGTTCCATGTGTTCCTCCCACACTAAACTGTAGGCTTTTGTGAAGAATTTTTTCCAACTAGAAGAAATCTGCTTTTGGCCTGGTAGATTCACTAGAATTTTCAAAAACTGGCTGAATTTCTGTTCCAGTTTGACTGAAATAGAAACTATTTGGATTATTTCATGTGCTAAGTAACTATTTCTGTGATGATTTATTCTGTCCCAGCTGTAGTTGGCTTCAGCTGAATATATTGAGATTGGAAGGTTGATCTAACAATTTAAAGCCATTCACACTTTGGCCTAGCACAAAAATACTCCTCTATTGGTGGGAACTCCAAATAGTTTAGTGATTAACAAAGGTTAACAAAGTGAATTGTTCAAAAATTATAAAGGTGAGGATGCTGTGCTGGTTTGAAAGTAATGGGAAATTGTCTCCAGCGATATGTTCATACTATATTTTCTCTTTTCCCTGTTCAACACTGACCTAGAAAACTGAGGTTCTTGTGCAATTACAATTTCAGGGGGTGAAGCTTTTGAGAAAACTCTAGATTTTGCAACACTGGTTATGCTGATATAAAGACTCCAATCAGTAGCATTGTTCCATGGCACAAAGTAGAATGTGGAAACAGAAACTTTTCGACTTTATCCAAACCCTTTGCTTCCATTATTTAAAATGTATGCAAAACCCTCTAGTGGAGTTTGCAAAGAGACTGAACACAGTTTTGAGGTGTGACTGGCCACTTGCATTTCTGACACAGAGATGATAGTAATATATGGTAGCCCGAAGGGAAGAGAGTCTACTTGTACAATTTTCTACTTCGTATGAAAGTGCTCAGCTTGCAATAGTCCTCCAGAATGTCTCATTGAAATGCTTCTTTTTAGCTGTAATAAATTGTATACTTTTACACAGTTCAGAAAGATTCTTTAGTTTGAAAGCTGCTGTGGAGAAGGAAATCCCTACTCCCCCATCCAAGGAGTAAAGAGATTGGAAAAAGCAATCTGGGGGTGCAGCCTCTGGTTGCCAGCTCAAGCTGGTGCAGAGGCTGCTATGTGACTCCTCTGATCGTGCAGTAACTTCAGTAACTTTTCTGCCAGCACCTCCCTAACTCATGCCTCTGTATTTGGTCACAAGCACATTTTGGATTCACAATCAATCCTGAGACAGTTTCCTTCAGTTAGCCCAGGATCCTCTGTACCCATCACGTGAGTCAAAGTTCTTGCTGAAAAGAGCCATCAATTGAGATGTAAAGAGTAAATATGTATTGAAAAATAAAATAAATCCTTTTCATTTTGCCAGTTCAGCCCTGAAATGAGATAACTTCTAAACAGTTATCAGAAGCTTAGATACTTACCATGTTGATCTTTTGGCATGAGATGAATATCAATTAATTTTAAATAGAAAGAGAAATTATTTTAAAGCTCTTCTCACCAAGTGTCAGGCTAGAAAATCTGTATAATGAATTCTTAATAGAAGTTAGATTTGGGGTAACTGGTTTTAGTGACTAAAGTACGAAAGGTGCCACACAGGGGAACACAGCTCCAACAATTGCATGCAGCAATGTCAGACTGCATATACTATTCACTCCATAGTTTCACAACCTTTAAGCCAGAAAAAAAATTAATTCATCTTATTTGACCTGTAGTTCATAGGTCATTGTATTTCACTGAAACCAGTTTCAATAATTTTATTTAAACTATCATTTTTCAGTCCTCCAAAGATTTTAGATGACAGATGAAGTGTAAGAGAACACAGTGCTTCATGTACATACCCTGACTCAGAACACCACCAGGCCAGCTCAGAGCACAGCTTATCCACCACTTTTACTTTTGATAAAGCCCTGCTTCTCGAGAGAAAGGTGAAGAACATTTGAGCAATCACACATCATCCTGCATGATCCAGGCAGGCAACCCACTGCAGCACAAGACTTCCACACTGGCACAGGCACCGGCAATTTGTTCAAGTGTCTTTTGTGAAAGCTTCTAAAGCTTTAGTGGGGTAATGACAGTTAAAGACAAAATATAGAAAAGCAAGTTGGGGAAAAGACCCTAGAAGCAGTGGAAACTGCTAATCAAAAACATGAAATAAAAGGATACAAAAAAAGTAATACTACACCTCTTGACATACCCTATTGACAAGTCTATTTTTGCACACTTTGCTCAACTGGAGGAGAAACAAACTCCCTATTTCCATGCATTTGTGAAACCTTTCTTCATATTGGTCCAATTTCACAATTGCAATTTGGTCATGCTGCAGAGAAACAACGCCTGACGTTTTTCTGGCAGCTAGTGACAATTTGTTTGATTGGACAAGTTTGAGTGTTGCTGTGCACCAAACGGTAGCTCCATTCCATCAGGGCAGTATCCAAGCTAAGAGGGCAGCTCTCCCTCGCTTACCATTCTGTGACAGTCAATGTGGGAGAAAGTTCCTGGTTCCCGGAGTCCAAAGAGAAAGGATAGGGGGAGAGAGAGAGAGGTAAAGACCAGGATCAGCAAGAAGGACCACTTGTATCTGTCACTGTATTCTGCAGAAAGAAATCACGGGCCTGAGTGTCGTTTTTCTGCTGCTTTATTGCATACTCTAATTTTATTCTTTACTGTTTGCATTATCATACAAAGAATTTTGCTCTACTTTCAGTTTACTTTTCTCTATTTTTCTCTGAATATACTTATATATATAGTTGGAAATATAGCAACAGTCTTTCAGCTCTCTTTTTGTTTCTGTCAGGAAGAATTTGTAGCTATTTACAACTTTCACTTCCTTATACTATAGTTGTCTAAAGCAAAAAAATGAGCTGATATTCATGGTCAAGGACCCCATTAATACTAATTGTTTTTAAATGACTACTCCATTTTAAAACTTATACAATTATTAGAATGTTACTTGATTCTCTCAGACTAGAGAGGGAAGACATTTTAACCATGCATAACGAATTCAGCCCCGTTAAGTTACTGCTATATCATTTAATAATTTATGAAACATAAGGAGTGCAAAGAAGTGTTGCCAGGCTGCCCAAAATTTTGGATCTGCATTTTTTGTTATACTATACAATTTGCAGTTTATCCAACTTCTGATTAGGATAATTTGCTATCATTCCCTATACCCATGTACAGAGCTTTTATAGAATGAATATTTAGTTGTTCACTTGGAGATATCACTTTCTGTATCAGACCGAGCTTCACGAGTTTAGGGATTTTTTCCTCTTTTTTCTGGAATAGGCTGAGGTAAAAATCCATTGCCTCAGGTAAGCAATTTGGCTCACACCATTGCGATGACTTTAATGTGGCCATTACAGGGCATTTCAGTAGCAGGGTATAAAAACACATTTCTGTACAAGTTTCAACAGTGCTGAAAAATATATCAGTCCCTCCTTGTTAGTAAGTATGAGATATATAAATATGAAGAGTCATTGCAAGCCTTTGCAAGATCTTGCCTGGCTCATAGATTTTCGTAAGTCGTTCTATCATCAGAGGAACATTTAAGCAACTCAGGCAATACAATACTTGTTTACTTGCATAAGAAAACAGCTAAATAAAACCTAAATAAAATGTGATCTCTTCTAAAAATGCAGTTTAGCTGCCTTAATAGCTGTCAAAAATGCTACTAGAAAAACATGAGCCATTTCCTATTGCCTTTTGAAGCCCATTCTGCCTGCAGCTGTACTGTTGGTGATGCGTGCACAAGATAGATTGTGTGCCTCATTAGGAGCAACTTTACATCTCAGATTCAGACACCAATCTTGCCAAATCAGCTGCAGTTTCCTTCTTCTAAGAATGAACTGCATATGCTATTTCTCAAGCAATTTATAGCAGTGTTCTCGTGGCTGAGCAAATATCAAACAATATAATCTGTCTCTTGAATATTAAACAAATAAAGCTATGTTTAGGTAGCTTCTGAAACCATGAGAACTTTTCTTTCCTATGCATTAATAAATACTTTAATTCAGCATTGTACCTCAAAAGCAAAACAGTGTATATCACATTCTAGTGACCCCCATTTGCTTTGGCAGTCCTCATTAAGACCTTGTGTAGGAGCATGGCCAAATATGACATTTCAGCTGCCTTCATAGATTACAGCATCCCTTTTGATGCCTAGCAGAAGCTGTGAGAGAGTTCCTTACCTCCATTGACAGTATGCTGTGGACATTGCTCTGCCTGAACCACCTGCCATAGAAAAGCTGCTTTTGTTTAGCTAGAGGAGTGTTTAACTCGCTTTTTAAAACACTTCTTATAAGGCAATTTTCATTTACTGCATTCCTACAGAAAAAAGTTCTGTTTCATGCTCATCAGGGAAAGTTTACAATGACCCAGCATTCAAAGGTACAAAATTTCTCCTAGTCCTTTGGGCTTGGCAGGACATATATAGCAGTTTCAGTGTTCCCTAAATATGTCTCAGGGCCCAGAGATATCCAAGCACAAAACTTTTACTTGGCTTTGAAGCCCTGAGGTAGCGTGCACCTCTAGTAGATCCCTTTTCATTTGGCTCAATCTGAAAGTTGACAGGCTTAAATGTGCCTTCCTCTAGCAAAGTACAGGGTTCCTGATGACAAGATTGCAAAACAGAAAAACAAGACGATCAAATGAAACTCTAGATGATACTTAACACGATATAACTATCGTATTTGATCTGCTATGTTTCCCAGTCATCTGCAGCTTTGATGGCTGACAAATTTGGTGCCTCCTTTTTCCCTTTTAAGGTTCTCTACCTTTCCCTTCGATACTTTCCCCTCTTAATTTACATAGAATTTTTCTTTGTTTGTCATGTTGTGACATTTTTAAGGCTATCACAATATTTTGCAAGCCATACATCAGAGAAGCATTTGCTGTTTACACACCTTAGAAAAGTCACAGCCTATTAGCACACTTTTAGTTCCCATCCGGGAGGCCACATGTGACAGCTGAACTGCACAGATGGAGATCTGTCATAGTGCGCTGTTTAAATCACCTCTCCTCCTTTTGACCGGGTTGCGTCACATGATTTCCAACTAAACTGTGGCTTTTTTGACAGCAAAGATGTTGTGAATCACTAGCACAAGGTTGTGGGAAAAAATGGGACAAGCTAGAGCTCTGCTCTGTTGTAGCCTAGAGCTACAACAAAAGCATAAGGGAAATAAGAGGGTTTCTCTCTTACAGAAAAGATTGATATCTCCAGCGAGACATCAGACGATGGAAAAGCCGTCTAGGGAAGATAGGGAAGGCATCTAACCTGATGAGGTTGCCTGCATCCAGAAAATATAGCCCAAACATTCTCTGGGGTTAAAATGTCAGTTAACTGCTTGCTCTCCCCACTTCTATGTACCTATACAGCTGTGCATCTAGTCATTGTATCTGCTCTTTCTGAACAGCAGCAATGTAGAAATGACACCTTAAGACGGTCTGCTTTTAATAAGACACTTCTGTTGTCATAACAAGAATGTTCCAATGATATTTCCAAGCCTATCACAAAGTCAAAGGGGTGAGAACAAACATCAGAAAAAAAAAGAATTAAACCTCACAATTGTTTATTTTAAAATCAGGTGAGGCATAAAAGAATCAATGCTACGTTTTTTATTTGAAGTTATGTTTAAATTTAGCCATGTATTGTGTGTTATATAATACAAATACCAGTAAAACTTTGCAAAAAAAAAAAAAAAAGTATCTGTACTTTTTGCAATTTGTGCTAAGAGATTCAGACTTTGTCCTACTTATAAAGCCACTTTAGATAAGGGTAGCCTACTTGCATCTTATTACTTTTCCAAAATAGTACGAAGCAAAGAAAATCTTAAAAGAAAAAGAACTGAGTAGGAAAAGGGAATCTCTTTCCTGGAAAATTATTCCAGATGGAGGCAGCAAAACAAATACACCAAAGAAGAATAAAAGCCTTCACTAAAATATCTGAGGCAGATTACTGAATTCTAGAATTCCCACGGGTCCTCAATTTCTTCTCTCACTCCAACAGTTTATTTGTGCTAGGCCTAGGAACACAAAACCATGAAATTTCTGGGAAAACGATGATAAAAACAGAAACTTCAGAAACTGTAAGAGCACATGGGAACTACCTGAAAGCTGATAGTCTGAAATTGTTTCAAACTGCATTGAACACGTACTACAAATAGGACTTATCACCTCGTGCTAGTTTTTCTTCAAGAAGGTCATAGGAATAGTCAAAGTTGTCTTCTTCAAAACTCTGGGTCCTTATTACTGAAAGGAGACATAGGAAATATTCACATGTTGGCTATGGTGCTGTAAAGTCTCATTATTTTCTCACAGCGATCTGTCAATTTGCCCGTCCCAAGATAGGGTGTGTTGCAGGAATCAGTTTCAGATGACCAGTGGATGCAATGAGAATGTGGATTGTGCAGTACAAGGGCCTGAGACTCTGGGGGGAACAGGCTATGAGTACATCACCTGTCTTCCAGGGCTTCAGGTAGTTCCCAGATCACATCCACTGACAATTCAAGGCATTTTTCTTCTTTTTTCAAGCAATGGATCAAGGCCAGGCTAGATGTTTCCCTCCATAAATATTAAGAGCTATGAATTGTTTTGGGTTTGATCAAAACCTGATTAAATTGATTAATCAACTCTTCTTAAGAAAACAGTTCCCCCCTTAAAACTACATCCAATAAAAATTTAACTTTCAGTAACAAGAGAGATGTTTTTAGGCTTTTTTCTGTTTTGTAACTTAAGAAAATGAGATTTATCTTAGAGAAAGCAAACAGTTACTTTTAAAAAAGTTAAGAAACTAAATTTAAATAAAAGCATTTATGATGTAAAAACTCTAGATTTTTGGTAATAAATGGCCTAAGAAGTAATAAATTTCTAATCACACATTTGGCTGAAATCAATTGACAAATTTAAGACTCAATTCTTCTAAATAAACTTAGAAATCCTCCACTTTTGCTAAATATTTCTATCCTAGTTGGGTAAGGGGAAAAATGCCGAGTTATTTTTTAGAGAGAAAAAAAGAGGAAAAAACCTCAATGTCTCGTCATGGAAACTGAGATTCTTCGAGGACATTCAACCCATACATATGGAAAACTTAAAGGCTGATACATTAATTTCTTTCCCATATTTTTCATCACAGACCAAATTTTAATGCCCTAATAAATACAATACTGCAAAGATTCCATATAGGTATCCAGAATAGACCATTCTTTCCCCCCAAGCACCTGGTATCAAGTATTAGATTTGCATAAGGACAGCGCATATCTAATAGAAACATTCGTCTTCATTGCCAGGGGGTGCTATTAGTCACCATGGTAAAAACAACCAGAGAAATTAAGGTCTGTATTAACACAGATAAGCTCTAAATCATCTCTAAAAGTCACTAATCCAAATTTTTTGGATCAGATGTTAAATGTGCCTCAAGTGATTAGTGTTATTTTTAAAACAAAAGAATCTTTAATCAGTGTGAGTTTGGAAAGACCCTGTACCTTTCAGCGCTCTTCAGCGCACTTTTGCAGCACCTCACAATATCTATGACCCTGAGTAGGCACCTGTTTCCCACCTCCATGCACAGAAAGGATGAGGTCCCATAGAATAAGACTCATTGTGTAGAGCAAACTGACCTTCACAGGAGCCACCTAAGCTACTCTGCTGATAGGGGACGTGGTTTAAGTCCTCCCTGTGGTGGAGGAGCAGCCCTTCACTCCAGCTCCCAGCTGGCTCAGGTATCAATGACCATGTGCCTCCTTGCAGAGGGTGACCTGAGACAACCAGTGTGCTCGCTGCTGCTGGAGGGCAGCTTGGTGAGATGCCCCAGCAGACACAGTGCTGTCCCCCTCCCCGGCAGAGGGGCTGGGTGCCAGCAGTTATGTGGGCATCGTGGGTGCCGAAAGGCCATGCAACTCTGGTGATGACCAGCCATGGCTCAGGGACTGCTGGTGTGCTGTTCACAGACATTCTTGTGGGACCCAGTCAAGGAAGCACTACCTCACAGCTCCTTCCTGGTGAGCAGGAAGGTACTAATGGGTTCCCTGCATTTGACACCACCTACGCGTTTTGCCTCTTTTTCTCTCACCCACTGTGTCTGAATTAGATGACTCAAGCTCTGTCCTCTGAAACACTAGGATAAAACAAAGGAACTCCGGAGGAGATGAGAAGTTACTCCAGGTGGTATTTGAGGGTTAATGGAGTAAAATTTGCTTCTGTGCCTGCAGCTACTGCCACTCATCTGCTTGAGTAATAGAGCCTTAAACATTTAAGTGATGGATGTTAGTGCATGCCAGCTGCAAACCAACAGAGCAGGCTGTAAACACATTTTACTTGTTTCTCTCTTTGTTTTTTAATGCGCTCTTTTCCTCAGCTGAGATCCTCTCGCCTCCCCAGCACGGTATCACCCTGACATGGAGGGGCCCAGCCAGTCAGGGCAGAGGAGGTCCAGCCTGATATGACTCATGGTGTTCAGCAAGTTTTAGTCACCAGGCTTACAGCAGAGCTGTGATTAGCACCCTGGCTGCAACATTCCAGCCATTCCAAATTTCCTCCACTATTCCTTCAGATGGAACAAGCCATTCTTGTGTACCTGTAGGATTTTTTCATTAAGACTGCTTGTGTGTGAACACTTGTATGTTTACATACTTTTCAATAACAACCTCAAGAGAAACATGTTTCTAAACCAATTAGATCTGAAGCTGAAGCTGTCACATTTGTGGACGTGATTTCTTTCGGAGATGCAGGTACCTGTTTCCTCACAGGACAGGACTTGAGCCGTCAGAGATATTTTGGCAAAAATCTATTTTCTGCCATGTATTTGATTCCATAAATCAGACTGGATTCTGCGTAAGTAAATTGTTCCATTAGTAAAAAACACATTGGGCATGTTTAAACTAGGAGCGTGGAGAAGCTGTGCACATAGATGACACCCCCAAACATACAGTCACTCAGACCCAGGCTTGAGTGTACTTGTTCTCCCCGTGTATTGTCATTTTATTTGTTGAGAAATCCATAAAATGGATAAAAAGTGTTAAGGCCCTGAGGGCACCGAGAGGCCGTAGTTGCCCTGAGCAGCCTCACCTAGGACCCCCACCCATGCACCCTCTGGGCACCGTTTAAGCTCAGGCCTGGTCCCTGCTTGTTCCCTAAGCCATGGTGCGGGTGTGCTTGTCTACAGCTCTGCCTCCTGGCTGGACTGCAGACCTCTGCTGTTGGCAGCTTGTCTTCTGGCTGAACCTTGGCCCTGTGTTACAGACCTGTCTCTAGCCCATCTTCTGCGGCATCTGGCTGGAGCCTGGGCATGATCCATCCCTTCCACTCGTCTGCAGCTGTTGGTGGACCATGTTGCAACCCTTGGCTCTGCCTGCCACATCCAGACCTGTGGGACAGTGCTGTGGGTGAGAGCCCTCAGCTCCTGGGTCCCTGTCCCTAAGAAACCAGCTGGACCTTGCTGTGCCCTGCAAAGACAAAGCTGGTGAAGGACCCTGGGGACAAGATATGAAGTGCTGCAGGTAGGTTTGCCTTGGAACTGTAGCACTGCCAATGCTTGTCAAGCCTCCAAAATGAGCTCTGTGAAGCTTGTTGGAGGCATGACTTTTCTTTTTGGGTAGCCACATCGCTAAACAAGGGGTGCCCCAGACTAGATTTGTGTCCAGCTGAAATAGTGACAACAAAATGCAAATAAGAAGACTCAATTTCATTAGGTTAGCCCAACTAAACATCTATTAACAGCGAATTTTTATCTTAACAGCCTCCTCCATCTTCTTGTTCTTACATACATTCTTGGTGTATTTTTCAACTGCTGACTTCCAAAATCGAAAATCTACATTAAATTAGTCAACTCGCTTAACTACCGTGCAGTGCCAGTGGTTTCTTTCCCTCTTGCTTTCTCTGTTTTCTTGAACTCTAGTGCTTGCAGTGTGATGGGTTAGTTAAGTGCTGAGGTGTTTGCTGCTTGTCTGTTCTCTCACTGGGATCCCACGGTACAACACACATTAAAATGAATTCTAATGCATCATCAGTGCCATTTATTATTTCCCCTTCTTACATCTGCTCTTGAAGCTTTTCAGCTCTCTGCCCTGGAAGCTTATAACTATCTGTAAATAAGGCTGGTAGCCTAGCAACATTGAGTGAATGCATTTCCCTTGCTGAATAACGCTGGGCATAATCAGATCAGCTTGTTATGCTATCTGCAGTGTTAACACTGTAAGTTGGAGACAATTACAAATATTTTATGTACATTGGCATCATTTTTAATTGGAAACTTTTTTCAGCTCCTTCAAAAGCAGTCTGTGCCTACAAAGCAAAGTAGAAATGCTCAGCTTAGTAGCAAATAAACCAGCTCCAGAACCAGGTACAATCATCAAACTGAACTGATTGATTAACCCGACCCCTCAAAGAGACTAAAGAGAAGGCAAACACCACCTCTGAGCCTTTGTACTCACCAGCACAGACAAACAGTTTGGAGCTACCTTAGGTATCTGACACAGAGAGAACTGCCTGGTGGTGCAAATATGACATTCTCCTAGGCAGGAAAAGAGACCGTGAGATAAAAATTGAGCAAACACCTACAAAAAACCGTCCATAGCACCACCTATAATCCTGACGACTGTCTTGCTCTAAAGGGGAAACTTGCACTGTCAAACTGCATTTACTGCAGCATATTTCAGGGGTGGAAGCAAGGCACAGCCTTCTCCCTACCCTGTCATACTTACACGCATGTGAGGAGCAGCACCATTCTGAAGGATGCAACTCCTGCTCTTTCCATGCCCTGCAGTGTTAGGTTATTCACCCTAGCATGAAGGAAGGTGGCATAGGTCTTCTTTAGCCCCTGAACAGTTAAACAAGTTAGGGCATGACAAGCTTCTTAATTTTATATCAAAATGATGTCAGAACAAAGTATTCAATTTGTAGCACGCTGTACAGACTTGCCATCTTCTTGAAAACTGTATTTTGTGTGAGTAGAACTTTATATTT
Source organism: Burhinus bistriatus (assembly GCA_013397275.1). Classification (NCBI taxonomy): domain Eukaryota; kingdom Metazoa; phylum Chordata; class Aves; order Charadriiformes; family Burhinidae; genus Burhinus; species Burhinus bistriatus. Next base: position 269,264 of record VYXH01000549.1, read on the forward strand.
TCCAACTGCTACATCTCTTCCCTTCAGAACAAAGAAATCTTTGTTCTGCATTTTTTAATTGACCTTTTTAGTTTAAACAAGTTTGCCTGGGCAATGAATGAATGGTTCCAGCATAATGTTATCACAAGACAGAGTTGGTGATGCCAAGCACAAAAATAGCTCTGGATTTTTCTCTCTCTTCTCTCCTCCCATCACCAATTAGCACAGACATTAGTAGATAGACAGCAAGAAATCTGTTTTTGTTTAGATTTTATAAGAGTGAGCACTTTTTTTATTGGCTGGGAAGATAACTAATTCTATAACAAAAGTGACTGAGTGTAAGACCCAGAGAAACTAAACCCTGTTAGGAAGAGGTTCAAACAGAGAATTCACTCTGGTATTGTTGAAAGCTTTACTTAAACTGATAAATAACTTCATGCAGCTTAAAATACAAAATTTTAATTCATACTGATATAAACATTACTGAATCAAAATAACCACTTCACTTTCTTTTCATGTGCAGTTCTGCCTAACTAGCTTACATTGCTGAATCCTGGCACAGAATGTGATTTACAGCCACAGCAAGAGCTTGGTGTGGTCTTTGCCACAAGCTTAAGGCACATCTAGCTCTGCTTTCTTAACTTGGTACACAGCCCAGCAAGGATGGGACTGGCGATCATAGGTTTTTAAGACAAATGCATTTATTTCCTGATATCTCGTTCCAGGCCCTGGGAGCTACCACTGTCTGCTCTAAGTAATTGTATTTGCCATCCTCTTTTCTCACAAGGTGGCAAAGCTTTTTGCTCAGTAAAATCACTACTTGCCACCCTGAGACAGAGACCTAAGAATCGGTGATGTGCATGCCCTGAGGTTGTTGCAACCTGCAAGGTAAAAACCGATCTTGCTACTTTGGATGAAATTGGAGTTTGGGAGCAATTTCACAGAAACCCTAGGAGATCTATCTGCCTGTTTCTCCCATTAGCATTGCAACCTGTTTGGCACCACAGTCTCGCTCCTCTCTCAGCAGTTACTTCTCTTGCTGTCAGCCTTCCCTTCCCTATTAACCGGTGAGAGACCTCGGTGGAGTTACCAGGGGGCGGCTGCAGCCAGGCATCTCCTGACCAAACAGGAAGAAGGTTCTGACCTTGAGAAAACCTATAGCAAAGAGAAAAGCCTGTGTGGGGGTGTGGGGGCGGTGGGTGGAGGGTTAGGAATGGAAGGTAAGATACAGAGTGGGAGAGGGGCAAGCAAAAGGATTGGGGGGACTTCCTAAAAAAATGGAGGATGAAGGGACAGAACTGTAATGTGAGAGGACTGAGATGTAACAAGACTTACAGAGCAATAACATGGAAAGTGTCAGAATATCAATATATTAAAATGTCTGAGTGGAAGATAATTGACAACTGGAGTTGAAAAGGAGTGTAAATGCCGTGAGTGGGAGGAAAAGCAAAAAAGTAAGGAGCTATATTTTTGATTCATGTTCTGACTGTGTAAAGGTAGGAATGCCACCACACCTACTCACTGTGTCTCTGATTTGCTTTTGGGATTCATGGGAAGAATTTCTCTTCAAATAATCTTAAATATCCCTTTAATCACCCCTTTTCCCATTATTCACTACAGAGAAGCATTTTCGTTTTCTGTTTCTTTGCTGATTTCTTAAACAGGGGAGAGCCATCACCTCTAATGAGATTCTCTTCTTCCCTTAAATGCAGAGAGATGGAGCTGCTTATAAAGAGTTAAAAGACTTGGCTGGAGAAGGCACCTGATCCTGTTTTTTAGGAAAACATTATGGAGCTAAACAAAGAATGACCTAATTGAGGTTTATATTGTGGACAGACTGGATAACACACTGAACTGCAAAACTGAGATGCCTTCCCCTGTCTACCTGGCTCTATACGGGGGTGGGGGTGGGGCAGAATTAGCTGTGTATTTTGTTCGCTAAAATCTCAAACATACTGTAATACATTAAAAAATCAATCCAAGTACTCAAGCAAAACGAGAGTACTTGAAAAGGAATCATTAAGCGCATATCGGAGGCTACCGAGCCTGCCTATATAGAGATTTGCTGGGACCTTTGTAAGGCTATATAAAGCTGTAACACTTCCAGCTGAAGGGGGACTAAGCGTGCCAGATCAGTAATGAATGATTGGTGTTCTGCTGTCTTCTGATGCCCCCAGCCCCTCCTCGTATCTGCAAACATTCATTATTTTCTGGAATGTCCTTTGGAAGCATGTTTCTTCCTCAGTGCTGCAGTGCCCTCCAGTGCTCAGGGAAAATGCATTGGCTTCCATTATCAGGAATCCAGAAGACAGACACCATTTTATACCTTATTACGAGACTGAATTCCTCACGATATTTCAGATGACTCTTTTATTTGTTTTCCAAAGCATAAAGGCAGTAGAGTAGCTACACCTAGGTCTTCCCAGTGCCCTCTGTCACCCTGATCCAGCCCTCAGCAAGCTGCCTCCTGGTTAGAAACCCGCCCCAGAAGCTGCAGGACACTAGTCTGGGGTCTCCGAATCCCCCTGCACCACAGCCACAAAACAGGGCTGCGGCTCTCTGCCTGCTGAATGAGTGTGGCTGTCTCCATAACCTGGGGCACACGCCTGCTGCAGGGCTGTGACCCCCAGCTTGCAATAGACTTTCTTCTCCACGGCGTCTCTTTTGATGCTTGAAATACTTTCCACAATAAACAAGCTGCCTGAGGTGAATGATTATCACCTTAGCGAGTCATATCCCAAAAGCAGTTAAAATGCTCCTTTAACATAAGTACTAGGAGCAACATAACGGCAGTAGTTCAAGGATTGTGTTCAGATTAGTAAAGTTTCCGTAAACACTTGAGGTTGCAAGTTTTTTAATGAAAAAGCCTGGTTAAGGATGAGTGAGAAAGGCAGAGAGTGAGTCTAAGTTTCCTTTGTGAGTTACATTTTTGCCACTGTATATCTCTAGTGCAGAGGTTTAATACAGGCCACCTAAAACTTTGCAAGTGTTTTTCTGAATACAAGTGAGAGAATCTGTAAGTCCAGAGCAGGTCAAAGCAAACACCTGGTTAGATTCAAAAAGTTGAGGGTGGGATTTTCAACAGATTAAAGGAATTCAATTCCAGGCTTCCATCAAATTATAGTAAGAGCAGAGAGAGCAATGTCCCTCCCACATTTTCCATTGTCTTCCAGATGTGAAGTAGCTGACTGACCACCACAAAGCTGGCAAACTTCTGGTCAAGCCAAACACTTGCAGGTCAAATATGCAGCATCCTGGTAAGTGAGATCAGTCAAATAAGGAAAAGGGGTTGGAGGGAGAGGTGCAGAGAAAGAAGTATGCACAAGGACATACTTACAAGAAAGAAGGAGGTCATGGGAGAGATACAGAAAGGATAAAGGAGCCCATCAAATGCCTTGTATTTGGAAATTACAATCTTCAATCTCCCTCTACCTTTTGGATTCACGATAGCATTTTGTAATATTATGACCCAGTAATGTAATAGCATAGTCTTTCAGGGAAAGGTTTAAAAATTATTTTTCTCTCTGCAAATGCTGTACCACAGAGATTGAAAGCAAAAATGTGAAGTTGAGTGTTGATAAGCAGTGCTGGTAGGTGTTGGAACTAACAGACTATATTTTCCCCAGTATTTAAGTGTGAATTTCATCCTAGGAAGAATTACCTGTGCTTTCAAGGCCCTTTTTTCAGCAGATTTTCTAAATATACTAGCAGAGATCCTGATATAAAGGGGCATGTTGGTGTTCACAGCTGACTAGGAGCAGATGCTTGAGAATTGTAATGGACTGTATTTAGCTAGTGGTTATGCTAGACAGCTCTCAAAACTTGTGCTTCATCTTTTTCTTATTTATAAATCAAGAAAAGCTGTAGAATCTGACCTCTGACAGGAGCATCTGGGTCTGCCCACTGCCTCCAAAATTTTATCCTCTCCTGTAAGTGTGTCCTCATCATTTGTGCTGGGCACTTGCACTAGGGTTGGGTATCATGATTCTGTATACAGAGATGCCTAATTTTAACAGAATTGATGGAAGTTTACAGAACATGCTCTGGCTACAGTTCTAAAGTACTTTTAACATTCATGTGAGTTTGCCTGCACACACTCTGTGAAGCAGGAAGATTCCTGACCAATTTGAAGCAAAGCCTGCTCTATTCCAAACCTGCAAAGTCCAGTTTAGATATATAGCACTCCAAGCCCTGGTTCAAAATTGTTGGTGAGACACAAATAGAAGTTGCACAGATCCCAGTAGGAAAGGCTGCCCCCAAAATGCAATGTTATTCCAAATGTTTCAAATGAGCTTGAACAGAAGGACAAATAAAGGGTACACTCATTCTGTCAGTAGCATATTGTGGAGATAAATTCCACAGGCAATCAGAGCTGGCCCACTGCAAGGGTACTCTCTTAGAATTTGAGATTAATTTTGAGGTTAAACTGGCAAGCTAAAGCATTTCCCAAAACCCTGGGCAGCAAAGCTTCAGAAGTGTGCATGAAGCATGTACTTAGAAGTGCTTCTTAAATGGAGATTAAGCTACAATCATATTTGTGAATATAACTTTTTGATAGTTAACCACCTTAACCAAACCATAAAAGGCAACGCATAAATTGTTAGGTGATCATTTGAAGTAAAGTACATGGTTCTTTTTTCCATTAAAAAACCCTTATCATTTGCAAATCAATGCAAATTAAAGTGATTTGTATTTTTTGCATGTGTCATTACCCTAGAATAGCTTTGACTTACAAAAATAGAAATCCATAATATGAACAATTAATCTCTAATTTTAAACCTACATTAACATGCTCTATGTAAGAACAGACATTAAAGGCATTAATAATGCAATGTAACAGTGATCATTGGATTTAGGACAAATTAATTCTATTCAGCAACACTTGCTTTTATTGCTCAGTCTGTCCTAGCTACATCAGTGGTAGACACCTCATTTTTCGTGGTTCTGGCCCTGTTTCTTCTATGTAAAATATGAGTGCACATCTTATTACACTATCAAAGAAAAGTTGTTTTATAGTGGCATGCTTTGATGACTGGCCTCTGTTGAATAGCCATGCTGAAGTAGTAGCACACTTTAATCATAACCCTCCAGGTTCACGTATACCCTCCCATGTTAAGGATACGCAGTTTGGGACAGCTATTTTCCTGTTGCAAACATCCTTTTCAAGTACCATCCTTTTCAAGTACTTTATGTCCCAGACTGATCCTTGAAGGATCAGTTCTGATTTCTTATGTTTATTATAGTCACATACATACCCGGGCACCATGTTACAGATAGATTTTTGTGATCACTTCATAAACATTCAATCTAAACTGAGATTATTTTGGTGATTCTCAGAAAATCTTCATGCCATAATAATCTTGTACTATCAGTCACTTTATAAGGCACCAAAAATATTTTACAGAAAGATTCTTAGCCCAAATATTTTACAGTTTTGCACTGTTGATATGGATGATGTGTATTGTTACATTTCTAAAGACAGTTTTCAGATTAGATTTAACAATTGCTGTAGCAAGAGTTTTATATATAAAACTCAAGACTCTGGAATGATTTAGGAATTCTAATTTACTTTTTTTTAAAAGTAATTATTTTTTTTAAAGTGAAATTATAACTTATGGCCGTAGATTCTGATCTTGCACTGTAGCAGGAAATCTATTACTGAATTGTTATTGCTACAGTAAGTGAAAAATTACAGTCATTGGACACATTTGTGCAAAGATAGTCAAATACTCTTAAAAATTAGGTCAGATATTTCTTCCACCTAACAATAACAATTTTTTGTGTCATTTCACTAAATGTCTCTGCTGTATTCTTTGAAGTAGGGACCCAAGACAAAAAATTTGTCCCACCTTTAAAAGTGTTCTCTTCCACATATTTGACTGGTTTTACTTTCCAAAAATGGCTGTTAATATGTTTTCAGAGATGACTTGATAACTGCCAAATACTGAACTGGCTACACAGGGGGAAAACTATCGGGCATCTTCCATCCCCTCAAAGCTCTTTACTGTGACTGGGTGGCTTGTGTTCAGCCAGCAGGAAGAGACAGCACGCTGCAGTCCACGATGGCAGGGGTGACTCCAAATTTTCCCCACGGTTTCTGTACTTAGTTTTTTCTCAAGTCCAGCCAGCGTGGTGCTGGGCAGCAGGGTTGGAAGAGGAAAGTTTTGGGCTGCTTCACACTGCAATAGAGGGAAAATGCTTGCTTCAGCATACAGCAATAAATGAGATGAGAATGAACAACAAGGAATAGAAGGAAGAGATTCAGAGGTGTGTGAGGGGAAAATAGAAGTCTCTGACAGAGGGAAATCAGGAGAAGGGACCAGAAAAGGGAGAAGATTTGATAGCACACCTTTTGCCCAGGGTGCTGAACATGGCTATAGTAGAGGATGCAGTGAATTATGTTGGCTTTGCAAACACTAGCCCCTAGATCAACAGAACAGTACCCACTTGAGTTCAGAATCAGTATATTCCTCATTTGACTTAAGCACTGCAAAAGCTGCATGCTTACATACAGATCTTAATACTTCTGATTTCCCTGGTTGACAGGTTCCTGTATGACATTCCATGTACAGATGGATCGTTGACTCTGAAGCTGATAAATACTTCAACAACAGCCTATTAGCTCTTATTAAAATGCTGCATTTCCCAAAAAACAGTATAAATGAAAATATTTCTGGAGGTTACAAACGGTTTTAAAGGATGTTTTCTTTTAATGGTGCAAACAGGATAAACTAACAAATATATATGCAATTAATAGCAATGAACTTGTCTGCTTTTACTCTTTGGAAATACGGGAAGATACTCTTATTGCATAATTTGCACATTATTGATGTTCTTTAGGTGATCTGTAGGCTAAATGCCAGCTGTACCTCAAGTTTTATGATCAAAATAACAATCGTAATAGGTGAAGTTGAAACTTAGTATTTAGTGACAACAGCCTCATTTTAATTTAGCTGGTAGGCAGTATTTTTAGGTGTTTGCTTATTTGCACATCCCCAAATCTTGGGATCCTCCCAAATGGTACATAATTTAGGAGGTTTTTTCAAATAACCATATGTTCTAATATCTCTTTCCAATCTACATGAAATTGTATTTCCCATTACTGCAATGAAATAAACCAAGGCTCATTAGCAGAGCCTTGCAGTTACTGCTTTCAAAGGACCTTCCATACTGATTCTACACCAAGCAAGCCCCTGAGTTGATGTAAATCATCATTTAGTTTGTCTTTCTCTGCAGTGTCAGCTGCAGAATAGTATACTGATACCTACTTTATCTTCTGAAGTAATTTGTCAACTAAGCTGGCCACTTTTTTCACTGTTGGAAACGGATATAAAGACACTAGATGGCAGCAAACATCTTAAAACTGAGTTCTGCCTCTAATCTGGCCCGAATATCATAAATGTAGGTAGCCTTCCAGCTGTGAAATGCCTCTTGGGACTTCTTCCATGGTTCAACTGTTAAAAGATTGTCTTGCCAAAAGGTTGGTGTTTTCTCAAGCTTCTCAAATACAATTTAAAGTTGGAGCTTTGCTGGTACTGCTTTCTGGATGAAAATCAGAAATTATTCTTTTCAGCATACCACCCCTTCTTCCCCCCTCCCCCCCCCAATACCTGTACTTAATTTTGTATTAATGATATATAATTGAGCAGGATCGAGTTCAATGTTGTCTTTACAAAGGTTTAGCTGTAAACAGATGTGGTAACTTGGGCGACATGCCCTGTTGAAGTTTAGCATTATTGTACTCGGTATCAGCTCACACTGTTCAGTATCACCACACTTGTTTAGCACTCTGTTTTGCCTGCCGCAGCAGCTTTAGGCACAGTGAGTAAACATGGCCATTTTTCATGAGTGTCTTATCCATCACTGCAATTTCCCTGAGAAAGAGTATGTCTACTGCTTTATTAAAATACTCCTATTCAAGCTAACAAATACTTCTTAAGCTGCTATAGAGGGAGTAAACCATAGACTTCCTACAGATTCTGGGAAGCCAGATGTTTCCTAAAGATTTTTTTTTCCTTTAATAGGAAAAAATGGATAATATAGGTTTTGTATGCCCCTTTGTAAAGTGTTCTTTCACTGAACTGATTCAAGTTTGCTTTTCAAGGTCTATTTTTGTATACGTGCAGCTGTAAACCGAGGATATGCAAGGTATATGACTGAACATTTACATACCTTGAGATGTTTGGGAACTTCCTATTTGCTTGCTTCATGAGGATAAATTTTGTGCATTAGTGTACAGGCAGATATTGAAGCAGCAATGAAAGATTATGCAAACACCTCAGTTCCACAGAAAGCTTTTAAATCAGTACGTATTCACTTTAACTGGGGAACAGACTCCTTGCATCTCTGTACTGCTCCAGGTGTATGCAGGAAAGGGCTCAGGCCCAGCTTGCACCAATGATGATGGGTAAATCCAAGGAAGTATCAACTTTTGCCAGGCTTCTGTGTCTCAGTGATTCTTATTTCATCAGTGTCATAAATTGTCTTCTCTCCAGGCAAAACTGGAGTCCCTGTAGCTTCCTTACAAGGTCTGAAGAAAGTGCAGGCCTACGAAGGAGGAAAGAGTATACAGCAAGAGTAAGACCTGAGCCAAGAAGTTAGGTATGAGCCCAATGGCTTGTTTTCTTGCTCCACAGTAATATCATCCATGTCTCTGGCAGCTGAGACTTCACCTTTTCATTGTTCAGCCCAATTCATGGTCAGAGCCTTTTCTCCCATTCAGTTTTACTTCCCAAATTTATTTTCCAGTCTTCCAGTCACAGATTTTTTTCACGGGTTTTTAGTCCACTCCTTAGCACAGCTCTCTTTTGGGTTAATCTCCCCCTACTTCCAGTTTTTTGACCTGCTGTTGCTCTAAAAACATGAAGCATTTTCCAGCATTTTTCTTTCCTCCTCACTGGAATCTTATCCATCTTCAAAATCTTCCTTTTGCCATAAAAAAAGTAATGCATGAAAAGGGGGAAGGTGTTTTAGATGAAGTGTACCTAAAATATTTTTTGTTCAAGTAAAACTACTGAAAACGTGAACCTCTAAAGAAACTAGATACTTCATGTTATGTTATGGCTTTATCCTAAGCATAATGTCAAACATTTAACAAATGCTTGAGCAGTTACTTTGGATCTAAATTCAGAGGCAGTATCAATGCTGTATACAACTTTTCAGCTCTTTCCTACAAGGCCATTTCTGGAATTGCTGCTGTTCTGGAAGAAATACTAGTCAGCTGCAGCAAATTAAAAAATATTTTGTCACACCATGCAATTAAGTATATTTTTATTATCCTATAAACATTTATAGAGCAGCACCCATTGGTAGACTGTATGCTTTCTCTTATCACTGCAACTCTGCGTTACACTGTACCAATGCAGCTTCAGGAAGCATTTTATTAGGAGGCATTGAAGTCACTATTAGGTTTAAATATGTAACTGTTTATAAAAATTAAGAAATAACTCTTGACATGTCTTGTTTATTAAGCATTAAGAATGAAATTCTTAGGATCTGTGAAAGGAAGAATCTTCTTTGTGTTCAGTATTACCAACCACAGAAAGATGTTTACTTCTCCTTCCCTAATCCACTGATCTTTAAAAAAAAAAAAAAAAAAAAAAAAAAAAAAAANTAATAATTAAAAAAGACAACCTTGATTTTATCAGAAAATGTAGTGAAAGGATGGAAACTGTTTGCCAAGTTGAGCTTGTTCCCTTACAAGGAAATGTAGTTTTGGGAACAAATAGCATTCCAGTCTTTTCCCCAGTGGGCATTATGCCATTGTATTTGCAGACATTGTGTCATGGAAAAGTGCAAGAAGGCCTGAAACAGCCAAGAAATGCATTGCCTAGTTATAGATTTATTTTTTACTACTTAAAAGCTACTGTACTCTTATTCAACAATAGAAAAGAACACAAGCTGAGGCTTACAGATTACATGGTTCTCCGCTCTATTGACTTAATGAAAAACCAAAACTTGCATAATTCAGAAATAGTTAATAAATGTAAAATTTGTTCTTATTGAAATATTTTATTATTGGTAAGCGCATTTTTAAGCAAGCGATTCTGTAGGTGATTCCCATGCTGATCAGAGTTAAACTTTTCAGTGTGAACAAGGAACACATTTGAAATTAAAAACAAAGCCTTTTTGCTAGAATTTATTATGAAAATATTATTTTTTAGCAAGAATTTTAAAGAAATCTCTCCTTTAGCACTCCCTGCTTTTGTATCAGTTTTTAAAATACACTTGAGAAAATTAATAGCAGATGCTCATCTTTCCTTTCTGGCTTTCAAAGTAACTGTCTTATTAGCGAGGTACTTTTGTAATTGGAAGGGGTTTTACAATTATTAATGTTCTAAAATGAATCTTTCTTAGGAAATTACTTTTATTATAAAAAGTGTGATTTCTGCTTGGAGACCTTTGTTTTTTTCCTTGATATTATCCAGTAAAAACATGGTTTAAATCCACATGAGCATTTTGATAACCCATTGTTTTCTTGGGCAACACAGGTTTTAACAAAACAGAAGCTCTTTATAGTTCTCTAATTTTCAGCAAGCATCAGAAAACATCTGTTTAAGTTTAGATGTTAAAAACTCTTTTTTCCGACCTAATTCAGATTACTTCTCAGCAATGAACTGGTTCTTGCGCTTTCTCCAGCCTATTGCTGTTTGCCCTTCTACACGGGGAACAAATTTCTGTGTAAGCAAGATATTTCTAATTGCAGTATCCTCTCTGCCATCTTGCTGACAATGGGATACATTTGAGATGAGGCCAAGGGATGAATGAAAACCTGTATTCCCTCAAAGGCAACTTCCATAACACTCAGTTGCTTGTGCGACCTGCAGTGTCATCACTGTTTTCCAAGATGTGAAATCCTACATCAGGAAGCAATTACGCTCTCAAGTGCCCTTGAAACTTCAGGTTCATTCATGGACACCAGTGGGGTACTGATCACTCATAGCACAGTAATATTTGTTCAGAGAATGGGGAGGATAGTTTTGGTGAATTGTACTTACATAGTTTGTTCCCAGGGCAGTGGTAAGAACACAGCCAATGAAGGAGCTTCCAACAATATGTTGGAAAACTCTCAGAGGCTGTTGGTATTTTTCTGCCTCAAGAAAGGATGATCTGTGAAGTGCTTTTGACCATCGAATTCCTACAGATCACATCACATGTAGTATTAAAGCTGAACTTTCTTATCTATGCATTCTGTATAGGGAATCAATAATGCAATGCATGGTGATACAACTGCACATACACAAATACAAAACCTTAGTAAGTATTTGACCCTGTTCAAACAGGACTTCATACTGGCTATTGGAAAAGATTAAAGCAACGGCAGGAAGTTCCTGTACCTTCTCCACTCCAAAATGTGCACAGACAGAGTATTTTACTGATAAGATGCACTTTAATTTATTTTGTAATTATGTTATCAATGTCCCTGCACATTTTTCCTATTAATCCACATCTAAATGTAGATAAAAGTTAACCAGTTCTTTAAAGTTTTGCCAAGAGCAAAACAAGAATAGATGAAAGCTCACAAAATCCCATGGTTAAAGTTTATGTTTTCAGTGCCCTGCTTTATGTGGCATTCAGAGCCTTTGCATGCTCGAAGGGAAAAGTGGCACTGGTGGATGCCTCAATTGTTATTACTACTTTGGGCTTAACTCTAGTATGAACTATAATTATAGCAGAGCTTCCTTAGGAGGGATGTGAATGATGAACATGACGTTTCCTTTTCCTTAAGCTTAATACTCTTCAGCCCACAGACTTCAATTCTATGAAAGAAATGGCTCTGTAAGTGTCACAACAGGAGACAGGTCTTTGCTTTTTTAATAATTAATATTTGTTGGGTAAGTGCTTTTACCCACAATTTCTTTTTTTATAGGACAAGCTGATTCCCATTCCTGTTTAGTAACTTGGCAAATAAAAAATGTAATTCAATTCACATTGCGCTAATTCCACGCAGCAGTTTCAAGGTTAAGTCCTCAGTGATAATATGTAAAGCAGTTATGACCTTGCACAAGTTATCTAAGTGACAATATAATGCAACAGTCATAAGAAAAATATTTTTCATCCTTTTTAGCAATACTCATGTTAGCACTGAAGCCTGGCTTCTAATAGCCAAATTCAGCTGATAAATATGAGTATCAAAATGATCAAAGATGTTAATTCTTTTTTCAGAGAAAGAAATATTTTATGACTTCTGAGTCTCCTTCAGCTTCTGTTCCCAGTAAAAAAGCCTAGGTAAGAGAGCTCATGGAACAGTCCTGTTCACTAAGTTTTTGTAATAGAAATAAGTCTTTTATTCTGGTAATTTCTACACCCACTAGCAACGACAAATTTCAAGGTGAACAATTTTTTATCCAAAATGGCTTGTGTTTAAGGTTGTTTTTTTTTTTAAAAAAAAAATCACCTGAAATTCTCATCTGTGCTGGCAAGCAGAAAAAAACAAAAGCAACTGATTGAATATTCCCTTGCTCTCAGAGGAAAGAAAATTAATGTAAATTGGTGAATTACCACCAGAAATACAAATTAAATTAATCTGAATGGAATAACAACCCTATTACAGATCCAGAACATCTCTTCTGATGGCTGTTCAGTGGCTATTTAACAATTTCTGTACTGTCCCCAGACTTACGAAGTGTAAAGAACAGAAGCATTTATCAAGCCGCTAAACCAATCCCTAAGAATTACCACATTTAGTTTGTAAATTGCCTTCAGTATGTGAGGGTTTGTGTCATTGTGGCCACTACTGAGTACAATTAAGGCTTAAATTGTCACCATCACACCAGGATACCTTTTTTAGAAGGTCATTCTGTGTTTCTGTGAGTAAATTATTATTTCCAGATTTGTCTTCCCAGTCATTGCTCGCAGTCAATGAATAAGTTGTGTGACAGCAGCTGTCATTCAGCGACTAAACATAGATGGGCTTGGGATCTTGCAAAACTAAATCTTCTCTTCCTTCTGCATGCCGGAAGAGGCTACATCAGCCCATGGAGCCGCGATCTGAAAGCTGTGCCCTATATTAAGGGTGTGCCACACCTCAGAAACTGGCTGACAGAAAAATAGCAAGCTGTTGGTGGCCGTCTAAATTTATGCGTCTCTGGGAAGCAGGGTCACGGATTCGGCTCAACAAGGCTCATATGCTGAATGGAAAAAAAATGCTTTCTTGATCCATTCATTTTTAGCATTTCATGCAGTATCTGTACTGTTGCTGCGTTAACTACATGGTTATAGACAATAAGACTGTCGTCTTTACTCACCACTACTGGCAAATCTAGGAAAGGATACCTTTAGGCGACATTTGAAGTGAAGAGCAGCTGGTGCCAGCTCTCACTATCACATAAAGTATTTTCATTCTTTATCTCCTTTCTTTTTATCTCCCTTTCCACATTCTTGGTATAGTTTTTTCCCAGAGCAGGATTCTACCCAGACAGTTTTTCCCTTTTTGCAAAATCATTGCTTTTGTGGACTCCCTGGACAAGAAGCTTATCCATCAAAACACAAACACTCCAAAATCCAGGATTCTCCAGCCTTGTGACTTCCCATAGCTTCAGGAAAGCAGAGCAGCCAGGAGGTCTGCAGCAACTAATCGTGCTAGGCAAATGCTCATTTTGCCCCTATGAACGGCAGTGCACACGTGGCATCACAGGTTCCCCGTTCCTCTCCTCACAGGTGCTCCAGAAGGCTCTGAGGAGGCCTCGAAAGGCAATTGCAATATAATTAATAAGTATCAGTATTATCCTACACTCACTAACAGCTTGTATGCAAGTTTGACATATTTAAACTCCTACATAATTTGGCCCATTATCATCTGTTTCTCAGGCAGTGTTCTGACCTGACAAAGCAGTATTATGAAAGCTTCATAAGCAGGCTGATGAAACAATACATCGTTTTCAAAGGCAGGCGAGCTTTTAAGTTACAATTCATAAGGAAATGCATTTTCATTACTTATCTGTCAAAATTGATTAATACTATAGTTGCTCAATTCAGTATTTAGTAGTTCCTGCTCTTTTGCTTTTTCTGCTCTGGTCAATCTTTCTAGTAGTTAAAAGATGAATTACAGCTAATAAGGAAGGTGGTTGCTCAGCAACTCAGACTCCTGCTGAGCCTGACAATGGTACATGAAGGCAATTTCTTGAAGCTCTTATGTGCTAGTTGAAGGGGAAAAAAGCTTATATTATTTTAAATAGTCCTGTAATGAGTGTCAACAAATAACAATGAGACTTCTAAACAAAAGATTTCTTCCCAAAAGGGGTAACATCTTAAGCAACTCTGTTCTGGTGGTGGCAGTGAAGAGCACAAAGGAGTGAATAAATGTAGTTCAGTTTCAAATTACATTTGTATCTTTTCTTTCACAGGTGTCTATTTCTATAGTCTGAACTGCTTTCAGAGTACTTTCCCAGTGTCTATTAAATGAACAGTGATTATGAAACAGTAGTAATGAAACAGAAAAGCCAGAGCTTCAATTTTGTGTGTGTGCATGCACGTATACTTGGCCCTCACTTTCTTATGGATGCTAGTATCAGAGCGTTCTTCCTGCCTCCTCTGCGTCTTGCCAGCCACACACCAGTAGGAAATGCTACAACTGTGTTCGTAATTAAGGCATTAGTTTGTTTACCGTAAGCAGTCCCAATTCATTTACTGGCTGATTGGGTATGCCTCAAAAAAATCCTTGCAAGATATAGTCAGTTACAGGTTTCATAACACTATCTTCCTGATAATTTTCCAAGCAGATCTACTGGTCTAGAACTGAAATAGTACTGTTCTGCAGTAACACCACTTTGATCAAAGTCCTGACTAAACAGAGGCCAGTTTCTCTGACATATTGCTGAAGAATCTAACCTCACCAGCTTCCTCTGAAGATATATGATAAATCATCTTTCTTGTCTATTTTGCAAACATTGCAGAACATAAATGTAAGATTAATTGCTCTTTCACTCTAATAATGGAAACCACATGACTTGTCTTTTATTAAAGTTAATGGTCATCTGTATATTCTTATATTCAAGATCCAGAAACCATCGTTTCTATCATCAAAATGTTAGAAATAAGTTGGATGCCTCCAAGCATTAGCTGTTTTCACTGGAATGATTCCTATCGTAAAAAGCTGTGTTGGAAAGAAGTCTACAAACACTCGGTATCTGTATTAAAAATCAATGTAAACATAGTCCCTGCATTCTGAGACTCTTTGAGTTTGAAAACTTTATTTCAAAACCTATAATATATTTTTGCTGTATTATTCAACATGGAAAATTCAAAATGGAGCACATTATTAGTATGGACAGGTAGTCATTTTCATTTTCAATTCATTTGTAAACAAATTAGTGTCCAAGAGCTAACATTTGAGAGTTCAAACAATGTGATGTAGTACTCTTCCTACAGTTATCAAATGCTCCTATTGTAGCTTCACTGATGTCTTCAGAATAATAGATTATGCCCTTCTCTGTTTGCAGTCAGGAAGCTGAGAAACATTTTGATAAATCTTTGATTAAAGACACCAGTGGCCACAGGGCAAAACATCTTTATCTGTCAATTTTTGTTTCTTCAGCTGAGAGATAAGCTAGTATATTATTAGCATTACATAAATCTCAATCTCAGCCAAGATGTATCAAGTCATTTATGGAATCTTGGGAAATAAAAACATGTACTTTATTGTCATATCAAGATACATTACCTGTAGATAACATTGGTATGCTTTGATTACTTCAGAGGCCACCCTGTCATTTTCTGTATTTTCACATTTCTCTAAAAAGATTGCCTTAAAAAAGTTCTGGTTTTGAAGCAGTTATAAAATAATTTCCAATATCTACGTCTTTTGAATGGTGCTTTGTGTTGACAGTTTACTGTCAGCAACTAGAGAACTTCCACATAAATCACAGAAGTATCAGTAGCAATTATTATTCGTTTATCAGTGAAAACTGAGTTCACTCTTTTTCTGGAACACATCTCTGTCCTCTAGTCAAAGCTTGCACTTGGACTGGTTGATGACAAGTTTGCAGTCCAAGAGAGCTTATTCTGAGACACTGTCTTCTAAAAATATTTAGTTCAGGATGAATATGCAGTTTTTAAAATCACCTTTAGGTACTCAAAGATATTAAATATTGAGAGTAAAGTTCACTGCATACTTTATAGGTAGACTGAAGATATTCAAGAAGTAAGGGTTTCAGTGATGACTACTGACAATTTTTAATCACATCTGATGAAACATATTGTTATTTGCTTTTAAAGTTTCAACATCCAAGTAAACTACAGAGGTCAAGTATGCAGGACTTGCATTAGAACAAGATAGTTTAGGGAAATGAAACAGCCTGCAGTAAATAGCTCAGATTCACTCCCTTAGATGCATGTCTGGGAGAGCCAGTACCTTGCTTGGTCCTTCCTTGTGCTCTGTGCCTACGGTCTTCAGCCTTTAAATACAGCACTAACATTGCATATGGGGGCAATCTCTACCACCGGTTGACTGGTTTGGGGTTTTTTTGGTGGAAGAATGGGGAAGAGGGAGACTTAAACATGCTAAATATATTAAATATAAACTATATTAAATTCCTCCTAATTCCTGTAACGGCCTTGCCCTAAGCACCTGTTTTTGTCACCAGGCTCTGAGGCTTTTCCTTCTACAAATCTCTTGACAGCACTGATTACACCAAGCGTATGTTACTTTAAGGTCCTGTGGGACTGGAGTTCTGCACAGCATATAAGCTGCTGAGCCTGGATAAATGCATCCAGGTAATACTTCTACCTTGAAGTTTCAATGTCTGTAAAAAATGGGATTGCTAGCAACTTTTGAAGCCTACTCTGTAGGCCACGCTCCCAGAACTGTTATAATAAAACATACCAATATCGTTATTAGGCCAGAATTTGTGATAGTGAACTTTTCCAAAAGTTTTCCTCTTTGCCCGTCATTTCCTTAACAGATCAAAGGAGAGAGGTCAATGTATTTTTAGAAGCCAGTTTCAAGCAAGGAGCCATATCCAGGATTTTTATTTCAGTACTATCTCAGTAAGGCAGTAATATCTCAGGATAAACAGACTATTACAAGGTAGAGTTATTGTTTGTGCATCTTACAGCAGGTCATGATTTAAGCAAAAATGTCATTGTTTTATCCTTCTGTTCAATTATGGGATGAGTGAATGAAATATAGTTCTTTCAGAAAGAGATAGATGATTTCTCTAATGCTTATTGAACAGATTGGTGGAAGAAGCAGGGAGAAGAAAATTCTCATTTTTAGGCAAGTTTGATTTCACAAAGTGCTTTGAGAACATTAGCAATGCTGTTTCTGGACACCGCTTGTGGAACCCCTGTAGTGCTGAGGGTAGTCTGACTGGATATACCGCCTGATGCACTGAAGAAAGGCCAGACTTTTTTCACAGGCCAGGTTACATCCTCCAGAATGGTTCAAAGCAAAAGCAAGAAGGGAAGGTTTCCTGTACCCTCAGCGGCCCTCATCAAAGCTTGCTGAATGTGCAATTTTTTCTGTCATCCTCGACAGGCTTTTGAGCAGGTCTTCATGGAACAGCTTGTGTTTGCACCTAGGATTCATTGCAGAGAATTGATTTAATTCCATTCTGCCTGATCACACCGGTCTCGGTGGCTTAGAAATTGCTGCTACTCGGTGTGACGTTGTGCTGCTGCAGCAAAATTTCCTATGTCACCCACATCGTTTGCAACGCTGCTTATAGGCTAAAGTAAGACAGAATTGCATCTGACAAAGAGCTAGTGTTTACCCTTAAAAATTTCAGCCTGGCTTAGTAGTTTCTGCCTTTCTTCAGTATGCACAGCTAGCTTCTGGGAAGGATAACCACAAGAACTGTGATAAGATAAAAAGGGTCCATAAGTACTCCTTGAACTGGAATAAATAGGGAGTTTTTGCATAGCTACCTTTAAGTATTTCAGGTCAAGATGGTCACAAAGCCTCTTCTGTAAGTAGCACACAAGCTAACCACTATAATAACCAAATTTTCAATCTGTATAATTTCTATAAACTCACATATATATCTCATGTTGTTGGTAAATTTGTTTTCCACTTTGTAAAAATAAAAGGTAGAAGTAGATGACAGCACATTATATCAGAAAGACTCCACTGTGTCAATTCTGTAGTATTCTGTCTCATTCTTATCCCTCACGCTTGTTTAAAATTTTGCTACCAAATAATTGAGCTCCTTTAAAGTGCCAGTAGCTAAACAGGCATTTGAAAGCCACAAACACAAAGCACCATTGTACATTTCTATATGGATCAATGTAGTGACCCTGAATTTTGAAAATTTACATCTTTCACTGAATGAAAAGAGATTATATGCATTTTTTGAGAGATCTGAGAATGCTCTTTTTTTTTTTGTCTGCAATGATTTATGAAAATTCTTATTCATAACAGATGTGCCCAGCCACACACAGGAAAAGTTTTACTTGTGAACTCGTTTGTGTTTTGAACTTTTCTAATGCTCCATAATTTTGCATACAGAATGTGACATCTGTATGAACAGTTGCTCATATTTTTCTTTTAAATACTGTTTTGAATGGAGTTGTCAAGACCACAAACCTTTATACATTTTGGTAGAACACAAGAACAGTGAAAGAATTACTGGATTTGATGCAGACATTTCAAAGAAAAAAGTGTCTATTTGGAGAGGGGAACTCGGGGGTGAAGTTACAAGTATTACATTGTTTTCTGTTCCGCCCTGTCGCCTCTCTGCCTTGCTGACCCAGTTGCAGCCTTCACCCTTTGACATTTACCAAATGGTTGCTAAACTAGCCAAGTATCTAAAAGACTTCCATTGGACATCTTCAGAAGACCATCACGGATATAAGTGATAAAGATACTCTTGGGGAACATTACTCAAAGCTGAACTTATTCACTAACTGGAACTTCAAATATCTCAGATCAGGGAACTAATAAAAATTTTCTGATGTCTGTGTTATGTTTGCTCAAACAAAGAGCCTTGAATTTCATTAAGCATATTTAATTCAACCCTTAAATTAAGGAATTCGCTAGGTTTGTAACCCTAGGTTTGTACTTGCAGAAGTCTTACAAATAATCCATGACAGTGTAAGAAATAGAAAGCTCTATGCATTAACACATCAGAAAGGAGTGAGATGGAACTGGCCTAAGGTGGCACTCTAGCCAGTTTATTTAGCATGACTGTAACGACTTTTCAATCCCAAAACATTACCTGCAATAATGGTAGCAGGGTCAGAGAAGTGCATATATTTTATATGAGGCCATCTTTTCAGAATTATTCAATATACTTGCACAGTTGATTTGTCTCCTTCTGTTGAGTACTTATCCCAAATCTGACCTCAGCTAGCATAATTAGCAACATGTATATCTAGCAGTTATTTTCAAATGCTGTAAATTTCTTTTCTGTGTTTTTCTTTAAATGAGCTGTTTGAAGATAGATGTACAAAGAGCAAAAAATGGATCCTAGATTTTAACAAATGTTGAAACAGAAGTAAACCTCAAAGGTGAAGTCACAAAAGCCTTAATCTTGTGGGAGGGATGGTAACATATGGCAGCGACTAGACCAGAATCCTGCACTGCATGAGACCCAGGGCATTTTACACAGACAGAAATTCTTCCAGCTATCATAGATCCCTGCAATTGTACATGGATCTAGAGACCATTAGAAAAGACTCTCCCATGCTCAGCAGCTTTCCTGGGTGGGGAGAACAGGAGGTCCCTAGGCAGATCTATAAAGTCACGTTTGCAAGGATTTGGGGAAGTAGTGACGGAAAGGAGCAGGTGACAACTCACAGACAGAACCCCCAGAAGGTACAAGCCCCAAACTATTGTTCGTTTTGAGAGAACACTGAGTTTGTCTTTTTTATGAACTCCAGAGTGAAACCTGACTTACTGATGTGGTATCTCCATTTTTATGGATGGCAAAATGAACTCTAGGCCACGCAGTTTGTGCAAGGTTTGCTTGGGCAAGTTGGGAAAGCAAAAACACGTATGAGACCTCCAGGCTTTTTCCATAAGTTCAGCTGACAGTTAAAGGCAGTGTTCCCTGTGCTTGTCATTTTTCAAATTTAAGAATAGCTGTAATTTTCTTTTTTTAAAAAACAATCTTGCTAAGCCTTTAGCTGTTTGCTACTGAGGTACTGTTTCTGTGCAGGATAATCACATGAAATTCCAAGGCAAAAGGACACCTTCAGCAACATCAGCAGTAATTACCTATGCTAGAAATATTGAGTGAATGTCATTGTGCTCTACTGCTTCTGTCCCAAGAATGTTTCCAAGTCCATAAGAAATTTTAGCAGAGGGTTATGCCTCCAGTCTTCACAGGAAAGTATTTTTAAGCATCTTTCTTCTAAGGTTATGTTTCCTAATGTGCCAAAAGTTCTGTTTCCAGCCACAGGACGGTGCTGGCATTGTCAGTCAAGCATTAACTGAAAATCTACTAATGAAGTAAGACAGTAGAACTGCAGCACCATTTTATTGCCATCCAGGTTCATTCAGAGAGGTCATATCTATTGCTTCAGGACATTTCACTCAAGCCTGGGGGCCCAATGGCACAGGTTTACTAGAGACCCTCAAGAGTTACAGGCAGGCTTGCATACTGTGCATATAAACATAATACAGCCTAGGGGGTTATTTCAGGCCGGGCATTGGAATAAGTCATAAAGATTTAACTGGAGCAAGTCACAAAGAATTGACTGAAACTGAGCCAGTGTGTCATGAACATGAACACCGTGCTGTGTCTGACAGGAGGCGTAACCATCACAGAGGCTCATACACATTAGTTTACTACGCTTATTGCAGCTTGCTGTACTGCCCCATGACACAAGAAGGGAAGAGAATGCATACCGCAACTACATTAGACTTTCATTTAAACATCAGATGGCTATCATAAAGAAATTAGTACTGGAGGAATGGCATTATGGAGCGTGAACAAGTCACTAGTGTAGAAGGTATCTAAGAATCCTGCCCAGAGGAATGTTTTAGAAATAAAGACATGCTAGAAGCAACAAGAAGAGAGGAAGGTACGAGTGTAAAAGGGATTCTACTCAAAAATTTTCGTGGCAGTGACAGCACCAAACAGTTTTAAGAGAAAGATGCACTGTGGACTACAACAGTGTGGTTAAGGTAGTAGGTAGAGTTTTTTCAATACACAACTAAATAATTTCGTACTAATTCTAACAGTAAACATTAATATTGACCACCGCTTTTTATTTTACATGGCATTATACTACCCTATACCATTTATTCTCTAGACACAGGGTCCCTGATAATCAAATGAAGAAAACAAAAAGTAAAGCAGAAACACATTGTTTCTTTCTGTCTCCCCTTGACAGAAGTTCCAAAGTTTTCTTGTGAGTCCAATAAAAATAGATCAAAGAATTTAGCACCTATTCAGACAAATATTAAACTAATAAAAAATGAAAAACAATGAGACAATCTGAGGGGCACGGTCCCATGAAAAAGAACACTGAAATGAGATCAGAGGGGACTAATAATGTTTGTCTTTGATCTGTACTTTTAAGGCAAACCTTTGATAGAAGTTTGAAAATGTTCATTTTCACCCAACACAGGTCTGAAAATGACATTAATATTAAATTGTACAACATATTTCAGGTGTTTATTTATTTTGTCTGTGTTGGAATTGCCTGTTCTAGCCTTCTTTTCTGGCCCATCCTTATGTGACTACCAGGGATTAGGGTCCACTCCTTATCTTTACCTCTGTCAAAGACAGGAGTTTTTAACCTTCACGAGTAGATATATCTGCTGACAAATCCTATGCTAAATTGTCCACTCTTAAATATTGAACCTGCAACATTATGAAAATGACATAACTACAATTCTACAAAATGATTTCTAATTTATATGAGCCAGAGACAAGAATTCAGTGCCTTGATTTCACTGTTTCTTTCCTGGCTTGATCTACCTTTAATTATGGAAACCCAAGCGAAATGAAAGTAGTCTTAACTTGGTATGCACCCTAGTTGTCACAGAAGTCTAGATCTTCCTTGTCTAGGTGGAAGTGATCTTAAAAACCGCTATGGTATAGTAAATCAAGCAATGTAGCACATGTAGCAAATTACATGCACAAACAAGGACATAAAAAAAAAAAAAAAAGTTTTATTTAGCCAGTTATCTGCAGCTGGGTACTGTACTTTTCAAGATGGAAAGAGAGGAGGATGAGAAACTGTGAGTTCATGCTAACTTCCAGGTTCACTTGAATAGATGTAACTCTAAAACTGTCTTACTAAATTCAGTATGGATTTAAAAGATACTAGGCAAATTCCTACTCCTCCCTCCATCTTAATTTTCTCATAGTTCAAAGTGATACTCTAAAGTGTGCTTTGTGCACAGATTGTTCCTTTCACATACTGCAACCAGTGCAATGCTTATATACTGTTCTTGTGATTTTAGCCTGATAAAGGCCAATGCAGAGTGACATCAAATCTCCCTCTGAAAACATCGTAAAATTTTATCATACACTCAATTCTGTGTCCTCCAATGCAAACTTAGAAGACAAAAGGTTCTTCTCAACTTGAAATTGGCACTCCCTAGTCATTCCTCAAAAATGGCATCATTTTGCCTTTTTTTTCCTGCAGATTACCTGGAGGTTACATCAGGATGATAACAGAAATGGATACACGGTTTTTATAAAACAAATAAGAAAAATAGGAAGCATATGACAAGAGTGGAAACCACTAATAAGTGCCTATAAAGTCACTGGTTCCTCACTTGACCTGGTCTAAAAATATTTACTAATGTTAAAAGCTATTTCCACTTTTGTAAAGGGGCGGCTCAGTGTAACAAAAATAACTTGCTATTCATAGGAGCAGAGCCAGTGAAGTAGCTACTTTGTTTTGTTACACGCAGAACTGAACTGGGGAGAAACTCCTTCTCAAAAAAACAGGCAAGGAGTACTAAATTCCCTAATATTTTGTATAACCCGGTCAGCTCTGTTTTCCCCCATCCCTCCAGTCTTTCCTTCCAGGTTGGTATAGACTTTGAGGTAACAGGTGGTTCTTCTTAATTTCTCCTGGGACTTCTCTGCCTGGGGCTGTTCCCACTGTAGCCAGGGATGTCTGGCAGGAAGAGCCTCACCTCCAGCATCTACCATCCAGTCCAACACCAGATCCTTCGGTTCACTTCAAGTGCCATATCTTCAGAACGGTCATATCTCAAAAGCAAGGTATTTTGGACATTCGAAACTGAAAAAAGTTAACTTATGTGTCAACCTTAATTTATACTTTAAGCTTAAGATCCATCTCTGAGAAGAGATTTGGAATCCATGTTAGCTGACAGGGACTGAGGCTTTTGGTGTCTGTTAGGTCTTCTGAGCTCAGCTTTTGCTTTCGCACAGTAATAAACGTTTTGGTTAGGAAAAGCTTATTGTCTGGATGCTTCCCCTTCCTATTTTTGGATAAGATTGCCAACTTCTTCCCCCCCAAAAAAAAAAAAAAAAGAAAGTTCAAAGTGGTGAATCTTCCCTATCATTTCAGACTAGTTANTGGAAAAGATTGCCAACTTCTCCCCCCCCAAAAAAAAAAAAAAAAAGAGAGTTCAAAGTGGTGAATCTTCCCTATCATTTCAGACTAGTTAGTCTGGTCTGGCAGCCCATAGCAGAAAACAAGACATTTCGCAACACGTCACTATAGACTGTTCTGCCAATTAAAAGTTACAATGCAGTAAGAGGTCGGTACCCATCCACAACTGAAAGACTTTATAACCTTTCTCAATCAAATGCAAGATTTCATAGTTCAATGCAGTTGAATTTCAAAATGCCTTTTATAGCATTTGGTAGCACTGGCTTTACTTGAAAAGACTATCCTCTGTTCAGTGTTTACAGCAGTAAATTTAAAACTAAGTATTTAGAAAATGGAATTCCTATTTGCAGTCAGCTGATGGCTTCAGCAAATACTAGTATTTTCCATGAAAGAATCCAGAATTAAAAGGGAAATAGACATACTGACCTAACAGAGTCTCATTTCTATGTATGCCAGAAGACTGCAGCAAGCTCTTAGCTAACAGCTTTGAAAAAACACTGCGAAACACAAATGCTTCTATTGTAATACTCCAGCTATTTTAATTATAGCAACTAACAAAGCTTTTGTTTTTCTATGCAACTACCTAGTTCATAGTTTGAGCAGAAGACATTTCATTTCTGGAAAAGTTTGCTTGATATCAGGATTTTTGAAACTGTTCTGAAGTTATGAAGATTCCTTGTGATTTCTACACATTTCCAAAACTTATTAAGAAACCCTGTGTCTTCATAGTTGTAAAGGATTAACAGTATTTGAACACTTGCTCTTGAAAAATTATGAATCCTTCTCAATATAGTCTCAAACGCTTCTTTGTAATGATCAGTATACAATGTTTTCTTCTGGGTGTGGATATGAAGCTGAGCCAGCTTTCCTCTTTTGTTAGTTTTTAATGTCCAGTTATGACTGAACTCATAATCTATATTTAGTACTCTAATTTAAGAAGTCAGATTTTTGAAACATTGAAAAATATAGAAACTTTTAAATTCAAGGGAACAAATGAAAGAAGGGTCAGTGGAAGCTGCAGAGTGCTTAGAGAAAAGGAGAGAGAGGCCATGTAGCTAGGTGTCTGAAAAGAATTTCAGAGACTAATTTAGGCCCCTCTATTTTTTTAAGTTTATTTTAGGCCCCTCCTTTTTTAAAAAAAGATTGTCTTCACAATGATGGCAAAAAACAATCGTGCAAGATGTTTTCCAAACACCCAGTCTTACAGCGAGACTACATTTCATAAAGTAAATTCTATTTTAAAATTTTCTTTTTTTCCCAACCCACATTCAATGTTGATGAGTAATACCTATTGCTTTTTTGAGCTTGTTGCTGTTGCTTTAAATTACTTTTTGCAATACTTTTCCACCAGCCATTTCACTTCTAAGGCAATGAACTTTAAACTGCTTAAAGAACCATTGCAGGATGTTATGAAAACCTACCTAGCAAGAAGACTGAACTAGACTGAGGTGCTTCTGCATACACCATGACCAAATAGATTCCAGCTCTGCTTTACATGGTAATTTTCCTCTTGATGAGTAGGAGTTATTTTAGGTATGTGTTATTCAGAACCTAGGGACTTACAAATCCAAGTATCTTAAAACTGTGTGACAGAAAAAGCATTGAGATATCTTTCCTCTATAGAGAGTAAACAAAAAACACATTTCTAACTCTGCAGCTTCCTAATATCCCAAGAGACTTTTTCTTCATTAGCACTGACATTAATTTTCCAGCAGCTGTGGTAGGACAGGTAAAACACATATTTGTTTTCAAAACCTCATCACTGCAGTTCTAGTGAAGCGCTCTCCAATGGCCACTTGTTTGAACCTCAAGTAAATGAACATTCATGACAAGTAGCCCTTTAATCAGAAGCAAATTATAACAATGACACCACTTAGCTCTTGTGTGTCACTTCTGTCCCTTTCACCTCTTCCTGCAACTACTAGTATTCTCGTAGTTTTCTTTGGCATACACAACAGACACTTCATTATTTTATGTTCTTGAGTCCCCAGTAGACTTTGAGAAAAGCTCTCATTTGCATTGCATGGGTATAAAACAAATCATCAGCAGACAGTCAGGTATCATCAGCAACCACCTACATCTACAGGTTGAAATTTATACTTCTATATGAATTGTGCAGTGGTTTAAGGTCAAAAGAGTATTCTTTTGGCCATTCTTACTGCCAATGGAAAGTTTATACTCTAACTTCTTAGAGCACCTTTCAATGAATCACAGAATTCTTTCATTAGATAAATTTGAAGTTGAAAAAAGTGAAACCTCCCTGTTTCTTTTAAACCTGTTCCTTCAGTATAAGGTACGTAATTCATATCATGAAAAAATATCCATCAGCCATAGGCCACACATGCAAAATCTGAAACACAGATTTCTGAGCTGGTATACAGATATATAGCATATGTTTGCTAAACTCAGTCCTATAATGATAACCGCTTAAAATCTTCTTTAGAAGACAGGTACATTTTCCAGCCAACTGTTCTAAGAAATTTAAGGGAGTTACTGTAATTTCAGAAGTTCTTTAAAATATATTCCCTTTAAAAACTGCCTTACTGATCCATAAAATACATCCACCTAAAATAACAGCTTCCTTTGCCTGTACTTGATCCTTAGGGAAAAAGTATTGAAACCAGTTATATCTAAGATAATCTTGGTATACCCTTCTGTTTTCCAAATGCCAGTGATTTACAGGCTTCTTGAGTGAGAGACAGTTTCCCAAAGACCCCAACCCACGAGTGCATCTAATCCTTCAGCCACTTGTGTCTACTAGCCGGGCACAGAAGAGAAGACAGAGGGCGATGAAAGGGAAGGCGAGTGCAGTAAAGAACCGCTTTACATTGAGACAGAGCTGAAGCTGACAGGAGCTACTGGAGAGACACAGGAACACTTCACTGACATGAGAATTGGGAGCTATGCAGTCTTATCAGCCTTTAGTCGTTGCTCTCTGCCAGCTTGACTTCACAGCTGGTGTATCTGCTGCACACATGGGGTGTGTGGCAGCTAGAGAGGAGCTACCGAAGACCAATGAATCAAGGATTGTGCTGCTATAAACACACAAATAACAGGATTTAGGGCTCCTTTCTGAGGCACACATAAGCCAGGTGGAAGCATGCAGGAAGCAAAATCCTAAAGGAATGGGATGTGGGTGCTAGTTAATCACCAAATCCTCACATTACGTTTTACTACCAGATTCTGACCCATTACTGGTCATTTTTAGGGCTATGGTATCTTGTAAGACAGTCTCATTTTCAGCCTCATAAACCTGTAAAAATTTAGACCTTTCCAGTGTCACAAGTAAGCCCAGTCAGTGAATAATAGCACTGCTGTATCTGAGTCAACTGATCTAATTCTTTCTCGTGGCTTAGCAGGGATTTCAGATATTTACAGCTGCTTACACAAGGCATCACCTTTTTAGTATGAGAAAACATGGTGCTAAAATTTCACACGATTATTTCAGCTCAGGCTGAATGTTACTGTTTTAAAACTGGTCACATATTTGCAATTCACCTAACTCTTGTGTGTTCCTGTCTTCCTCATCCTAATCACTGGTTTTATAACTTATTTTGCTGTTTTCCCTCAGACTCAAAACATATCCAAGTCTATGGACAATACATCTATGGGATGTCTCTGATTGCAACAAGTTTTTCTTTTAGGTGTTCACATATCTTGAAGTAATCCTGAAACATTAAATAACTCACAAATATTGATGTGTAAAATTCTCTGTGTTCATATTATACAGTCATGACAGTAAGAGATGAAATATATACATAGTTCATCCATCGTCTCTGGGACAGATTTAGATCTGCTTTATGAGAATTTAAGGTTTACTGTGTTGTCACATAATCCACAGCAGCTGCAGAAATGGTACCCACAGCTTCAGCAGCTTCTATAGTCCCTCCTGACTCTGTGTCTGATCATGATCTTGATTCTATTTTTCCCTCCTCTATTGTACAATCTAGACATAAGATATAATACTGCAATATGTACTAAACATTGACCGAATGGAATTGCTGCCCCCTGTCCTTCTCTACCCAAATTTTTGCTCTAAACACAAGTTTCCTGTCTGAGGATCCTGTACTGGAAGAAGGCAGGGGGCTGGCGTTAGGCATGTGTGCCACAGGAGTGCCACCTGCCTCCACTTGGACACGCATGTCATGGGACCTAAAAGCTGGGTCCCAGCTCCTGGCTCTGATGGAGCTTGTAAATAATGTGAAATAGTTCCCAGGCACAGCCTTGGCACTGGGTGGAGGCCAGTGCTGGCTGCTGCCAGCTCTGGTTGGGCAGTGACAGAAGCTGGGACGTGGGACTAGTTTCTGTCACATACCGAGCTAATGTGGTAGGTGTGCCATGACATGAGAAGCACTGACTTTCACTGTCAGATATGTTTTTTTTATTATTATTTACTCCACAACCACCATTGGGGCCATCCTATTCTTCCTAGTTACATTCTTACGAACGCGTAAGTTCACCGACCCCCCGAGTTCATAGGCTATGACCACTTATCCTGTCCTCGCTGTGCTTAACTAAGGAATGTTGCTCTGAGCTTTTTTTTCTTTTCTCTTACTTCACACCCTACCCCTCCACTCACTTTTGCTGCTTTTTACTGAAACCTTTCCAGCTTATCAATGTTTTCCCTCTAACATAATGCACAGTGTAATTCTTTAAATCTAGTGGAATTAGATTAACATGGAGAAACACAGACCTCTTCTTGTTGTATCAGCTGGAGTTCTGATATAAGTACCGCAGAAAGTATTTGCAACTATCTTTTGTAACAGTCATAGTGTTCTGCAAACTCAGTTCGACTTTGGTGTTCTCCCTCAGATTTAGGCTTTTTTTCCTCACTTCTCATTAACATAACTCTTTTCTTGCTGTATATATAGATAAAATCCTTAAAAAACTCTTCTTTCCTCCAGAGATTTGACTTTTAAAATTCATAACTTTTAAAAATACATCGGCCTGCTTCTTTTCCACATAGTAGCATTATTTTCTGTTGAAACTTGTTAGTCTTAGATTCTTTGTGCATTTTCCTTCTGCTTTCAATAATAATTTATGTTTTAATTGATTGGTTTTATTTTATATCTTAATTCAGATCAACCATTAGAAAATCCATTGCATTTGAGAATTAGCATTAAATTACTGAATAAAAACATCTGGGAAGAATATAAAGCACATGTAAATTATCTCCTCATTTGTCTTACAGTTTCAAAAAGGAAAACTCAGGAAGGAATTCTCGAAACAAGGACTTTTAAGAACAGGAATACACGTCACTTCAAAGGTATTATCTCTGGATTTGTTCTTGAGATATTTGAAATTTGTGAAAAAAATCCCAAAAGATTAAACAATACAATTATCAATCTTTTCCTATGCCCTAATTAATAATAATTAATGAGTTGGCTTTTCAGATAGTAAGAACTCTTGTTCTAAACCTGTAGCAGAAAATGGAGGTGAACATTCCAGGTGAGCAGCTAGAAGGGGAATGAGACTCAGAACAAGAGACTTTTTTTCCTTGGGAGCAGCACTGCTCGATGTAAGTATCGGCAGTAGGAAATAAGGAGTTGAATAGAATGAGGATAGTAGAGACTGATATATATTTATTTTTTCCCATGGCTCAAAAGGACACTCAAAGGTGGAGAACTGATGCTGAGATATCCTGCCAACTCAGCATCCCACCATTTACACTACAAAAATTAATCTATGCTGAAGTGAGCACACTATGAACAACTGTAGGTTAAAGTATAATATTTGGTCTTTCCTGTGTGGGAAAGTTTTTTCAGTATAAGTTATGATATTGCTGTATGTCAAAAATTAAGGCAGGAAAACCATGTAGCTTGTGGCTTTAACTGCCTCTTTTTTTTTGTTTTGGCTTACCCCATGTCATTTTAAGAGGAGTTTTAGTATACACAGCTGTGCACCTTGGCTCCAGTGGTAATTATGCTAGTATAACTGACAAACTCTCCCTGGCAGGCAAAACCTTGGTTTTCCTAGGTCTGATGCAGGGGGAATAGCTATGGCTTCAGCAACATCCTGAAACAGTCACCCCAACAAATCTTGCCTGAACAGCATTTTAAACTATCTGCTGGGACATACTAAATTACCACTCGAATGACACATTGTGATCATTCCAATCAAACCAAAATAAAGTAATTCAGTGAATAGCATTGGTGTGATGGCCTTCCAATTTTGCAGTCGTACCCTTCTTACAGGCACCAAAACATTTGTGCCTGCTTGGATGAGCAGTGACAAAGAAAAAACCTTTCTCTCCATTTTCTCTGGCAAATTAATGCCTCTGTGTCCTCTTGCTGTACATTTGATATACATCCTTCAGCTTATCCAGGCTTTTCAATGTATTATACATATTTCACTAGACCAGCCACTGCTCTACTGTTTTTAAAATTTCAGCATAAAGAAAACTTTAATCATCAGTCTTAGCTTTCCTGTATTTTTTTTCTTCCCTGTGAGCAAGTCATTACAGTATGTCTGATTACTAGGAACAAGGAACAAACATTTCCTCTCTATGAAGAACAGGAAACAATGTTTGGAGAACAATCAAGTCAATTCTCCATGGAAAAAAAGATGTAGCAACAGGGGAGAGGCTTGACCTTTTTCCAATTGAAAAAAAAAAAAAAAAAAGAAATCCATTTTCATCTGAAGAAGAAGAAATTAGCTTATGTATTCACCCAGTCTGACCTCTTTTCTAAAGATGTATTGCATTGTAAAGTCTATTTAAATATCAAGTATAACCATGAAAGGAAACCAAAACACTAGGAGTCTTGGACTAAGTATTTTGCTTTATCTTGTCAAATTCTTGTTTACATCTGCCTGCCATTGTAAATTATGTTTTCAGCTGAACATGAAAAAATGCGCAAGATACAAAGAGAAGCTGTCCCCCTACATGGAGCACACATGAACATGCACTGCCACCTGCTCACAGCTGTAGTTTACATGAGGGAGTTAGCCTGGGAAATAACATCAGCAAAGGCAAAACGACTGCTCTGACCACAGTCCAGCTGGGATCTTGTAAACACCAACAGTTCTCTTCGCTGATTGGAGTTTTTCATTTTGTTCTGTAGTTTTTTCCAATATTTATTAAAGACGGGGGGAAAACGCTGAGACAAATGTGTATGGCAGTGGCATATTCCCTTAATATGACACAGTTTGATGTCATACGGGTATGTATGCCTCCTGTCACCTGTCTCATCCAATTGCATTTCATACTGCAGATTTCTGTTGTATTGCATAGTTTTTCCCTTTGAACTAATAATTAATTCTTCAGTGTGGGGCAGTATGTGATTTTGTTGCCACAGCAGCTAGGGAGTCACAATATGGTTCCCCATTTGGCCCAAAGAGAGGAAGTAATTGATGCCAATTTTTAACTGATGAACAATACTTCCCTGTGTGTCAGCTCAGACATGTGGTTTGTGCATCTGGAAGCTAAACACAAGGTTTAAATGTTCCCACTCGCACCCCAGACAGCAGAAATTTGACAGAAATGTTTCTCCTCGCTGGGTTGTAGAACAGCTGCACTGACCATCTCAATACTGCCCTTAAAATCCCTGGGTCGGTGCTCCCTCTCTGGCCCCACAACAAGTGCCACGAGAACACCGGCATTTCAATACATTACATTTCAGAAGAAAATACAAATTTACAAGTCATAGGCAGCAACAATGTTGCCAGAGTTTACAGTTTTAGTATTAGTTTCGCCCTTTGGGGCAGTATTTCCCAACTTGCTGACCAACAACAGAATCTCAGGGAAGGGAGACTTTTTTTTCTTCTTTTTAAAGAATTTTTCTAGATCTTTTGGCTAAGGAAAAGAAAAGGCTTGAAAAAACAAAACATACACAGTTGTTGGGACAGAGAAAACAGGGAAAGAAGCTAATGTTTATTTGTCTTATTTTGAATTCACTATTTTTCATCTGAACTCATTTCCACAGATGAAGTCATGGTTTTTAGCCACCTGAGCATTACTGAAATAGCAAACGCTCCTTGCAATCCCTCTGCATGCTTAAAGCAGACACATCTCCACCACCGAGCTCCCAGCCTTCATGCTCACCTGACAGGAACAGCATAACCACCCAGACCTTACCATGCCCAAACCCAACACATTAAGAAAGGGCAGCAAGAAGATCAAAACTGCTTATTCTGAGGGGAGAAAGACACGTTGCAAAGGCAAATGCCATGAGTGGTGCCTGTCAGGTACAAATTCCTACTCGGAACTCACAGGAGACTGAGGAAACAATGTTCTTTAAAAGGTTGCACACTTAATTTCCATAATCTGATAACCCGTGAAACTCATTGCCGTTAGAATCTACAGATCTTAAAACATATCAAGGAAAAGATTAGATGTATATGGGCAAATGCAAACCCTGATATGCACAAGGACGCGAAGAAGCTGGGAAGAAGTTGACCTGGAGAGCAGGAGGGTAGGAAAGCAGTACCTGCAGTATGTAAAGATTATGGGGTTTTTCCCACAGAAAATAATGCTCCATTGGTGCTTGCCAAAGCACTCAGCCACCATCTGACATGAGGCTGAGAGCTCGTTGATTAGTATGCATAGAATAACCTTTCTGGCACATTTCTTTAAAATTACTGGTCGCATTGTAGCTGTGTTTCAGATTTTACTCCCTCTAGAACCAGATAGTCTGTCAAATGCATTCAGCAAATAATATGTTTACTGAATTTCATGATGTATTAGAAAGCTGTTATTCAAAGGAATGTTCTCAATGGTTCATTCAGCTCTAATCAAGGCTCTGCCATATGGGCTGCTGTTGACTGAATTTGCAAATCCTCCTACACATGCAGCAAAATACCAAGGCATCACAAGAACAAGTTAACTTTATAAATCTCAATCACCTTTTCCCTTTGCTTGAATCAATGCTGTTATTGTCTTATTTGCAAAATTCCTCTTGGGATATAATGATCTTTATTCCTAACATATCACTGCAGTACCACAGAGATCTTAACTTTCACAGTTTGTTCACAAAATTAGGCAATTAAGCTTGCAAACTCAAAACTTCTTAAAATGTTTTTCATCTCAGAAATCTGGTGTCTGGGGGTTACTTTGTAAAACATAAGGAGTAAATTCTGCCAGTAGCTGTCTCACACTGAGTACAGAGCAAAAGACTGCTAACCATATCTTAGAGATTTAGCTATACATTTATCATGAACTGTGGGAATATTCTAGCAAGTTATAATTAGTATTCATTAACCACAAAAGTGGATTAATCTCTCTTTTTGCATTCCATCCAGGTTTTAATGCATATTATGGACTGGATTCCATGTACTTCGTGGGTCTTTTCTGTTTTAACTCATTCCATTTGTCCAGTTAGAGCTAAAAAAAAAAACCAAAACAAAGTTGACAATTGTACAGTCCTTCATAACTCTGTAGTAATACTAAAGAAATTACATATTACCCAAAAAGTTAGCTTCCATTTCCACTGGCACTGGAAAAGCCTTTCTAAATTAGCTTTACAGCAAAAAATCACGGTCATTCTGTTTTATCCTGTGAATTCTTACTGCTGGGTGTGCAACCCCTGCTGACCAGTACAACACTGAATCCACTGATCGAGGCTTTTTTTATGCAACGTTGGGCCATGTTCTTTCTGTACCACCTACTAAGTGTCAAATGTATTTTGCCTTTTTGTACAACATAAAACTAGGGCTATCTACAGACCTGTATATGAGGCAACTCTCAGTGAAAACAATAGCAGAATGCGAGTGACACCGTTTCTAGTCTGGCAATGGGCCTGGCACCATGGGCCGGTCAGAGCCTGTTGGTTTTGGCACTAACACATGATAGAATTTGTCATAGCAATATGCTGTAAAAGTTCTTGAAAGGGGAGATGATGTTTGCATTTGGTGTGTTAAGGAATTGAAGGCTACTAGTAAGATCCAAATGAGAGCTGCTACGGTCGCAACATTTGCTAGTAGTATTATGAATGGCTGCGTGTTGGGCAACATTGCAATTAGCAGTCACACCCTCGAGGAAAGGGTGTTTCAGGACTCCAGGCACATATGAGAGCTTGTACAAAACTCTTAGCTGGGGGTGGGAGAGAGAAGGCGGTATCCTACAGAAGCTGCACAGAAGAATTGCAAAGATGAATTTGACAGCAAAGTTGCAGGCTTGAGTGACAAGCTGGCTATTGATGTTGTCCGCAGCAACAGAGGAGCTGTCTGTGAGGATTTGAGGCAAAAGATTAAAATCTTCATTAAACTTTAGCTGCTGGCAAGAAACCCATGAGATGGTATCAGGCACAGGCCAGTCAAAACAAACTGGAGGCTTGATGTTTCAAGCCAGTTTAAAAAATACAGACAATGAGGAACTGTTTGAAACAATGCTGAACTTTCAGATTCTTTTTATAGTTTGTCTTGAATTTTTCCCAGAAGAACACTATCTTGGTGTGAAAAGTGGCACGCAAAAGCAAAAAATTCATACATTTCTGCATTTTCAAAGAGCATAAGAGGGTACTGAATTAATATATATTTGGTGCAAACTTCTAATCAAGAATGATCCATCTCTATAAGGATTATATTAAACGTATATTATGATTATTAAACATGTATTATGATTTTCCTTAGCCTGCTGTTTGATTCCTTCAGACATCTAGTGTATTTAAATCATTGTGCTCTTTACTCACTGCTATGACTGAAAATCCGTCTATAGCAAGAGCATGACTTCACCTTAGAAGCCTTTTAATTACAGCTTCTGCCAGTATTTTTTTGGCTTTTCCTAGCTTTTCCCAGATTAACTTTACCTCAGTCCCACATCCCAACCCTGTAGTGCCAGGGCATGGGAGAAAACCGCTTTACACGGGGCAGCTGGAGAGGAAGTGGAGATGGAGACAATAAGGCTCAACTGAAAGGCTAGTAGGGAAAATGAAGCTTTGCCTTTTAAATTCTTTTGCCTTAAAAAAAATTACATCTCCAGTTTGCCTTAAAGGAATTGCACCTCCAAGTCCATAGGCAGCCATGACTGCCAAACACAGGCTGCTGTACTCCCTCTTGCTCCCAATGCACACACTCTTGAGCCTTCCCTCTACTCCTCCGCAACAAACCTTAGAACCTCTCCATTTCACTGTCATATCCCAGCAGAAACTAACGTATTTTCATGTTCTCCCTCCCTAAGCTACTTTCCACTGAAGAAAACTTGGCCTTGCCTGGGCTATATTGTACATACGCTACATTGTACATATGCTGTGCCTGGCCTTGCAGCTGCCTTGTGACTACGTGGGCTTGCCTGGTAGTCACCATGCTGTTGGCTGAACTTGGTTTCACTGGACCCGCTCTGCACCTCCCTGGCTAGGGATGGGGGGACAGCACTCTTGCCCCTGGGGCCAGCCTCAGCTGCCAGCTTGCCTCCACTCCCGCAGACTCTCAGATAAATGGCTGGAGACAACCTAATCTTCCAGTGTTCCTCCTCATTGCTTTCCCTGTTCTTAGGGAAGCAATTCTTTCCCTATGGCTGGGACTGGGGACCTGCCTTTCAGTGCGATGCGTTCAGCTGAGTTGTGTTGAGATATTCTTAATCTTGCTCTTATCTTTTCTGCTTGGTTCCATTTTTGAGCTAACTCTATGACAAGCAGCCCCAAGCAGCCCAGCCTAGATAAACAATCTCATACATCATCCTCACCCTTAAAAAGACAATTGTTTCCCAGTTCCTGTGTGGCTGGATTGTCACACAGATGGTGTGAACGTCCTTCTGCATGGAGATTTTGGCTCTGGCATTGTTTGTCTCACAACTGAACACTCACTGTCCCACGATGTCTCCTTCATTTACACTAAATTGTTCAGTGGGGTTACAAAGTCTTGCATTTAGTGTCTCCTTCACTTTCCAGAAGAGCAAGAGGCTCAGGAGAAGCTTTACTGATCAATTCTGCCAAAGTGAGCAAAAGTTTTCAAGGAGATGCTTTATGGTATTCATTTTCCAGTGGCTGACTTGACTCGCCATGCTCCATTAAGACAGCCTTGTGTACTAAGCAAGCCTCAGAAACGGAAAATCGTGTCTCACAGTAATTTAGACACCACCTTCCCCCAAACCCAAGATTAATTCCTATAGGATCTGTGCTGGCACAGTTCCAAGCAGCTGGGCTTGCACAAAGCAGCCTTTTTTTCTTTAATAGATTCTGGTGAATTTTTGTCCCTGTCTATAAAAATTGCCTGTATTCTCCTGAAAATAGAAGCAATTGAGCTTTCCCTGACCTGATCTGGAAGAAACATAAAAAAGCTCATTTTGTTATGAAACCTAATTAATTTACACTCTCCAAGTTCATCACAAAAACTTTATTGAAAACTATTTGGGAAAGCAGAGGAGGCCTCAAAAATGCTATTACTTACCATCCATTGTGTGGCTGTCACCCATTCTGATTCCAGGGGAGGAATCTGAAAGTTCTCTATGTGCAACAATTGCTCAAGAGTATGCAAAACAGACATAGGATTTCCTAATATTCTCCAGTTTCATGCTGCAGAACTACTAAAACCAACTGGTTTACATGCTTTTCTGGGATGCAAGGCTAGGTTCATAGCAGCATCACTTTGCTTTTGCAAGTGCTGAAACAGAAGCAAGGCTGCTGGGTGCCCTAAACAGAGATGCTCATCCTGCATGAAAGTTTTATTCTACACCAAAGATTACTTTTAGAAACAAACCCCCTGTGCTGAGTAGTCAAAAGACATTTAATGATTTATTTAATTCCCATTTAATTTTTTTATCCAGTTTTTTGTTTTCACTGAGGTCAACTTGAAAGTCTTTATAAAGCTAGCTTGGAAAGCTCAAACAGTGAGCTCTGCATGGCTGAATTATAGAAAAATAAACAAAATTAACCTTACTACTATACTTATCTATCTGTCTTTTTGGATATTTTGTTTTCTGGGAGCAGTTGTGGGTTGGTTTTTTTTTCTTTTCTTTTTTAAAGCCCATCTTCAAAGTATTGCTCGGGTTTGGATTTTGCCTCTCTCTTTTGAGCAATTGATTTTGAAGTCTATCAAACCTTTGATTTTTAAGGACATCGTTAATTTTATCCTCAAAATTATACGTATTTCAACCCCCTACCAGCTCTCTCTTTATTTGTTGAAAATGTCATCAAATCAGGATTAAGGAACAGAGAAGAAGAGGCTAAGGAAACATTCAATTAGAATGTAGAAAGAAGTCTATATATGTGATGTATGGGTCCCCTTAATGTACTGAGCATCTTGATTATTGAGCAAAGCAGTTTAAAGAGATAGGTGACAGCTTTTGAGAAATTGTTTGATGCACTCGGAAAAAATAGGCAAGTTTTCAGGCTCAGAACCCCAATTAATCAAAATTCAATAGTACCTCTGTTGCAATTTTTGATGTAGTTATTCTTATCACAGGTCAGTACATCAGGCAAGGGTCACCATTTTACCAGCTGTGAATCAAAGTACCTATGAAAATAAATAAAAATATTACTATCCAAATGATATTCATAAGAATTAAACATTAAACTACACTTACAAATTTGTGCTCTAGCTATCTGCATAGAGACATGTAGGGCACCTGAAGTGGAAGAGAGACCTGAGCACTTGTACGTGAACTGAACATCCACAACATAATCACGTCTTTCTGCTAATGTTTTGTATAAACATGCAATTATCTTTTTAACTACTTGCATCCCACTTTCGGGCAGAAATAAAATGCCATGGAAAAATAATTGTGTAAAAATGGAAACTAGACCTCAGACAAACTCTACATGCAAACTGAACCCAAATTTGAATGCTTCCAAGTTAAGGAGTGTTTCCAAAACTCAAATAAAAAACATTTAACTACATGTAAATTTTAGAGTGCTCTGGCTCTTCAGTCCATCGCATTTCATAAATGTTCTTTTATGTAGCTGAAATGTTTTGGATGTATGAGAAATTTTATACATTTGACATTCTGAACTATATCAAAGCTCCAGGAAACAGGCCCATTTAAAAGGAGATACTTCTGTGTAGCTGTAGATAAACCATCTGACAGACAAAATGCCTACAACTCTGATGTTGTGACTTGACACCGGTATTGCTAACTCCTGAAACACACTTTTGTCGGCTCTCAGAGCTACAATAAAAAATAATCACTACAAGAAAGCAGCTGCCCATAGAGATACAGAAGAAACCAACAGAAAAGTAGGAGATGAAAGGGAAATGTGTGTTAACAAGAGCCAGTGGAAGCGTACAGGGCTTCATTACCAACCTTCTGGTCCCTTGGGGGCTTTGCTTCACAAGCCAACATCTCCCGCCCGAGACAACGAGCTGACAAGTCCAGGACTTGGCTCTGAATCAGGATGGCCTAATTAAAAATTAAAGCTCTTTGCTGAAAATTAATAACCATTTCATATCTGTCAGAGAATTAACCAGAATCTTTCGTATTTTTACAAGTCAATTAAAGCTGTCTAATTGGATTTCAGCCTCGGGAATTGCAGATATTCACCTGGACATCCTGTGATGATAGTTATAAAGCTGATTTGAAGCTGTATTGTCATACACGGGGCTACTGTCATAACTTAATTGATCGGCTTTCAAAGCTGTTATCAGATCCAAAGTCAGCCATAACACATAGAAGTTTAGGAAATATTTTTCATGCAGTAACTTTAAGTTTGTGCAAAATTTTCTAATTAGAATTTTAAAAAATATATCACTCTCACAAAGCGAGAAGTCCAACTGTTTCAGTGTGCCACGTTTCACTAAAATATACCTAAAGGGGTAAGTAATGAATGTCTGTTTTAAGAACTGTTTGATTGCATAATTTTGTAACTTCATTTGATGTGACAATTTAGACTATGTCTTCAATGCAAGAGAAATCAACTATAAGAATGAGCCCAGAAAAAGATATTATGAGGATGCAGCATGATAGCCCATGCTCGCTTCTACCCTTTACTACGTTTGGAAGTCGGAGCTCTAACACACCATGCTGGGAAGCACAGATTAGCTTAACTCTCGAGTGAGCATGTATCATCAGTACCACAAGCCTGAGCCAACGGTTACCATATTCCCTGGGACTGCTGCCATTAGGTCTTCAGGGAATGTTCCACCAGATTTTAAATGTGGAATGACCTTTAGATAAAATGGCAGCATATAAACAGTTTAGACATCCTGTTTCAGCTGGAAGTATAGTCTAAGCTGAAATTATTTTAGGATTTTTTTTTTCAGACTTAAATATTCTGCTATACTTGACCCATATTACTTTGCACCTCGAAACTGCAGCATTATGTGAAATGCAGCATGTACAGTTTAGCAGCTTTTAAACTGCTTATGAAACCTGAACAAGTAGAGAGCTTTCCTCAGACAAAAAAACATGATATTACACATTCATATTAAATCAAAGGTGAATGATTTGCCAGAAAGCACTAATGTCCTTCCTCATGATCCACATTAGCAATTTCTAATCTATCATATCCTTCTACGCAGGAGGCTGTTAAATTGGTTTAAATGAAAAACAACTCTGAATTGTACTTGCAAAATGTATGGAATAATCACAGAATCACACAGAATGGTAGGGGTTGGAAGGGACCTTCAGAGATCTAGACCAACTCCCCTGCCAAACCAGGTTCATCTAGAGCAGGTTGGACATGAATGCATCCAGGAGGGTTTTGGTAATAGTTGGATTGTTTGTTAAATGGCAAGTATTGTTAATATAACATGAACCACAGGTGAAAACTTCACGTATAGATAAGAGTATAAAGTGTTCATTTGCTTATGTTCTTTCAAGACCCTCAGAGAGCATTCACAGAATATCTCTGAAGGTAGATTTTGTATCTGGAGTTAATGGAAAGATGTGTCACACCATGTCCAATCTAGCAATTCACCATTATCAACTGTGCTTCTGAAAAGTTATTACTTATTTTAGCAAGTATAGAATATATTTTTGTATCGTTAAACATGCTGAAGAACCTTATGCTAAAGTTACTGTAAAGAATTCTCTATTAAAAAACCACCACTGTAAAGTGAGAATCAGAACCACATTAGGAACACATAGAGAGCTAATGCAGATAATTCTATTTCCATTTCTATGAAATCAAGCCCAGGGGTGTATTTAAACATTGTTAGTATTTAGGGAAGAGCTGGGTAGATTGCTCAAGAGCCTAAATACAACCTCACATTACCCAATCTTCCATTAGCTATCTTCTTTCCAAATTATATTGCTAGCCCCTTCTTTTCCCATGATTCATGATGTGAGAGACATGCCACAAAACACAGCACACTGACTGGGCAATCTCCTGACTTAGCCAGAAGGAAATGCTGAAAGTTGGATGTCTACACGCAGGCTGGAGGAAATCACCTATTTCCATTGGGAATTAACATCTGCGAACTTGGCCTAAGTGGCACTTTTCAAAAGGATCCTAATGGATAGAGCACACTTGTGAATTGAAAAGTACCTGGACTGAAATCCTCCACAGTCAAACAATATCTGAATGCAGGTAACCCACGTCTCTACAGGGGAAGGAACCATTACAGTTGTGAAGGAACCATTACAATAGAGTTCTGAAATGAATATTTCTGAATTTCTTCTGTGGAACCCATTCTAACTGGCACTCAGAAAATTCACTAGAAAAGTTTCCAGGTCAGAGCAGATCTCTGAAATGCAGAGGAATCAAGACCTGGTCTCTACTATGTTCATCATCCCTAGCAAAAAACCTTCTAGTTCCACCAGGCTTTAAGCACAACTCAGTATGAAGACCAAAGGCTCTAGGTTTATGGAAATTTCTGGAAACAGGAAAAGTTTTTTTTCTACTGAAAAATATCAAAGTCAAATACATGTTTCATTTCAGTCCAGAATGCTTGCATGGATCTTGGCAATATATGTATGCCAAGTGAGACATGGGAAACAAAGCTGGAGAATATTACGTGTAATTGCAGAAGTTTCCCTGGAACTGGAGGTTCAGGTTTGAGCCTTACAGGATACAACTTTTGCTTCCGTTAATGCCAATAAAGACTTTGTTATGGACTCGAAACATATGCAGTCTAGCAAAACTAACCATATGCTGTGTTGCAACACAGTCCTATTGCAGCTCCAAGACTTGAGGCTGCTAGAGTGGCCCCCAGGGATGGAGGCTAGAGGAGAGGAGATTAGAGACAGCTACGTGAGAAAGTTTGGCCTCCCTTTATCCGGATCCCACAGTGAAAGTCATCCAAAGTGCAGGACTTTTCCAGGCTTTTGTCATCATATAGTGGCACAGAGGGTGGCAGCTTATAAAAACTTTTGTTTGAGGAAATTCTCTTCATTTTCTTAAACATTCATCCAGCCCTAAAAGAGCAGAATAGCCATGATATTGAGCTCCACAAGTTGTTTTTGCAAACTGAATGAATATCAGATCACATTTTCAGATCTACACTTACGAAGTATGCTTTTCTCTGATGATTTGCAGTCCCTCCTTATCGGCATATTTACAGTTTTTGGCAGGACTTCTCCCCCACCAAAGAGGAAAAATAATTTATTTTTCCTTGCTAATTAGACTATTACCTATATTTAAAACCAGGGAAAGCGAATAGGCTGAAAATTTGACCCTAAATTATATGTGGGAGGCAGGGTGCCAACAAGTACTGAAACACATAAGTTCTGTTTTCTTAGCGGCAAAGGCAGCAATTGTGAAAGCTCGAGGATATCTACACTGGGTAGTAAAGGTGACAGCAGAAAAACCAAAGAAATCTTAGCGCTAAGGCAACAGTGTAACAAAAAATACACGTCCGTTCTCCATGGCCATGCAGATTATCACTCAGATAAGACTGTGATAGAGGGTAAGAATTTTTTCCCAGTATGGTGTTGACACTGCATAAGCTTTACTCTGTTGTTCTTTGCCTTTCGGGTCTCTTGCTTCAGAACACGAACACTAACAAGTTGACAAAAGCTGTGTTTGCGCATTATAGCTACTTGCGAACTAGCATTTCAAGTTCAAGTTTAAACGTATGAGCACGCAAAGCAAAATGAAGTGGAAAGCTGTGATTTTAATGGGGATTTAATCTCTTTTGTTCTTTGACCTATTGCGGCTCTCAGAATACATCAACGCTTCTGTCGCATGAGTTACCTTATTGGCTTAGTTCATGCTGATACAGCCAAGCAAGCATTCAAGTGCGACTAGAAGTGCAGGGTTTGATGGCATTATGCACTCTTTCTAGCAGCAAGTACTATAAGCACTACCCAATGCGGTCCAGATCCTGTGAATCAGCCCAGGCCCCAGCTGCAATCCCAAGTGCAGTGACTCCTGCAGCTGGACAGAAAAAGCCTCATACCTCAGTTAGAAAACAACTTTGGAAAGCGACTGCTCGGGTAGCTGGCAGTGCACTGGGTGTGGGGGAATCACCAAGTCTGCTGAGCATCTTCTCTGCAGGAGACCAGAAAAAGGCAGAATAGCGCTTGAACAGAATGATAACATCTCATAACATAAATTTTTTGCGTCTGATTATTAAGAAAACAACATGCTGCATTTTTAGTGTATATAGTAGGCATTTTTATTTCCCCTTCCCTTTTATGTTACAAACCCTGCTCAGCTAACAGCCCAATAATGGAAGTCTCCTAGTTAAAAGTGCAACAGGAACCGAATGACTACAAAGGGAGCACACAGCAGAAGGAATGAGCTAGCTGAGGCCCTCCACAAGAGTAATCAGTCAAGATGGGGCCATCAGTAATTTGTGGATTACCTATGTGATAACAGGTCTCTCATTCTCTTACACCAGACTCTTCAAAAAAAACCAAACCAACAGGCTTCTGGGATTTCTCATCACAATCTATCTCTCACCTGTGCCATCCTCTCAAAAATTCAGCTAGATACACTCTAATAATGATACACATCAAATAAATTAGGAGATTCTCTCCAGGTATTTATGTATCCAATCAGCAACCACAATCCTGAATAGTAGCAGTGGTATCTGCTATAACAGGAACATTATATGGAAGAAGAAGATCTGGTAAGAAAAAAACACGTTACTTTTCTATTTGAAATCTGAGAGGTGATTGGTTCTGATGCTTCATATTGTTGGAGATCACCAAGAGAAAAACAAATGGGTATTTATCAGCTGTAAAAGAAACTCACCTTGTAAGGATCAGATGCAAAATAAAAGCTGCAGGTGTACTGTTGGGAGTTTTTCATTTAAGTGGCTCAGCCCCAGAGGGACGAAATTCTAAACCTATTACATGTAAAGAATCAGCAAGATTTAGGAGTATTCTGCGTATTAAAACTTAGAGAGCTGTCTAGGTTCAGTAACATTCATGTTATAGGCCAGTGACAGCTGTGATGGTAGAACTGTCCATGTGATCATGAAAAGAGGTAGCAGAATGAGTGAAAGGGAGTTTTGGGAGAGATGTTACTGCCATGTGGGCCCCAGCATCCTATCTAAGATAAAATTCCTCAGAAACTTTCCTTACACAGTGAGATTTTTAAAGCTGGATCTTTTCATATTTGACAGGACAAATCCTTTTATCTTCTTTCGGCATGATGCTTTTATAAGGTAGCTCTAGCTTCGGTTTGGGTACAACCAGCTCACCGTGTTTACTGCAACTATTCCACAGCTGCCTTCAGAGTATGCTTCAGTCATTTCTCATTTAAAGTTTTTGACAGCATATTTCTTTTTCAGGAGACCTGATGTAGGAAAAAATTAGATGACCAGAAAAGACCCTGTCTTAGATGTGTGGTATATCCATGTATATCTGAAAATTAAGACATACAACCTGCTGTTGTTTCAGAATTCCCAGAACAGAGCAGCTCGCTGGACTGCCAGCTTTTACCATCTGTCAGACATAGTTCTCACACTTCATAAGGCTGGCTTTCACACTGGTGCTGTTTTCCTTAACAGTTAATAGATTCCATCCAAATCTCAAAGTGTTTCGCATAGCTAGCTGAAGAATACCTCCGATAAGGCGTGCTTGTGCAGCTTAACAGACCTCCGTGGAATGCCATGCCAGCTTTTCCATTGAAGGAAATACAGATAATGTTCCTGAACAGAGAATGCTGAAACCAAATGCTTAAATAAGAAGTAAATGTACTGCAGAAGGCTAAAAAGGAAATAACTACTGGAACTGAACTAACTTTTAGAGAAAGTCAGCCACCTATTTTAGGGTCTGATTCAACTAAATGATGTCATTGGTATATCCAGTACCAAATACAGATAGAACAATGCATCACAGTGGGGAAAAATGTTTCTGCATTTTGTGTGCATTTCTTCTTTTCCAAAAGAACAAAATCCATGGAACTCAGGCATTAGAAGGTTGCCATCTGTTTGCTTTCTTTTCTTTCATCAAAGACAAAGCAAACTCATAACACTCAAGCACCTCCATCCTTGCAAATAAAGATAATTTTATATATTCTTATAAACAGGGAAAAGGCCTGAACAGCCTACAACATTGCAGCTGGTTGAATAGCCTTCAAATATAAGAATATATGGAATTCCCTTTTGGGTCATACCAGTGACTAGCCCAGTAGTAAGTACATTTTAGACTGTGGCCACATGAGGTGAGCACATGAGCCTGGGTCAATATCTATGGCCTCTTTCCCCTATATTCCTCAGCATCCAGAATTGTTCTATTAGGAATGTTAGAGGATGAAAGCTTGCCTAATTTCTATAAAGTCCATATATAATCTTGCTGTCCTTGAATTTGTCTAATCTCCTTTGAACCTTCCGATACTATCAGTTTCCGTAGTTCCTCATGGCAGCAAGTTCCAGAAGCTTGAAGAACTTTCTTTTATCTGCTTAAAAGAGACACTAGTTTCAGTGGGTGCTCCACACTTCGGGTATTGTAGGATTTGCCGAATAACACTTTCTGCATTCACCTCATCCATCACCTTCATGATTTTGTAAACCTAAATTACCAATCCCTCTGGTTTTCTCATCTTCAAACTGAAGAAATCTCTCCTGACAAGATAGCTGTTTCAACGTCTTGATCACTTCACTTGCTTTTCTCTCTACTGACTCTAACTTCAGCTCATACTTCTTGACATGTGAAGACCAGGCTGCACACACAGTCCAAGATTTAAAACCTCTCCAAGGTTTTAAACAGCAACAAAGTAAAGCCTTTACATTAAACTATACTGAAGCTCATCTGCCAGGTTTGACCTACTCAGTTTCAAGAGGTTCTTCTAGACTCCTTCACTATTAGTATGTCATATGAACATGCAAAAGATCTTAGTATCATTTGCATCCTTGGAAATTTCACTGTTCACTGCCTTCTCTATGTCAGTGATGAAGATGATAAAATCAGTCCCAGCACTG
Source organism: Burhinus bistriatus (assembly GCA_013397275.1). Lineage (NCBI taxonomy): Eukaryota > Metazoa > Chordata > Aves > Charadriiformes > Burhinidae > Burhinus > Burhinus bistriatus. The sequence continues at coordinate 313,904 of VYXH01000549.1, forward strand.
ATCATTGGAGGACCCAATTGTTTGAGTCTTCCTTTCTGAGAAGCTCTACCTCTTGCTTGCCATCTTTTAATCAGATTTCAATCTGCAAATAAAGCATTCTTCATATACCATGGAAAATTATTTTTTAATAATGTCATTTTGAAATACAATTCATGTATTTCATGACACAAAAGACTATACTGTTGCACTGCCTATTTTATTTTTTATTTCACACAATTGTGTTTGGCTAGTTGATGGCTTCCCACAGAAATATAGGTGGAACAGACTGATAGTCTTCAAAGAAAACTTGTAGATCCTGCTTGGATCCCACAGATATTTGTTTACAGAACTTGCATGCCAAGTTCTATACCCGTACTATATCTCAGGCAACTCTCTCCTTATTTGTTTGTCACTCTCCTAAGGTCTCCTTTTGACCTTAGAGTTCAGTTCTCCAGTCTCAGAGAATATGGGTTAACCTAACTGACTTAAACTATTTTATCTGGAAATGGGATAATTCAGTGGAATTGTAGTGAATTTACACAAATGTATCGGAGATAATTTAGCCTGAAGTATGCAGTAATGGGCAAAAATAAATAAAGTTTTTAATAAAACAAATCAAATTACTTTGTGTGGGAAAGAGAATGTTTAAAAATGTTTCAACATCTCTGTGTTTCCCATTAGTCTCTCTTGGAATCATGGAAAAGACGTAAACTTCAGAGAGCAAAAGTTCTTAGGCTACTTTAACTATGTGTGAGTCTGTATTCCATGTAGAGTTCAGTGTCTTTCTCCTCTTCCTGTACTTGCTCATGTTCTATTATAAAGTTTACCAGTCATTGATCAATACTTCTGTTCTGGCATCATAAATGGGCATGGCCTTTTCTGCTCAATGTTTGTGTAAGAAGGCATTGTCAGAATGGGTAAAGAATGCAGTAAATACTAATGCTGCAGTAACCAGAAGCTCCATAGCTACAGTGAATCAGCTTAGTAAGAAAAAGTTGCAAGTCTCGTGAGTAAACAGCTAGAAAATATTTCCACGGGAAGAGCTTCATAATCTGGTTTGGATTGCTTTCTGAAGAAGCAGTTTCAGGCCATAGTTCTTTCTAAAGAGTATCTAATGATCAATATATTACATTAATACGTATTATGGTTTTGCTATTGTAACTCAGAGATCTGAACTTAAAATCTGATTAAGATATTATTTTATTTTATTTTGTTTTATATATTCCTGGACATTATATGACAACAGCAGCAGACATTCAAACAATTCATTACTTGCAATAACGCTTTTACTCTTACTAATAAAAGGACAAATAAATTGACCTTTAAAATGCACAAATTCCAAAAGAAAATGGAAATTAAATAACTAATATAAAACTCAATAAAAACATCTGAGTTGATATCCCTCTGGCAGTTTAGCTCAGATACAAACATATTGCTCTACAATTGTAAGTAGAAAACTTTTAAGATTATAGAAATGTGTTGGTAAGGGGAGAGTTAATCCTTTGAGAACAAAAATTTCATCCATAATAATGTTTTGTTTAAACTTCAACTTTTGTATATCCAAAATTGGACTTACACTCACAAATACAAGTCTATGTGTAAACAGCAAATTGTATAAACGATTCACTTTATTAGCCAAACTGACCATTTTATAGAAACAAGCCAAGGTATATATACATATACATGTATGTTTGTATTTGCATACACACATATGCATGAAATTGTTCCCAGAATTGTTACTGGAAGCTTGTCCCTTAATGTACCCTAAATCTGTATTTGCTCTTTTGAAACCATGGAATTTATCTTTTTTTAATATAGTGCATTATAGAATACACACACTAAAAAAGAAGGAAAATGCTCTCACAGTGCTCCACAAAAGTTTTCATGTCCTCAGCTTCTGAAACATTTAAGATTATTAACTTGCTGGCAGGCTCCCGAGGAATTTTAAGGCATCTGTGGCTGTGCTACTTATTTTAAGCTCTGTCTTCCAATGTTATGAAATCAGCAAACTCTCTTGACTTTCTTTGTAATTCCATTTCATGTGGTTCTGGCTTTCAGGCAGATTCAAGAATGACATAATCGTCTTTTTCCCACCCACAGGTTTTGGACTGTTGCCGTTGGTTACACCCTTCCGAGTAATGTGCAACATGAATCTTTGTCTGATCCCATATGCCCATAAATGGAAGACAGCCCAGTAAACATGACTAAAACACAGCTTCTTGGCTTTCTGTTGATCACCACCATAGGTAGAGTAAGGCTTCTTTGGTTTTTTTCCTATCGGTTAATATTACTTAGACTACAGTGCAGGAACGTCAGTCCAATGTCATGCTGTTTTAAAAGGAAGTGGACTGATTTCCCAATAAACTTTACTCCTGTTACTGAAGGGACAGTAAATATCTTGAATATAGTAGCAGTAAATAAACAAGCTCTGCAAAGTGTTTCTTTTGTATTTTTCACTGCAGCGTTTATGCAAATGCACTCAAAAAGCACAGAATTCTTCATTTTGTTAAAAAAGCTAGAACTTGGCTAGTATGTACTCATGAGCACTATCGCAGTCATACTTTAACAATTAACAATACTGGATTCAAGTACCAAGCCTACAGCAACAGGATAAACATTATGGAGAAAAGGCACTTTCCAGAGTTCGTTATCAGCGTTGGAGAATTACAAGCAATTTACAGTCCAGTCCCACTACCTGATCTCACAAAACCTCTCCTGACTTCCCTGAAGACTATGGGAGTGTTTGTTTGTGTAAGAAATACGGCATGCTAACACAGCATAGAAAGCAAGGCCATCAGCTATGCATAGTGCAATGCTAAGACACCATTGTAAGTTGAGAGTAGGATGCAGAACACCCTGCCCTAGACCCAAATTCAGAATTTCAGAGAAAGAAGTATTCCTTTGCCCTTAGAAAGTGTAATGTGTGCAGCAATGGCACAGCTCAGTCTGCCTTGGCCATTCACTCTGGGCTCACTAGTCCCTGCAGCAGTTCGGAGAAGACAGTGCCTCTGTGTGCCTGTCTGGTCTATACTGGACAGCAGAGGGAGATACGCCTATCCTTCCCCTTGTAATACTGGTTCGCCCTGCAGATTAGCTCTAATGACAACTTGATCTGTATGCCTCTGCCACCAAAAATATCTAGTAAAAATACCCTTCATTTCCTAAGGACATTCATTTGCAGGATTTGTATCCAGAAGATCTGCTCTTTACAGTTATGCTTTTCATGCTTGGTCAAATTTTTAAGTACTGCACAGCATCATGGCTACTTGGACCTCTTAAACTCAGGACTACTGGGAGGCATTGCTCCAGGTCAGCTTCAGGGCAATTACTTACTAGTCGGCAATTATGTTGCTGCTTTAAGAGCTGGCACTGAACGGACCAGGCAAATAAAAAAGCATGTAGGGAAGCACTAGTCCATGTCCAGAAGAAATGGAGAAGAATGCATCAAGTTATCACCATAAAAATAAATTACCTAACCTGTAAAGATAAAACAAATCCTGACTTCTGATTTCTTTCTCTTCTTGGGCAATGAATCAGTTCTGGAAAAAACAACAACTGGGCAATGTGAGGCGATGACTTGGCATCAGAATGTGCAGTCTAAAGATAGAAGAGGAGAAGCTAGAAGACAGAGTTCTCATGGGACTTTTTTTCATGATCAGGTACACTCTCGTATCTCCACTTAGCCCTCTTCTAAGTTCAGTGCAGCTGAGTGTCGTGCCTTTCTCTCACTCCCAGCAGTGTGTGATAATCCATTTGAACAGGTATCTAGCGGGAATAAAACTGTGAGATAGACTAGAAAATGAGACAAATTGATCGTGGCAGTGGAATTTACTGCAACAGGAATTCCATGTGAAATGGATCCAGAGGATTATTCTTTCTCTAGGATCTGTTCACAGTGCAAGCTACAGTAATATTTTTGTTTCTGTGACAGAAATTACCTGGCTAATAAGTTAAAATATTTTAAGAAAGTGATAATATGAAAATCCTATAAAACTCTACTTTGGTGCTATTAAAAACTCCAAGGCACTCTAAAACGTGTCCTCTTAAGGCAATAGTTATGTTCTAGGAAGTTTTTACAAATTTATCTGCCCTTTGCTGACAGAATAAAAGAAAAGATTATGTATATGACCAAGCTTATATAATTTTAAGAACTATCTTCAACTCTGCCTATAATGAGATCTATTTCTTCTAGCAATGCAATAATTGTTAATAGCTGTTCTGTTACTAAGAAAGAAAATCTGGTTTAGCTGCAGTGGAATTGTAGTTATTTAAAACATTAAATTCACCCATTAACATTAACATCGACATGAAACATTTTAGTTTCTTATAATGACAAACGATACCATTACATTTTTTAAAACACTCTGCAATTTTTTTACTATACACAAAGACAAGAGTAGCTATGAAAATATTCAACTTCTACCATTATCTCATGGCAAGAAGATAATAGATCTTTCTCTAGAAAGATGGTAAGAGTCTTTCTAAACAGATAAATAGAAGGTATATGTCATGATAGACTATATCAGTTGATATTTTATTCCTGGAACAGATGAAGGCTAAGAATTCAAAGTGCTTATCCAACCTTTTCTAACAACCTTACCTGTGGGAATACTTGGGGCAAGTCATCAGCTAGAATCATCACCCCGCAGTGGTTCAATCTTAATGGAAAAGCAGAGCCTGAATTACTGGCTAGAGCTGAGCATGCAGCACAAACATTTTCTGTGCTGAGTTTAACAACACTCATGTCCTTAGTAGGTCTGCTTTTTGACAATAGTCTAACAAAATAATTGTCCAGAATGTTGAAAAAAAACCACATACACTTATTTAGCAGCATATTCACACAACGCTAAAGCCGAATTTCTTTTTTTGAAATAGTGGCAATAAAGGACGATTCTGTGAGTAACACCCAGTTAATTAATAGACAGAAAATATCAGATCACTCACCCACACATCAGAAGAACCTGTACTGAAAATAGCACATTGTAACAAGTGACTCATGACGAATTGTAGTCCATACTGGACAGGTAAAAACTGTATTTGTCAAATTAATTATTATTGTTATAACCATGTTCTCCTCACTCTGTTTTTAAATTTCCTTCATGTCCAGTACAAACATCCCTGCATTTAAAAGAACAGAATTTAGACCTCAGATTTCAAAAGATCAAAATAAAACAAGACAAAATAAGCCTTTGGAAATGTTGGCATTTTAGTATTCATAATCAAAAAGACAAATTCCTGTACTAGATATGTTTCAACAAGTAGATGTGATGACAGTTTTCGTCAGTGTATTAAGTGCTTACAAATCTCTGTTCCCATTTAAATTTGCAATAAAACTTTTACTGACTCGAATGAGGGAAGTAAGAGTATTCCAGCCTAATGTACTGAAAATCCTGTTGCTAATTTTCAAACAGTTTAACAGAAGGAGTGTTCATGGTACCTACATATTACTACATTATTTCCTGTATCATTTGGTTAATTTTCATTTCATTTCATTGGTGACATAAAAGAGATTGCACTGTGTTGAGCTGCAGCTGACATTTGAATGAGGTTTTTAAACCATGTAAGATTTCTTACTTAAAAAGAAACCTGAAAGTTTGGAAAACAAGCCTATGAATTAAATCAATTCTACTCTGAGGTTTTGCCTCATACAAATTTTTTTAAAGACTATGTCTCAGATAGAAACAAGACTGCTTCATTCATTCATGGGCAATACTTTGGCTCCATGTGCATTTATATAAGTAAGAAGAATTTTGGACCTCCTTTCTATTACATCAATAAGCTTTTCAATTCCTTTTCTGCCTCCTTGGCTCTCCCAGTATATTTTGTCAAGGAACAAAGACTGAAGCAACTTCTCACGTAAACGCTGGCTCCTCAGCACTGAAATTGCAGATTCAGGGAATCTGGAAAAGCACAAAGAAATTCATCAGCTTTGCCATCACTCTGAATTACGATATTTATGTTGTGGTTTAGCAATCAATTCTATGAATATAGACTGCGACTCAGCAAAGGAAGTCCATGCTTGCCTAATCATGTGCATGTTAATTCTATCTTTTACAGCAGTGGGATTACTCATACATTTTTAGACACATCCTGTAAATGTCTTGGGCTGATGATAATTATTCCAGTAACTTAGTGTCTCATGCTCAAACTGGGAAGAAATTATCAGTCTTTTTACAAAACTAATAACTTAAAACTTACTCATTGATTCCTTGTAGTATTTTGAAGTCAAGGTTGTCCTCGTTTCTGTCAAAGAAACCCTTATTGTCTATAAAGGCCAAGTGCCTTCGGTCATGCTTTCTCTGAACTATGTGTGTCAGGTCAACAGCATCCTGATCACTACATTTCAGCTTCAGTCCTTGCTGGACACAGGAATCCTCCTTGAGAGGTTTGAATCCACAGCAGTTTCTGTCTAGTCGATTATAGATCTAAAACAAAGTACAGCAGAGTGCCAAGTGAAAACAATATCAAAGTATTTGGGGCAAAGTGTCACTGTAAGACATCACTTACTAACACAGCTGACAGGAAAGCAAGCTCAGGACAAGTATAATTAAAGTCAGCAGTGAAATGGCATTGAAGACCTGGTCTCCACACTTCATGTACTGTTAGAAGCAATTTCCCAGACTGCCTATTTTATCCATTTTATAGCCATGATTTTTTATGTCAGTAGAAATTCTTTGAAAATAACAGAACAATACCACTCTGTAACTGGAATAACAAGACGGTGAATACAATTCCATTTTTTCCAGAAGGCTGTAGTTTTTTATATTTTCTCTGCTGGAGAACAATAGAAATAGCACAGCCTGGCACACACAGAGGGTCTCCATTTTGTGGGACTTGTTAGACTAACAGCATGCAAAATAATTGAAAAGATTATTAAAGGGCACAGCAAACCATCAGAAGCTATAAAATGCAAGAATGAAGAGTGCATTTATAATAGCTGAGCAGCGTCCCTGAGTGGCACTGTGGTATATACGTTAATGATGTGACAGCCTAGGCTATTTTTTTCCCCTGCGAACCCTCTTTTATTCATCGCACAGCACTTAGCTGGAAGGAATACATCTGGTCTAACTTTAGTGGTGTAAATGTTAAGCATCTCTTCTGACTTAGTCGTTTATGTTCCCTCTCATAAACAATGACAAGAACAAGGCACCCCCAGAGCAAACGATGCCATTTTAGGATAACCATCTGATACAGGAAGGATAAATCACTCCTTGAAAGTGCTTCCACCCCTGCTGACAAGATAAGCATAAATACACAATATTGCCAGGGTCCTGAGTGCACAGAGGCCTTAATTGCCCTAAGCACCCTCACCTGGGAGCTCCACACACTCCCTCTGCCTGTGGGAGCCCTACTTAAGCTCAGGCCTGACACTACAGCCCTCCTCTGAGCCCTTGGAGGTGGGGGTGGAAGTGGATCTGCTGCTTGTCCTGCTCACCTGTTGCTCCTGGATTGCTGCCTTGTCTGTGCCTGATGTGGACTGGGCTACCAATGGGACCTGTGGCTTTCACTATCCTTCCTGCTCGCCCTGCCTGCCATGGGGCTGCCCTTGGCTCCAGCTCATCTGCCCGGGGAGCGGCCCTGCTCCTCCTGACAGGTGTTACAGAGTGGAAGTGTGGTCTGATGCATCTAAAGCTTAATGAGTAGTTTATGAAAGGTAAATCATTTTTTCTGTCCTTGTTTGTTGTATACTGCTAACTCTTCAAACTGCTCTAAGCATAAAAGCTTTAATGTTCACATAAGCCTACTAAAATTACAATTTTATTTTTGTGATGCCCCAGTGAAATGAACTGTTAGGCCTCTCTTCCTGATGTAGAACTATGTTCCATGTTGAAAAGGCCTCCTAATTTTGTTCATCAAATGAAAATCTGTGAGTTGTTTTGTTTTTTCTTAAGTATGTATTACCATTGCCACCAGTCTTGGTGGCAGTGTTTGTTTTCAAATGCAAAAATCCTGAGGAAAGGAACAGATTTCTCTTCCTCTCTCTCCTTTCATGAGCAGCATTCAGCACCTGCAGGCACTACAGCCCCTCTTGCTTGCAGTGTTCTAGCTCATGGGATCTCTAATTCAGCTCATCCAAAGGTTTTGCTAAAAAGTGAAGCAGAGTCCTTCTAGACAGAATCCTTTGATGTACAGCCGTAATTCATCGGCACCAAACTTGATTACATGCACTAAATATATGAGGAGATCATGTTTTTACAAACAGCCTCTTTGTAATAGGTTGCATCATTCCAGTACCAAGACAGAATGATGGGACACTCTGGAATTGATGCTGCAGCCTTTATAGTTTAGCATTGGTTATTGTCATATATTTATGTACATGGACAGTCTAAACCCCCAAAATTAAAGAAGCCATTTTACATTTAATGTCCTTATTTTACCTGAGTTCTTGCAGAAGGCAAGTGAAGGTCAGCTATAAGCATTTTTCAGCCTGCTCTGATGTTTTATAGCATTTGAAACTGGAGATTAGAAACATCTATTATGGGCACTAAACCCATTCTTCTGGGGGAAGTATGTTTAATAGAGAATACTTTTCACCATTATTCTTTATTTCTCAATGACTCATGAAGCATAGATTATTTTTTTAAACTCAGAACTCCTTCTTAGCATTTTTTGTTTTAGAGTCTTCATGTTCTACTGCTGATAAACTTTAAAGTTAAGTCTGAGAGCACTCAGATAAAATTTTAATCTTTAAGAACCACAAGATCCACTTTCACTCACATGTTCTTGTCTGGTATAACTGGAGGTATAAATCACTCTGATACCAGCTACTATTATAAGAGTAATTTGTTTCTTTGTCATGTAAAGTTCAGTCCTGTTGTATCTTATTTTAACTGACTGCTCCTTCTGGCTAATAGGAGTTCTACTATGAAGATTAAAAACTTGACTTAGAAGACCTTAAAATTAGAAATCAACAGAACTCATGAGAATTTTTAAACTGTTCAACGAGACAATGGCATGTAAACATTAACTCTGACACAATATGTACTATTCCTACAGGGGTATTACTATGTTTAGCATCAGAATAATCCACATATGACTTTATACCAATTTCTAAGAATTACTTTGCTTGTAGTGGGACTAAAGATGGAGTCATTAGACAAGTGACAATCTATTTTTAGAGAAGAATTGAAGGGTTTGTTTAATATAACAAGACTGCAAAAATTTAACACACACCCCCCCAAAAAAAAAAAAAGGAAACATCCATTCATCCTAGAACAGGACTGAGAAGAACAGGGATAGGCAATGCATAAGCCAAGTAATGATTTTTATATTTCAAGAAGTGTAACTCTAAAAAAAGCTGAATTATATGAACAGCCAAACACAGTGCCTAAAACTGGTGCTTGCTGCAGTTTTAAATAAACCAGTAACTACTGCAGGAGGCTCAGTCATCTGAATATGTCTGGCAGGTAAAGACAATTGGAAGTGGTGCCAATGGCATCTTGGCCTGTATCAAGAATAGTGTGGCCAGCAGGAGCAGGGAAGTGATCGCGCCCCTGTACTCAGCGCTGGTGAGGCCGCAGCTGGAGTACTGTGTTCAGTTTTGGGCGCCACTGTCTATGAGGGACATTGAGGTGCTGGAGCTTGTCCAGAGAAGGGTAACAAAGCTGGTGAGGGGTCTGGAGAACATGTCTTATGAGGGAATTGGGATTGTTTAGTCTGGAGAAGAGAAGGTTGAGGGGAGACCTTACTGCTCTGTACAACTACCTGAAAGGAGGTTGTAGTGAGATGGGAGGTGATCTCTTCTCTCAAGTAACTAGCGATAGGACAAGAGGAAATGGGTTCAAGTTACACCAGGGGAGGTTTAGGCTGGACATTAGGAAAAATTTTTCACTGAAAGAGTTATCAAGCACTGGAACAAGCTGCCCAGGGAGGTGGTTGAGTCACCATCCCTAGAAGTGTTTAAAAGTCATGTAGATGTGGTGCTTGGAGACATGGTTTAGTGGCAGACCTGGTAGAGCAGGGTCAATGGTTGGACTGGATGATCTTAAAGGTCTTTTCCAACCTAAATGATTCTATGATCTCAGGAAGCCGTAAATTAGCTTCCAACCAGGTGATTCAGTTCAGTCTTTGTTAATACAGGGAGTATATTAATATTCTACTACATAATTGCTGTAACTGTACCACTGGGCAGAGTCCTAGTTTGGTGTTATTTGGAAACCTAATGATTATTTGCAATACCTAATTGAAGATCAGAAGTTGTATCATTCATCAGTTGCTGCTCTACTCTTTCCTTACTAAGTCACTGGCTAGGTTTTTGAAAAGAAGGAAAATTAACCACTACAACTGCTATCTTGATCCAGATTTCAGCTGACCAAAACAACTCAAATTACCTCTGGGGGCTGGGGAGGTGCAGAAAGGACCACACAGGTTTTTTTTTTTTAAAAAAAAAAAAACACAAAACAAAACACCACCCCCACAACACAGATTTACAGCTGTGAACATAGTCAATAACTGTTTGGAGAAACAAAGAGTTAAGGACAAACAGTATGCCTGCCTCAAGATGAAGTAAAGCAAGACAAAAGCCATTGCTTCCTCTTCTAGAAAATGAGTCAGTTAAGTTCTTGATCTCTTTCCCTGACTATAAATCACATTTTTGGATATTTTAAACATAAACAACCAGAAATAAGTTCAAACTGTGCAAATACATCTCTTCCCCATTTAAAAAAAAAAGGAAATAAACCAAAATGACTTTTCTAGGAGTCCTATGTGTGCCCACATGACTTTTGAGGCAGACAGTTGCATTCAGCAAAAGTTTTACCTGCAGAAGAAAATCAAAGAGTGCCATCTTGGACCACTCATGATGGTGGATTTCGGTACAGCCCCACTCAGCTTTAGGAACTTTACCATTCTGCCAGCACTTCTGCTTCAATAACTGCTGATATTGCCCCCAGGTTAATCTCACTGAAGAATGAGTACTATTATCTGTTTGACTCAGTGAGGAATCCCAGAGAATAACAGGACAGGCTTGACCATCTGGAAAAGGAAAAATAGATCATAAGTATAGTGCAATACTGTCAGTCTTACTTGATCATTCTTTAGACATTGCCTAAGCATCAATAATTATGCCATTTTACAGATGTGGCAGGAAAAATGGCCAGGGACTAATAACTTGACATCCTTTGGTTAATGTGGTTTTACTCCACATCTAAAACCAGCCACCACAGGAATGGAAGAAGTATAGACATTATAAATGCCTTCAGTGTACAGAAGGCTTTCTCTGTTTGAAGCAAGAGATTAACGTACAAAATCATATACTAAACCAGACTATTAAAAAGTGCATAGGTAGATTAAGAGCTTACAATGACACTGTGAATCAATGATGTAATTTCTCTCTGATTCCAGTGAACTGTTGATGATTTTCAAGAGCTGAAAACTTATGTTAAAGTATTTTTTTCTGCATAATGGGCATAGAAGCATTACAAATCCTATATTCAAAGTGGATTTATTTTGTTATCTTTAGTATTTTAGACATATAATGTATGACTTCACAGCTCTGAAATAATATAATAATATTAGACAGTGTGAATTTAGCACCTTGACAAGTACTTTTTTTACCAAGATATAACACGAGATCTGTTTTGTATGGTAGTTATTTTGGCCAAATTCTTTAGTTCTTCTGTGCAAAGAATACTCTGCTCTTCCCTGAAACTAGTTGAGGGCCTTAACTTTGGTGAATCCAATTATTCAGACTTCTTAATGGAAAGAAACCTTGGCAAAGAATTTAAAATGAGCTTTGCCAGTATAAGAACTGATAAATATATTTCACCCAATACCAAATAACAGGCATACCCGTCTTCTTAGGAACGTGGACCTTTCCTTTTCATTGCTGATGCAATGCTGCTGCTGTCTTAAATTGTCAAGGACCTAGGACTGACTGTGGCTTGTACATACATTAAAACAAAGAAATTCTTTCTATTTTTGGGTGTAGACAGAAGACCAGAATATGTCTTGGCACTGAGAGGAGGAACTGTTTAACTGCAAAGCTGCTATTTACTAAATAGCAAGTGTAGGAAAAAATGTAAAGCTTTAAAATGCATTTATATTCATCCTGAAGATCAATGAACCTAAAGTCCACACTATTGCGCAATTCATTGCATAGTTAAATGCAATCTAAACTGTCTGTCTTCCATGTGCCTGTGGAGCCAGAGATGCAGCTGAAAAGGAAACTTTCAGAAACTCGTATGAAGGCAATGAGATCCATGAGATCCACAGCACCTTCTCCAGAGGCAAACCAGACAAACAGTAGTACATAGAAAATGAGTATCAGCGCCAACAGCAAGGTAAAAGCTGCTAATGTGAGTGTTCGTCTGTAAGTAGCAAGAACTGTTAAAAACAGATCTCCATACAGCTGAATCAAAAAGCAACTTGTGCAAAGGATGCTGACTGATCTAAAACAAGTAAGAAATTGTCTTTGTCCATACCCAGCAGTGAATCATATGTAAAGATCCATCTCATTCACCAACAGAGCATGACAGGCCCCACATACAATCAAGCCCAAGAGAATAACAAGCTCCTCTCCAAAATCAGAATGTACTCGACCTTCTCTCTGCTGTGGCTTGCACATACAAGCCAGTCCTTTTCAAGCCAACCCAACATGCAGCTCCACCACCTCTTCAACTTCCCTCCCCACTGCCCAATGTCTCCTTAGGAACACAGAAAGTGCAGGTTAAGGGTTGGACTTGATGATGTTAAAGGTCTTTGCCATCTCAATGATTCTATGAGTAGGAACATCGATCTCCCTTTTACTAGGATCAGTAATACCTTTATTAGCATTATGCTCCACACTCTTTCCTCAGCTGAAAAAAAGTGCTGAGAACTCCTGAAAATAAGGCTTCTCCTCTACTGAGCTGCTTGAGTAAGTATTTAGGAAATTAATTTGGGAAATCCTAGCCATTTCCCCATCTCTCTTGCTCTGACTCCATCGCCTACATTGGAGATCACTTTAGCCAAGTCAGGTCAACTATCAGCTAAGCTTCTTTTCCAAGCCAGTTGGAGAAAGTCTATATAAGCATTGGGAATTGTCACAAAAAAGGACAGCTTTCTTCAGGACCAAGTCTGATCTATTATTTTCATATCTCCAGTAATAGCTTATGTAACTACTCATGAATTCTTCCCCAAACCAAATACATAAACAGTCTTCTAACAAAATAAACATCTCCTGTCTACCCAAAAGGGACATGATAAACAATAGTAATATAAATACTTGAAAAATATGAATAGTATCTTGCCAGTTTCCATTAAGATACAAAAACATTTTTAAAAGACCAAGGCTAAATACAGGAAATGTTTGCATTTAGAGGAAATGGGAGCAGAAAAGATGAGCCAAAATAAAATCTTTCAACTCTGTAATATAAATTGAATTACAGGAATATGAAACAGCAGCTTCAGTAAAGAGCAGTGACTCAAATTTTTGACGTTTGCAGGAAAAACATGAAGACGCTGAATTAAAGCAGATAAGGGGTCTGATTTATAGCTGCATGAATTGGCATGACCCCACTGAAATCAGTGGAGCTCTGATTCAAACCTCATGAGATGGGGCTGAAGTTAACTGAATGGTGAAAAGTAAGGCCTGGCTAAGAATCAGAGCTTCTGCTTTGATACAGCCAGAACTGAGGAGGTTGAGCACACTGCAAAATAAGTCCAGTGTGTTCTGCATGCAATTCTTTCTTAATCAGCTTTATACATTAATGCAAAGAGCTATTGCTTTTCTGTTGCTGCAGCCGCATTGCACTGAATCTCACCCAGAGCTGAGTGACTTGATTGTATTTTTATCTGTCATTTTAGATCTATATATCTACTTAAAGATCTAAAAATTATCTGCAAAATTGCATGGGAAAGATTTTTCAAAACTCGTGTTGGAACCAGCTTCCTAGTAATTCATATACATTTTTAAACATAAAAATATTTCTAAAAATTTCTTAGGCACTTAGGAGCTACCAGCTCAGGATATCTTAAGTTGAATAAGCTAACACAGATGAAACCTCAGGCTGCTGAGACTAGACTATCACAAGGTACTCAAACTGCTTCATGTGCAGTTAGGTAATGTGTCACTGCATGGCTTCTTCAACATGGGCGTCATCTTAGATATCCACACCCCCATCACTTTGAAAATTGTCTGTATGCTTCTTAACCGCAAAGATGCTCCTGCAAATGTTACTCTTCCATCTTGTTCTCCAACTTGTAGCTACAGTGTTTTGTCTAACTTCCTCAAAAGAAAATACTTTCAAACATGCCCATGAAAGCATCACTAAAAAGGGCAAATCTTTCATGAAGTAGTTAAAGCCCTTTCTCAAACTCCTCATTGTTCACTGTAAAGCAGTACAGCTTACCACTGCCACATTTGAAGGAAACAGTTTACTTGCCCATGTATTAGCAGGAGAGGGTAATTTAGCGTGGAAAGATGAGTGGGACTGACATACAGAGCATTACTTGAACTTTAGAGTTTAAGATTAAGTTCTGAGGGAAAATATAAGGGACAGATACAGAAAGCAGACAGAAGTTAGGCCATTTATTTTTCTTTTTTCCCTTTGCACCTTATTTGCAATGTTTCTGTCCTGAGCTCATATGGATGTGAGAATTAAGGAATGCATGAAATGTGCATTAGTTGCTCTCTAGACTATGGACTGTATTATTGCTTATCAATGAACTTTTCTACCCAATAGAATATTGGATCCATGCCCTCTGGTACCCCTCTGAGAGGTACAGCACTATGGTGTAAGTTGTTTGGGTTTTTAGGCAGAAAACAGGACAGATAAACTGAAGCACTTTAGATCATTCTGAATGCATAAGGCAGCATTAGGTTCTTCTTATTCTTTGCCCCGACATTAGTGATTCATAGTATCTTTGCTTGCTTTTGTATAACTTTTGCTGGGATGGCAAGGGCAGGCTGATAGTGCAGGGTATAACACTGCAAATCTATGGCTCCATTTATCATCATGTAGAGGCCAGTAAAGCAAAATGACAAGTACAACCAGTGGAGCTCTCTATCACATGTCATTCATCTATTTGCACTAAACCAGCCATGAAAGGTGTTACTCAAAGGAAGAGTTTCTTGCATGTTTTGGGGAAAAAAAAGTGGTTCTGGGCAAATAGCGGGTTCAATCTTTAGCTAAAAAAAGCCCAAGTGAATTGAGTACAACTGTGCTGCCTCTTCTCTGTACAGGATAAAACATATTTAGCCAAACTTACAATATCAGAAAACCAGGGGGGGAGAGAGGTGGTTGTCAGCATGCAGTAGTTCAGGCCCTCAGCAAGTGGCACAACAAAACTGCATAGCAATAGCTGCTTATTTTGTACCAAAAGCTGAATAAAGAGCTCAGCCTTGTTGCTGCGATCCAAGGAGCCAGAGTCCTATCCCTACGGCTGTCAGCTGCAACACAGAAGCAAGCCTGCTCCAGCCCATGTTACTCAGTTGTAGCTCAAGCCCTAACAGACACTGGCATCGTCCTACCCTGCAAATGTTGTTGCTGAGGTAGAGGCAATATGTGGAGTCATTTTGCTTAGCTTCTGTGCAAATTAATTAACGTAGGGCTGTGACACTAAGCAAGGTCACTTATGTCTCTTCTGTTCCTCAAGTTAGGGTGATCAAATAATGAAGATTCTCAGTCCTGTGGTATTAATATGACCATCTCAAAGTGCATACACACAAGGGTGAGCCTGAATTTTCTCCGCAATAGACACAGTTTTATGATGATTTCTTGTTGTTCTACAGGTGTATCCTTCTTTGTTTATAGGTGTGTTGGACTCTTGACATTTTTCACACCTTGTAGGTAGCAATGGGAGTAATGAATTGCGTATTCCCAGAATCATGCTCTTTTAGACTGTAATACTGAACTCAGAAGGGCTTTGCCCACCTATACTTCCCAGGCTTTTTACGTTTGGCTAATTCATTGCAAAAATATGAGAGAAAGAATTATCATACCTGATTTTTCCATCCATGATGGTAAAATAAGACAAACCATTAAAAAAATTCAGTTAAATCTTAAAAGGGTTTACAATTAACTAGGGAAGGCAAGGGCAGCAGACAGAGGACTTGCATACAGAATTTTGCTAGACTTCAAAAAAAAAAAAAACCAAAACCCCCAAAAAACCCCAAAAAACAGTGGGGATTTGTGGGAATAGGGGAAACAAACATAACCTGTACAGAGATTTACTAAGTGGTTCTTTGAAACTGCTTTTGACAAAATGAATGACAGTTTTGAAAAGCCCTTTTTTTTAAGATTTTAATGCTACATCAAACATGTCTTGTTAGATCACATCACAACTGAGGCAAGCTAAAGGGATGTGTCGTGGAGAGAGATATGTCAGTCCAGAAATTGTGTACGTTCATACACACATGCATAGCCTCTAATCCTGCATTGCTTGCTTTCCCATATGAATAATCATGACTTATACAAGCTGCCCTGTAAAAAAAATTTACTGTGCCCACCTAACCTTAAATGTACATGGGTTATAGAAATGAGCTCCTTAACTGTTCATATTATTTTTAAGAATGTATTTTTGCTCATTTTTTCAATGCAGATGTCTTCCAAATTATACCAAATACAAGCATGTAAATAGTAATGATCTCAAGTAGATATTAGACACCTGAGCTCCAGCATATTTCCAGGCTAAAGAAATGGAGAGAGACAAGGTACAGTAACTGTTCCAGATGCTCTGTTCACCCTTTAGCGGAAAAAATGAAGTGAGACCAAAATAATGTTATTTCTCTTCTCATCACCTAGCAACACTCTTTTTGCTATAGGAACATAGCCAGTTATGAGGAAAAGAAAATTAAAGAGGGCAGAATGACACTCTCTGTCCCAGACAGTCCAAAACATACTGTAAGGTGACAGACAGTGAGCAACACAATGCACAATTAGCCTAATAGCAGTTTTCAGAGGCTTGCAGTCTGTCATCTCCACGGCTACACTGTGCAGAGTTCCTCCAACCGAACTACCGTAATGCCTTATGACAACTCTATAGCAATAAATCTTGTTCCTAAAAATAAAATAGGCATAATGTACCTTCCATGCTCTGCAAGTATGAATAATATTCAGAAGCCTCCAGACTGTTGTTCCTAGAGATTCATTCACATTGTTGTACAGGCTGCCAAAGGGAAGGTTTACAAAGCAGGAAAAAACTGGAGATCACTGGGTTGTCTTCCTGCTGTCAGACTTTAGAAAGTCATTCTTGCATTAGGGTTTGTTTTTTGGTTTTTTGTTATTTTTTTTTTTTAATAAATGCAGACTGGTATAAAACTATTTGGTATAAGCTAAATTCAGCAGCAAGAAATGAACAGCAAAAACACAGATAGCCACTTTAGCAATGATTCATTAAAATGCAATGTAGTCCTTTCGGATTGTGATTTGTGACTGGACAAAAATAGCAGTTAGGCTGAAGACATTTAACAAGACTTCTAAGTCACATTACATGTCTGAAATCTACCTTTAATTTCACTAAAGGTTAAAACTCAAGTTTTTAATTGAAAACTTTATACCAATCATGTAACAGACATAGTGAGATATTTACTGTGTATATTTTTGTCTGCAAAATATATATGTGTGTGTTTGGGGTTTTTTTAATTACCGGGGAGAGGAAAGCACTTTTTAAAAAATTTCCAGTTCACAGAGGTATTACTGCCATGAAAGTAGCATCAAACTTCTGCAGGAAGGTCCCCTACATCTCTGAGTAGGTTATCTGACTAAATACAAAACCCCTTTCTTACCACCTGTTTGAGATAGGAATTCTTGTGCTCACTTTCAAAAATATTTTATTCAAGTCAATTCTAAAAGATGAGAAAACTTTAAAAAAAAATCAGAAATACCCATTGAATTCTAGAATTTCTTTATCAGTTTCATTTCAGGCAGTTTGTACAACATCATGCTATCTACGGATGGCTCCCTCTCTTTTTTTCTCATTCCAGACTATCATGGAAAGGAAACTGTTACTGCCCTCAGCAGCTCAGTGGTATTGGATATAAACTTTGGGGTACTGTGTCCTTTGGACAGGATAATTGCACTGCAGAAGTTACACGCAGATACCAGCTTTAATTCCCTGGAACAATGGGGTTAGTTGTCAGTCTTGCAGGAGTCAAAGGTGGCGGCTGCTGCCCCATGATTACCGCGGGAGGGGGAAGGAAACCTCAGCACCCCACCTGCAAGCTGAAAACCATAGGAATGTGTTACCTTGGAAGAACTCCGATCTCCTGCTTACAGAAGGTAAGCTCCTGTTTAGCCCCAAAATCCTATCCAAATGAAAGGCAAACACCTCACTCATGTCGAGGGGTCTTTTGATGATGCCACAGTATCCCTGATTACAAGCAGTTCGTGTGGTGCTGGGACCTCTTGCAAATACAACCAGGACTGCTTTGTGAGAAGGTACTTCTTGGATGCTCTCTATCCGAGAATCTGCCAGCATGCGCATGTTTAGGATGTCATCTTTGCTCAGCCAAGAGGGAGAGCTCTCGCTGTAAATCCTGATATTGCTTTCCTCAGGCTGGTGCTGTGCCTTTATAGCTCCAGAAATCCCCTTTGGTCTCTGGTGACCCCTCTCCCTGATTGCCATTCTTTTATGCCTGTGTTCATCCAGCTGGTGCTTTCTCGCCTCCAGAGCTATTGCTGCTCCCATTGTGCTCATGGCATGCGTCGCCCTCCCTGGCTGTTGGGCAAAGACCTCTTCCTGGCCCATAAAAGTGGCTTTTGGAAAGTGCTGCCTGTAGGACAAAGGAGTTGCATGTTTCTTCCTGCGCTTTGGCTTCACTGTGCCTCTGATATTGGCAGGCTTGCTGCGCTTAGACCGCAGGGTGATATAAACCACATTGGGTGGTAGTAAGGTCCCATTGCTTCCAAGCTGGGGTTCCTGGAAATTGGGTGGTGACAGGGTGCCATCCAGTGGGATGCCCAGAAAAGGAGTTTGGGCTGCATCTTGGAGACTTCTGGAACTGATCTTTCGGTGTCCTCCTTTGTGCTGGGGTAAAACATGACCCACTTGACTGACAAGGAAGCCCAGGTAGATCACACACGCGGTACCCACTAGCAGATTCCTCCTTGTCCTTGGGCGCCTGCAAGTCCAGAGCCTCAGCACCCGTGGCAGGCACAGGCAGCAAATAAACAAGTTTTTTATTTTACTTGGCTGATCAAAGGTGGTCATTTCTCTAGTGAATCCACATGATGAAAAAAGCATGAAGTCTTCTGTACGTTCCAGCCAGGATGATGATGCATGATTTCCCTTCCCCAATTTCTATTTCTCCTTTTCCAAATAGCTTCCAGCATGAGTGTTGGACAGAGGCTACTGATATGCCTGGGAATGTGTTTAGTACTGAGGATGCTGACACTCCACCTTCTCAAGCTGTTAAATTCTTATCAGTGACCACAGAGAAAGTGATTGGCTTCAGAGAATGAATGGAGCCAGCTGCGTAAGCAAAGTTTACTGACTTGTAGTCTAGAAGATCTGAAGTATCTCCTTTGCAAACTGCAAAAACAAAATAGCAGTATTTAATTTCATTACTCACATATGGCATCTGTGGCTCTATATTTTTAAGAATAGAAGTTCTAGATGAGACAGTATGTACCTAGAAATTTGTCAGGATACATCTTTCACTTTCTCACTACAGTATAAATTAAACACCAAATCATGAAATACAGGCTGAATTTGCAATCTCAGCTAGCTGTATTCCAGCATTAGAAGAAAAGCTTGTCAAACCCAGATCATTATCATCATCATCTTATGAGACAAAGTCTTCACTAAACCTCATGTTACGGAAATGCTGTAAATTATACAATGTTAACCACCAGTAACAGTAGTAGTTAAATATACACATGTTCACTAATATAAAAATATATTGGCAGCACCAAATGTCCCTAGTTGAATATGAATATAGTTCACATAAATCATAAACACACATTTAAGATGAAAGATGGTT
Organism: Burhinus bistriatus; assembly: GCA_013397275.1. Taxonomy (NCBI): domain Eukaryota; kingdom Metazoa; phylum Chordata; class Aves; order Charadriiformes; family Burhinidae; genus Burhinus; species Burhinus bistriatus. The sequence continues at coordinate 333,786 of VYXH01000549.1, forward strand.
AATTCCCTTCACTCTTGTGAAGCCATAAATAGGATCTAGCTATAGTTTATCAAAGAAAATTACAGTGGCTTATATATACTTTCAAAGAAACAAAGATAGAAAAAGTGCTCATCATATATATATTACTTTAAAAATATAAAATCTCTTACCTATTCAGCTTGACACATCCTTCATTCTGGTAAACTCCTTAGGTTAATAAAAGTAACTTAGTAAAAGCTGGCATTCTCAAAGTATTCTAGCACATGTTTCAGTTTTAAGTATGGTTCATATTTAGGTATTTCATTGCAAGATAAATACTGTTTGGAAGCTAACTGTACTGAGAGGTGGTTTGCACATGAACTGCTACAAACGTCCATGAACCTCATGTTATTAAAAAAAAAAAAAAACCACAACAAAAAAAAAAACCACCCAGCAACTTCTATTTTAAATTCTGTAATGAAAAGTCCTGTGAAGGATGTGCCTTCCAAAAGTGCATTCCATCCATTTCTAACTCCTGAGGGCCCTCTAGTGCACTGCATGCAAATATACTGAAGAAATTCCCATTTTCTACGTTTGGGTTTTTTTTAAATTTAAAATCCTCCCCTCCCGCCAGCCC
>VYXH01000549.1:339959-357531 GCA_013397275.1 Burhinus bistriatus
TGCTGGGCCTGCCCCGCCGGCGGGCCGTGTCCCGCTTGCGACCTGGGCCTGCCCTGCGGAAGCCCCGGGCGCGTTGATTTCGACAGGAGAAGCAACGTCCGCCTGCGCTGAGAGCTCGGGTGCGCATTCTTCCTTCTTGCGTGATACTGCTTACGGAAAATACTGCCCGAAGAACGTCTTCCAAAAGCATTTGTCTTAGGGGCGCGAAGAATCATTTCTTGAGCAGCTAGGCAGGGGTCATGGTTTCACCTGAGGGCTGCCTCGGGACTGATAGGAGTCTCCTAAAATAAGGATGAAAGTATCCACCCTTTATGGCAAATAGATGATGTGAGAAATCTACAAATAAACAGTCAATGTGATGTGCAGCCTCTCAAAAACACCCATTCAATTAGCACAAACAGTTTCTTTGGGATCTTGACAACAGCTTGGATCTACCTTGAGGCGAAAGCTCTCAAAGGCAGGCTTCTTGATTTCATGCCTGTCTGCAGAGACCGTAGCAATATGTCACTGTTGCATTAAGTGAGCATCATAATTTGTTGTGTCTCTGTGCAAACAGATAAAATGGTGGTATATGTCTGAGGAAAGAGTGAAAATACAGAGCACAACCTTCCAGTGAAGTTAGTAGGATAAGGGCAATGTGTGCCAACAAAATTCCATTATATTTCCTCTGCAGCTTGGAAACCCTGATGTGCCCTTCAGTAAGGGCTAATTAGTGAAAAAAAACCCCTTCAATAACATCAACAGTTCCAGCTGTCTCTGCTTGAGTTTCAGATACAACCACTATGTTCTAGTGTCTTAGCAGCTTCAGCAAGTGCTTCTGGCTTGGCATTTGGCAGCTATAAACCTTTGGAGGCACGTATGCTGCAAGTCCATCTGGCAACAACAGGATTGTAGAGAGGAGCCGAGCCTCTTGGAGAACTCTCTGAAGCTCTCTGACATGCAAAGTATGTGCAAGCGTGTACCAAAAAAGTACAGTCAGCTTAATGCTGTGTGTCGGTTCATTATTTGCTCTTGACATTGGATAATACAGTTGTAGAATAATTTAGCTTGGAAGGGACCTCTGGATGTCATCTAGTTCAACTCACTACTTAAAGCAGCGTTATCACTGAAGATAGAGTGGGTTGCTCCAGGCCTTGTCTGGTTGAGTTTTCTCTTGAAGGTTTTAAAATGGAGTTGAAAGTTGGGTCTGAAATTCAGCCAAATTTGGAGCTAAGTGCCCCAGATTTTGGAAAGCTACAGAGTTTTAAGCATTCTGAATGAAGCATACTGTTCCTTCATTAATTGGAAGTTGTGTTTCTTTTCCATTTTTGGTGTCATGCTTCTGGTTCTTCAATTGTGCAGCAGTCCTCAATGTGCACAATATAGAGATTTTTGGAAGATTAAAAAGCAAGCAGAAAAGTATATTGCCCCACAGCACACAGATTTTCTCTTAGTAGATACAAAAATATTTTTAAGGTAACACTTCTCTGTACATTAACAAAATCAAAAAGATTGATAAACCACTTTAAATTTGAAAGATTCTTGGTACTTTACCTGCATAATGACTTATTTATTTAAAGGCTAACGTACTGACTCCTGCGTTCATAGAGGTGCAGTGTAATCAGCTTCATTTCTATGTCCTTAACAGCATGAAGTTCTTCCTGCACAAAACCCAGGTCTTGCGCCTTACTTGTCCACTAAATGAATTAAATGTATTCACTCAGTGAGTCAAGGTTGATGGAATGAAGATGGCTGATGTAAGCTGTTATCTATCTAATCATTCTTGTGGTGTCACAGTGTTTTTAGCCTGTGAAGTCAGTCTTTGAAGAAATCCAAGCATTATTATTTGCACTACTCAGTGTCTACAGGTCCCAGGTAAAATACACTTTATAGAAGAGTCTTAAATACACTTAAAGCTTCCTGGAGAAGCTTATCCTCTAAGTAGGCAAGAAAGATGAAGAGTGAAGGAGAAAAAGATAATAAGATAAATGGAAATACCTGTGCTGCTGTACCTTCATGATGTGTCTTCTAAATGTCATCTGTGTTTTCGTTAAGTACTCAAGTTAAAAATATACTGACATCTTTTGAGAGGAAAAATTATAGAAACTAAATGGTTATGTTAGTTGTGGGATTGAACTTTTCACCTGCTAATGCAAATAATTAATTTCAGCTGACACTAATGGCCCTGCTGAAGCTGTAGATAAAATCACAACCTCAGCAGAAGCAGGTTTCAGTGTCTTAAGGACTTCAGAGAAGGTAAAGCTGGAGATAAAATAAGATGAAAGCATATACAGCAGCTCACTCTTCCTTTTGTGCGGAGAGTGTAGTCACAGCAGCCCGTACAAGACTTGGCAAAATTTCTACCATCCTATTTCAGCTTTTTTCCTCCAGGCAGTAGCTAGTCCACCTGCACTGGGGAATGTCAAACTGCATTAGGATGTCATTTGAGTCAGTATAAATAGCATTATTTCAACAACAGGATTGAATGCATATCTCTGTAAATATGTCCTTTTATACTCACAGCATATTAAATATCCTGTTGCCATTTGAAGTTAAATTTCCAAATGCTTTTCTTATATGTAGTCTTTTAGGTGTGGTGTTAAGATTATGCATGCAAAGATTGTGTTACTATAGTTTTCCTCAGAGCCGCCTTTTATGTCAAAGTGATAATCCATATCAAAAGTATATATGTGGTACCTCTGTTGAGTGTAACCTCAAGATGAATCTCCAACTAAAAAAAAAATATCTTTCCCTTTTTTATTATAGTTATGTGGAATGAATGAACAAACTTTAGAGGCAGCCTCTCCCTTTGTTCCCCACAGGAAAAATGAGCCTTTATTCATGTTTTTTATCAGCCAGAGCAGTCCCTGTGGTTACCTTATGATCCTATATTGATCCTGCTGTGGCATCTATAGAATCTCTGCGCCTGTTCCTGAATTCTAGGCAGTGGGGCTGCAAATTGCTATATCTTCTTCTGCCTATTAAGATTTTGTCTAACTCCTGCTTTTTTATACACCCCAGTGTGACCCCACTTTGGCGACAGGAATGAGGAATGTTCTGATAAAGCATGTCCCTAAAGCATCAGGGCTTACCATAGGCCTCACAGAGTCTAATCCTCATAACCTTTGAGTGCTTCTCTACTTTCACGTTGTTGTATGTTTTCAGACATGCTTTTTCCATGAAGCTGATTATGAAACACAACATAGTGATTTTTTTGTGCATCTGTTCTTAGGTTATTCATTCACGTTTTATGGCAGCTTTTCATGGGATTCTACAGTATACTTTGCAGTTCTTTCTAGCTTTTGAGAGATTGATAAGTAGGGTTCATGAAGTTTCAGATTTTTGGTCTAGGCTGGTATTAATTAATACTCCACATGTTTAATTCCACTCTCTAATTTCAGAATCTGTCAGGACTTGCAGCAAAACAACTCCACAAAAAGAGGCACCTTCAGAACAAAGATGAACATTGGGAAAGCTTACAGTGCCTTTAACATCAGCAATGGAACAGATCTAGCTATTGGCTTTACCTCTTCCACAGTAGCTGTCCTTCTATTTGGGACAAACTTTGTGCCTGTTAAGAAATTTGATACTGGTGATGGTAAACTTATTTATATTCTTTTGTTGGTTTTGGTATTTTTGCTAATGGGAGTGTTCTGCCAGCAAATACTAGAGTTTCTATAGCTAGAGTTATGAATATCATCACAGCATTAATCCATAGAGCATGTTTTAATTTTCTTTGCTACTGTTGGGGTATAAAGCAATAATATATTGGCTCAGGATGTGGCAGATCTTTAGAAGAACCTTTTTATGTGTTGTTATGCACTTTGACAGTGATGATGTGCATTTCATGAGCATTTCACAATGGAAAGTGAAATGTCCTTTCTTCTACCCTTCTTCTACCACATATATACAGTGGTTTTTATCCTGTTAAAGTTGATGGACTTTGGAGTATTGCCTTTCAATTGTGGACCTAAATTAAAAACAATCAAAATTTGAAATTTTAATACTAGGTTCGTGTTGGTTTTGCGCGTTTATATGAAGCACCGTCAATTACCAGATCCCTAGATGAATAAATCTGCCATTATGTTACTGCAATAATAGTATTTGCATTGCAGGCTGGATATAACCTCTCTCTCTTCTTTTTGCCAAATGTGGTCCTAACAAAACAAGGCTAGACTTTAAAGTGAAAGTCTTAGCACAGCTGGCATAAAGTTAACTGATCTGCCTAGTTCACTCTTAGAGAATCTACAGAGGTAGAAGAGATCTGTCCAAAGTTTTTATCATCCTCAATGTCCTGGATTAGTGGAAGAGCCTGAGCCCTGAGCTTTGAAGTTTCGTCCTCTGCAGTCATCTGTGTTAGCTGCTGCTAGGGTGGTGGGAGAAGTTTTCAGTAACTGAACATCCTCTTTGTCAGAAGCTTGTCAAAATTTTCATGTGTTTGAGAATCGGGGCTTGTGTAAACTTGGTCCAGCAAAGTGTCTTTTGCACTTGCGTATGAAGAATGCATCGTAAGGAAAAGGTTGACCAAACTATAACACCCCACTCTAAAATACATCCTAAAATACATCTTTTGAATATATTGTAACATGGTCCCCTGAAATTCATGAAGGAGGTGGCCATCTTTCAATTTTTCTGTACTAATTTATCTAAAACATAGTATCGTAAGAGATTCACACATGTAGTAGTCTACAAGTTCTCTATTGTGTGCATTTGATTTTTCCATAGGCATGTTCTTCCAATGGATTCTCTGTGCCTCCATATGGATAGTTTCTTTGGTGGTCAATTTAATCCAGAATTGCCCCCGGTTTTGGCCTCTGGCTATGCTTGGGGGTTTTGTGTGGGCTACAGGTAAGGATAAAGAGATTCTATTTTTTGAAACACAAACTAATCTTAACTCTTCGTAAGAAAACAGTGATAAAAACTTTTCCATATATAAGGTAGTAGTTATTTAGTAGTTATTTGGCTTTTTAAAGTCTCGATATTAATGGAGCTGAACCCTTATAGGAAATATTATTTTATTGTGCTTATTTTAGAATCAGAAAATTCACACCAAAAATAACTTTAAAAATGGTATTGAGGAAAAGTCCGTGTTTAATGTATTTATTTTTAAAAAACACTACTTCCTACCACCTTGTATTTGCCTAAATTTCTTTGCCTTCTGAACAGTCACAGAATCTAAAGCAAAAATATACAAGATCACAGTCTAGTGTTTAACTGATTTTAACTTTGTTTTTTGTATTTCAGGCAATGTTACAGTTGTCCCTATTGTTAAAACTATTGGCTTGGCTCTTGGTCTTTTGATATGGGCTTCTTTTAATTTGCTGACAGGTTGGGCAAGTTCAAGGCGAGTATGTTAGGTCTTAAGTCATACATAATTAATCTTGCCAATTCTTCTTTAATAACTGCAGCGAAAACACTATCACCAAGAGGATTTATCATATATGTGTAAGATCTCTTTCACTCTCAGTGGAAAGTACTCAGGTTAATTATTTTATCTTTTTTTGTTTCCTCAGTCTCAATAGGAAGAAGAATACCCAGTGATGCTTGTTAACATAATTGAGTGAATAAATAATGTATCTGTGAATGTGAAACTAGTACACTGTTTGTATTTTTTATTCTATGGCATGGACTGATAAAATAATTTAAATTAACTTCAATTTTTAAATACCCAGATTAAAAAAAAAACCAATGTAAATTAAATTAGTTTAAAGATTATTTTTGTGAAGTAGATGTAGCTTTTTGCAAGACAAATGAAGCACTAATCCAATATTGCAAATACAAACTTAAGCAGAATTATTTGCATGAGTAAAGATTTCCAAGACTGGGTTATAACTTAACTATTTGTATGCAGTCAGTGCAACGAAGTGAAACTGGTTAAATATTTCAGGTTTGGTTGGTTTGGAATTGACCCAGAAGAGGTATCAAGACCAATCTTAAATTATATTGGAGCTGGACTTTCGCTATTAAGGTAAAAAATGTATTCTTATAATAAATTTCTGTGATGTAATATATTTAATAACCACAGGGACAATTTAACTAGAGGGCAAACGTATTGTAGTATTTTTTGCAAACTGATTTACTGCAGAATGCATGAGCTATCCATCATGAGCTGGTCAGTGTTGTATTTCAGAATAGAAACATACATGATATCCAGTACGGTGGTGAAACGGTTAGTCATAAACACAGAAATATATTTTTATGCTTGTAGGCATGTTCAAGGCAAAGCAGTGATGCACTGATTGTCTCCCTAGCTAGGTTATTCAAATGGTTCACTTTCCCGAAATTTTTTGTGAGAGGAAAAACCAACCAAAGGAATCTTGGTGAGAAAACCTCTGTGAGATTTCTGATCTGACTTTGCTCAGTCAGGGGTACAAATCCTTCCTCTTAACTGTAGAATGTACCACAGGACCCCTTCCCAGATTTGCAAAGCAAAGAGGCTTTGCAAAGCCCAGAGGATTTGCATTATCTTCTGTCCTTAATAGCTCCCTGTCTTGTAACTCTTAAGACACAGTTACAACAACTCCCAAACAGTGGCTTCCTTTGAGATCTTCAGAAGGATTTCTACTCTTATTTTTCATTTAATATTTATATGAGTGCACATTTTGGTCCAGACACAGAGGAAAGAGGGTCTGTGTTACGTAGCAGTGTTCTTGCTTTCCAACGGGGTGTCCAGGAGGGTCTTTCTAGGAACATAACGGTGGCCCTAAATCCCAGGGGCAGTAGGTTAGCCATAAGTGTGCTAAGCAGTAGCTGCGCATAATGCCTTTAGGAAAAGAAGAGTGTTAAGAACGTGGAGGTGATGGAGCCATTCTTGATTGCTAGTAGAGAGCTGCTGCCTTAGATTCTTGAATTTTGCTTCCACTCTTCCTCTTTCCTAAGAGTCTGCAGCTTTTGATCATTACCGTTACATGTACCACATGGTTTTGTGAGATACTCACAAAATAGTAGCAATACTATTCCTGCCTGATGAATTCATTCAGCTCACCACCTGCTTCCTGCCTGTTTCTGAGATACCATGGAGAAGTGATCAACAGGGAAAAAGATAGTGACCAAAGATGTTTTTCTGGCAAGCTGCACAAAGCCTGTGTATGTTGCTCTGCAGAGCTCGGAAGCATGTATTTCATTTTAGCCTCCTGTGTGGAACCTGTATGTGTTTGTCTGGTCCCTCTGGAGGAAGCTGACATCCTTTTATACCTACCCTCATTCCTCCAGTAGGAGATGAATCATTCTTCAAATGGAGACATTCTGGTTACAGATGTGAGAAGGGATTCCTAAATCGTTAATATCTTTCATAAAAATAAAAAACAGATCCTGCCAGTTCTGATTACTTGTATTTACCTGACTTCCTGGAGCTGGAGGTACAAGTAGTAATTACCCTTTGTTCTTCATTTTATTCACTTAGTGCACTGGAGCACCGCTGAGCAATACCCCTTCTCCTTCTACATACACGTGAGGCCCTGTAGGAGCAGTATTCCCCTACTCACTTATGATAGAAAACTAAACCCTAACTTTTTTCCTTGAGCACAGAGCCAATTCTGTGCAGGTTTAAGCTGTTCCGTATAGAACTTTCATGCAGATGTTCCATTGTATGTGTGGTTTAGTACAAAAGGGCACTGTGAACTAAAGCAACTGTTGTTAACATGTGGTTGTAACTACACACTGTAAAAAGGAGATATTTCAATCCCATCACATAGGAGAAAGGTCTATAAAGTAATACAAAGAGTAATTTATTTACTTTCACTTAAGTTGTTTGTTAAGACTGTTAAAAGCAATTGCATTTTTAAAATATATTGAAGTGACTCCAGGGCAATAGTGAAAATAAAGTAATATGCCTCCAAATACAACTTTTGTCTGTGGACACTAAGTGTTATGTCTTTATGAGCTGACATGGTATTTATTGGTGTATTTTTCTCTTCTGAGTGCTGTCATATTTCTTTTTATAAAAACTGAAGTCCAGAGTTCTTCAGCTTCATTAGAAAGCACGCCTTTACTGAGGGAAAGTGTAAGTACTCTACAGTTGTTATTTTACAGCAGTGAAAGTACATATCCATTTAAAAACAAAAAAATTGCTTAATATTAACCAGATTTGCTAGGATTTATGGTAGACTACATAAAACTACATAAAAATGCATTGATTGTATTTAATTTGTGGATCTTGTATATGCAGTCGAATGTGAGCAACAGAAAAGGTTGTCCCAAGTGTTCTTTCTCTATTGTCAGCTTTAAATGGCTTAGAAGTCCTTTTTCATTATGACAGAGATTATATAAAAGACAGAGTGTATTACTTTCCTATCTGAGAAGAGGAAGCAATTTTAATTCAAACTTGACTATAAAACTAGAAGGGTGCTTAAGATGAAAGGCAACAATGTGTAACTTTTATCTACCAGATTTTTTGCCATATTACAGAGCCAGGAGATTGTCAAGAATCACTGATTCTCAGCATCAGCTGTTGCTCATGTTGGAGGCAAATGAGGGGTGCCAGATTGGCTGTCGCTCCTTTGGGAGCCCAAAGTATGCAACAAAAGCTGGAGAACAGTAGGCTCCTACTACTGTTGTACCTCACTCTTGTAGGTCGGTGTTCAGTTGCTACCTGAACAGAGAGCCCCTCTGAGTTTTCTAGCTGTGCTCAATGCTCACTAGAGGTTCTAGTCTACCAGATCATATCACGGAAGACAATCTGATTGCAGGATTAGAGTAAAAGGACATTGCAATTTCTTTATGCTGTAGACAGGGGTGTTAATCTCCCTGCTTGCAAATAGTTCTAATATTCTAGTAGTAACACCGGAGCTATCAAGAAAAGGCAAAACCACGTCATAAATAAAATCTATAGATGAATTCATTAATCAAATTCAAGGAAGGACAAGTTCTGAAAGTCAGATCTACCTGCATGCAGATTTAAAGAAATGCTAGCGAATGCTCTATTGTGTAGTAAACCCAAAGTCTATATCCAAACTTGTAAACTTTGAGGTAGGTCGATCCAATTATTAGTTTGTTTTATTAAAAAAAAAAAATCTACTTTCTTCAGAGTATTTCTGTAAATTCCTTTTGTTTCTACTTCCCATTTCATTTTCTTAGAGCAAAACTGTTCTGTTTAATACAATGTTTGAGATTTTTTTAAAAAAATCAAACTAAACTAACTTAGTGAGAACTAACAAGTGAAAACTCTTGGGTTTTTGCAGTCTATTAATGTTTCTGAAGATACCTCTGATGACTCATGGGTGAACAGACTTTCCCCAGCAAAAAAGAGACTCATGTAAGTTATTAACAGTTCTTTTACTGGTGCAGACCAAGTTGCCAGAGAAAGTAGTTGAATACAGCATAAGAGCAGAATTTGTGTCCTGTGGTTTCCCTAGCGCATTAATGCACTAATAAGTAACAGTTTTTAAAGTACTAGTATAGTGTGGATATCTATATATGTGTAGCTGCACAACTAATTAGATTATTTCCTTTGCACTGTTGATTGTGCTTTACCTTACTAATTAACTGTTAGTTACTACTACAAACCAACAACATTTGGCAAAGTAAATAACAATAGCAACTAAGTAATTACAGAGCTGTTTTTTCTCAGCTGGTTGAATAGCACTCCAAGGTAGAAGGAGCCTATGCTAATAACATGCTTTCAGGTGTGCTTTCCAAGTGAATACATCTGGAGAAGGCATGACAGTATGGTAAGGAGACAGCAGAAGTGCTGTAAGGTGGAAGCAGCAGCTAGCAAGGGACCAGTGTGGGGAGTGAAGAAAGCCAAGAACCTTTTGATCTAGAAGTGGAGAAGGGGACTAAAGAGGCAATGAAACTGGGAATAGTTATAAAGAATATATAGACTGCAACAGTGAAGCTGAGGGTGGGAGCATTTTAATTATATTTTTTGTTTGTTTTCTCCTAGCTCTGCTTTTAGGAAAACCTAGTTAGTTGATTTCTCTTGTCATTGATCTAGATTGCAGGCTCTTGAGGCAGGAATTGTCTGTGTTACTTGGCCGCAAAGTGTAGGAGAACTAAGTTACTGTGTTGAACTATTTCTACACTAGAAAATAAAAATGTGCTAAAATGTATTACTTTTGTAGCATTGCTAGCAATTTTCATATGATACACGGTCTTTAACTGCAATACTGGACTTGTCTTAAGTGTATTGTCTACTTCCCTAATGCTAGGCTATCTTCTCTGATTTTTGCTCTTTTTAAAGAGGATGTAGCCTGGCTGTAGTAGCTGGAATACTCTATGGTTCCAGTTTTGTACCAGTACTTTACATCAAGGACCATGGAAGAAGGAATGAGACTATATACACAGGAGCAAGTCAATTTGGTAAAGGCTGATAGATCACTTCTGCTTTATTTCATCAGTATATTGTGTTCTGCTTTTGTAAAGGCATAGAGTGAAATTCTTGATACTCCTGAAAATGCACGATAACAACTTACCAGTTCTGCACTGTTATATGTTGTCGTAATCGTAGTACTAGCACTCCCTTTTTCTCAGAGGTGAATTACACCATTAAAAGAACAGTGAGAAACAGCCCAGAGGATACCATACTTAACTCATAGCTATGTTTCAGAAGGCATTAAATACTAGCACTCTCAAAATACAAAGTTCGTATGCCTGGAACATGAGGTAAACAAGGGCACAAGCTGTATCAATTGCCAAATTAGTAAACCAGTAAAGGAAGAGAAGGTTGGTCGTAACTAATGAGCAGAAGAGATATATAGCAACATAAGTAATTAAAACCATGTAGTTTTTGAAATAGAAACCTTTTAACATAAGCCTAATCGCCAATTTCAAACATTTCCCCAGGAACGTTTTCCTTAAGATTTAGTGTATAGTCTATCAGGTAATACCAGCAGCAGCTTAAGAGCTATGTATTGCTGAGATGGCATAATGTTGCCATTAAGAAATTGTTATGTCACATACAATTTCTCTTGAATACTGCAACTTATATATTCCTCTGCAAGACAAAACAGATGTTATCATTACTACAGCTGCCTTTCCTGTTGAGAATTTACAACTCCAAGGTCACCTTGCTACATGCTTCTGCTTTACCATGTTGGAAATACTCTCTTTAGCACATACAAAGTCCATAAAGGATTTATTATTTTTAATTATTATAGTGATACGTTCTTCAAGATTAAAAAAGGACAAAACTATGCCATGTTTAGCTTACACAGTACGTGCTGTTGTCTTACTTTTAAATGTACGGAAAAGAAACAAGGCTATATACAGGAATACAAATATATATGGTCAAGAGAGGATGTAATTATGTAGAATCCCCACCCCAGTTTTGTAGCCTCACCTGATGATTTTCTTAAGGTTTTAATAAATTAATTCAGTAGTTTAACTAATAGAATTCTGAAAATAGCAACTCACAGAAATGCATAAAAGCCTGTAATAAATGCTAGGGTTAACATAGCAGTTAATTCATGTTTAATATATGTGTGGTTGACCAAGTCCATCCACAGTCAGACTGGCAGCTGTGTTTGTCACAATCACCAATTGAATTTGATTAGTTAGCAGTAGCACCTTATGTGGTTTTGTCTATGTGAATGCTATCAGTGAAATAAATTTAGTTAAAATTAATAACTGATGTTTTAGACTAATATAATTTTGTAATTTCTCTTTCAGATTTAGATTATGTTTTTGCACACTTCAGTGGAATATTTCTCACAAGTACCATCTACTTTTTGATCTACTGTGCAGTCAGGAAAAATAAACCTAATGTTTATCCTCAAGCCATATTGCCAGGTATGACTGTTTTTTTAAATTAGCAGTAATTTCAATCACTTCTTCTGACCATTTTGCAGTGATTAGTTCAAGCTATGTGTTGGAATTGTAGTTTGCCTTTCAAGTCTCTTCATTTGACTTTTTGTCGCTTTTGAAAGATCACTCCTCTAATTAATTAAGGTCAGGAAACTGATAAATTTTGTTCTAATCTGAAACTAGAACAAAATGACATTGCATATGACTGATTTTCAAAAACTGACTGTGCCAGAGTGGAGAGCACATTGTCCAGAAAACTGTGAACTTTAATTAATTTGCTGCTTTAGTTGGAGTAGCTGATTTTATCCCTTAAGCTTTGGTTTAGCTTATCAGAGCCAGCTTGTTAAAGTAGTTAACATACTAAAATACATACATACAGTTTCTGTATTGTGCTATAAATGTTCCACAAATTGCTGTCTATACCTTGCCGTGCGTGGTTTTGATTGGGATTTATTTTTCTAGGGTTTGTTTCTGGTGTGCTTTGGGCAATAGCCAATTGCTGCTGGTTCATAGCCAATCACTATCTCAGTGCTGTGGTCAGCTTTCCAATAATTACTGCAGTAAGTATATAACAAAAAAAAAATCTGTGACTGGAATTAAAAGTGAAGGGTTTTTTTTCCCTCCCATTTGTGGAATTAAGTTGAAATTATGATGTCTCTAGAGCATTTTAATCAAAAGTACCCATTGCCTCTTCTTCTTGTCTATGCTAGCCTTTGGTTTTTTAGGAACATACGTGACTGTGACAGGCACCATCTTGGTCAATGCCAAGCATAAAAAAATGGAAGGATTGAAGGTCTGAGTCTTTAGGTTATGTAAAAGCCAAAGCTCTGTAACCAGAACTATATCAATATTAAATAGTAAACTGAAGTGATTAAAAGAAGAAATGTTTTATGCTTTCATCCCAGCAAGTACATTTTGTTCTGGATGTTTTCATTTGTGATTTTTATCCTCTAGCAGTCATTTTGCTTAATTAAGTCAAGTATTTTTTCTTTTTACAACTCTTGAACAAACAGAACGGATTATATATTGCTGAAAATACTGTTCTTATGCAAATGAGGGAAAAATAGATTTCTCTTTTTTGTCTGGTTTATTCCTATTTATGATACTGTACCTTTAAAGCATCTTAATTTCCAGAAGCTGCTTAAATTCCTATCACTAGGTAAAAATAAGTTTTGCCTTTACTTTCTTGCCAGTCTACTAGATGGTGAAGCAAAGGTGGATAACTTCTGGCAAATAAGTTCATAAATATCAAAACCAAAGTTTTGCTGAACAGCTATATTTTGGAAGCAAACTAATGAAACAACGTTAATAGGGATTAAGCTTTGCCTCAAGTTGCAGTAAATCACAATAAACTCTGCAGTAGGCAATGAAGAAAAAGACTTGGGATCATTCTAATTAGAAATTGAAGGATTAAGGGAAAGGAGCTTTAGTAACTTAGTTATTAGTATGCCTAAAGGGCAAGGATATAAAATAACAAAACGAAAAATTTAAGGACAACACTGATGAGAAGCTGCCTATCTGGACCGCAGGTTCAGAACTGCTGCTTTTCTTCATCCTAGAGAGAATTTCAGACAGCTATTCATCACATCCCTTCAACAATTTGTTTCATTTGCAAAATGCATTCCTCTCGCAGCATACATTATCTAGAAAGTGAAATAACACCTTAGCTATTATTCAAATAATAATTGGCAATTTCAGTAGGGAACAGCACCCACAAATACATTGGGCGTGTGACACACTTTCCTGCCGACCTAAATCTATGTCCTGTCAGCTGTACTGAAGATGGAGAGAGGAAGATCACTGTCCAAACATCTGTCAAGAATTTCTGAGAGCCACTCTAATGGGAAGCATTAACAGAGCCAGTTTTTGCTTCATATTCAGATAATATTTTCTCATCAGTCATGAAAATTCAGCTCATTGCTCCCACAGGAGAAAAACTATATTACTAGGAGTGCCTGGAAATTATCATTGTATATCACTGTTTGCTGTTAGCTAGGAAATCTGTACAACAACATCACAGATAATCAGTAATTTTCCTGAGCTATCTGGCTGGCTTTGTGCTTTGTCCAGATGCCTGCTATACAGGAAATATATTTATGTTCCAGTTTCTTGATATCATACTGACTGATAAAATCAAACTTTGTCCAACTAGTTAGTCATGCTAATAAAGGAAATGTTAGGAATATCCATGGTAGCTGCCTATAAACCTTAATAGTCCTCTGAAATGTGGTAACATTGTGGACTGTAGTTTGGACTAAAGTGAGGCATATTGTTTGGACCCTACTAAAAGAATGTATAACAGCCAGTGCAGGCTCTGCGGTGTAATTTGGAAAGAAATTGTGCCTTCTCTAAAAATAAAAAAAAAATCTCTTTTCTCTTTAGCCCTTCTTGAAGATTTTGTTGTGTCTTACTTCAGAAGGATTTCAGTGATGTTTATGCTTTTGTCATGAAAGCTGTAATTATACAGAATGGAAAGGACTAAATTTGTTATCCAGATAAAATTCAGCCAGCCTGAGAACAATAATGAGAAGGTGGTACCTTTTAATGAAATGCTGTAATGTACAAATGAATCTTATTCTTTAGGGTCCTGGCCTTGTTGCTGCATTGTGGGGAGTTCTTGTATTTAAAGAAATCAAGGTAATCTTATTAGGTCTCTTACCTAGTCTCTCTTGCTTGTCTCTAGCTCTAGGAACACCATTACTTGCTATACAGCTGTATCTCTTAGATTTCACCTCTTTACAAGTATTGCATTATGAAGCTGAAAGTCATATCATGCAATACTAAGTTTTCCAAGAAAGATGAAGAACTGTGAATAATTTTTACAGGAATGAAGATTTGCATTCCATAACTGTATGAGCAGCAGTAGGAGTAAATGAAGACTGTAGCAGGGCCAGGAAGCAGGATGCCAAGCACAGCCTGAACACAGTCTTTGTTTAAGCTAGTTCTTTCAGTGGGTGCAGGGGAATGAGCAGTTGTCCTGATAATCACATAGACAAGTAGATTAGACTTTTAGGGTCAGGTTCACCAAAGGACCAAAAAATGAGACAGAGGTTGGTTGGCCTCACTAATTACAGTATAATGTAGAGACCCTAAACTGATATGGCAGTGATTCCTAGAAGGAATCTACTGGATGTTAACATATATGGCAGACATTATTTCTCTGGTGGAATTTGAAGCATTGAACAGTAGCAGTGTAATCCTCAGGTTCCCTTAGCTAATCTGTCCAGGATCCATAGGTACCTAATTTGCCATTAGGGATCATCTTTCCCAGTATTTTTGGTGACTGTGTAAAATGCGTTAGGCATCCTTGGATCAGGAGCTAGAAGTTCTCTCTCTCTCTCCTGCTAGAAGACCATCATTTTCATTATCCAAACCTTTGTGACTCGCCAAATCTTTCATCATTTTCATTTGTTTTAGAATAGCCTCTGCATAAGTGCTTACTGTTTAAAATAAAGGCCTTTAAAAATACTTTTAAAAATTGCTGAATTAATTTTGTGAATATTTTACTAAGTGTATGGCATCATCGATTACTTGTATTAAACTATTTTGAACAGCAAATATGTTACAAACATATGAAATAAAATGGTATAAAATTTACCATTTCATATAATGGGCTTATTACATTTGTCGTAAAATGAAACCCTAGTTCTTTATTTTACTTTTTTTGGTGAAGTGTTACCTGTTATGGCAACATTATATTTTTCTTTTTCTCTCCCTTTGCCTATCCAGGGACTGAAAAACTACATGTTACTCTCAGTAGCATTTTGCATCATTTTGACTGGATCACTCTCCACGGCTTTTTCTAAAGTTTGAAAGGATCTTCTGGACCAGTAGATGGTGCTACTGTTTAATATAATCAGAAAGACAATATTGCTATATCGCAATACATAATAATTTTCAAAATGTATGTCCAGCCTTTACCCTGACTTGCTTCAGGCAAGTGAAAAAGAAAACCTTTGCTCAATGTTCCCATTTGGCATGAAAGAAAATATGGAAATGTTTGTTTCTGCATTTCTTGGAACAGTAAGACTATCAAAGGATTTTATTAAATAAAGCTAAATAATTTTATAGTTAGTAACTTTTTTTTTTTCTGGTTCAGGTACTGAACTTCATGTCATCATAAATTGCAGTTCATTGTTGGGATGGTGGATAAAGGGATTTTAATTCTTAGTTTGTAATACTGTGTGTATTTACAACCTGATTTGTTTTATTATAACGTTCTGTCTTACTGACTTGAATATAAAATATGTCTTGGAATATTTGTGGAACTGATACACATGAAGATGTGAAGCATTTTTTTATTGAGAAGCATTATTCTTTAAAGTCATCAGTTTACATAAAAACGTTATCTTCCAATCACTTCAGGATTTTGAAGGAAATATTTAAAAAAATTAAAAAAAAAAAGGTGCTGTGAAATAAATTACTTGCATTTCCTGCTAAATGGTTGGTTTAGTTGCAAGAACATTATGTAGAAATCAGGACCAGGATGCAAATAGTTGGGGTTTTTTTTATTTGGGTTGCAAGTAAACATTACATTTCTGTGTTGCAATATGAGCTAAGTATGTGGTTTGAAGTTTGTTTCCAAATAACTTTGGGCATTTGCTGTACTTACTTTCTTTTCTGTCTGGCATATTAAAATCTTAAATGTTATATATGGCAGTATTTATTATATTGAAGCATTATGCTAAAACTACCCAATTGTTGTTTTACCCAAAGCAAGGTCATCTCTCTGTAAATTACTTCTGACAGTTGTTGTTTACTTGTTTAGTTAAAAAAATAAATAAAAGAAGTAGGTTTCACGACATTTTTAGGCTAACTAACCAACTTTTAACTACCTGTCCTGCTAGACAACCCTAATATCCAAAGGAAATTCCCTATGAGGAATCTTACGTCCACTATTCCATGACTACCACTAACGTGGAGAACTGGTTATTTTCATTCTCATGGCAGCTAACCTTTCTATATGCAAAGCATGTTGTCTGAACCTCCCCTTAGTCTTTTCTTCAGTGTGTTAGATAACCCTAGTCCTCCAGTCTTCCCTTGTTTATAATGTGCTCATAATTTTTCTTGCTCTTTCCTGAGCTCTCACTAAGTGGACTAGATCTATCTAGAAAAACCAGACATGTCAGTCAGACTACAGTCTTACAAAACCCAAGAAGAGCAGCAGTAAGATTGTTTTTTCATCCATTTTGCAAGCTCTGTTCGTGGTTACAGATCATGGTATAAGGCTTTTTGCCATTACGACTTGATACTGTTCACATGTTCAGATTGCAGTCATAATTTCTCCTTTTTCCCTTCCACTCTGTCTACTATTTATCAGATTTGATCTTAGAACTGTTACTTAGTCTGCTTCTTGCTATCCCATATTGTAATGTATCCCATATAGTAATAGAGCGACTTGTTCTGGATGTCATCTCCAAACATGTTGAAGAACAGGAAGTTATTGGAAGTGGCCAACACGGATTTACCAAGGGTAAATCATGCTTGACCAATCTGATAGCCTTCTATGATGTTATAACTGGTTGGCTGGATGAGCGGAGGAGAGCAGTAGACGTCATTTACCTTGACTTCAGCAAGGCTTTTGACGCTGTCTCCCATAACATCCTCATTAGGAAGCTGAGGAAGTGTGGGCTAGATGAGGAGACAGCGAGGTGGCTTGAGAGCTGGCTGTGTGACAGAACTCAGAGGGTTGTGATTAATGGAGCAGTGTCAAGTTGGAGGCCTGTAACCAGTGGTGTCCCCCAGGGGTCAATACTCGGCCCAATTTTGTTCAATATATTCATCAATGACCTGGATGAGGGGACAGAGTGTATCCTCAGCAAGTGCGCTGATGATACCAAACTGGGAGGGG
>VYXH01000549.1:357716-371847 GCA_013397275.1 Burhinus bistriatus
ACAGGCTGCCCAGGGAGGTTGTGGAGTCCCCTTCTCTGGAGATTTTCAGGACCTGCCTGGATGCAGTCCTGAGTAATGTGCTGTAGGCATTCCTGCGTCAGCAGGGGAGTTGGACTAGATCATCTCGAGAGGTCCCTTCCAACTCTGAAAATTCCATGATTCCGTGATTGTTTATTCGTACCCAAGTGTCAGAACTTGGTGTCTGACAGGTTTTTCCTTCCTTAAGGCATTTCTCTAATTTCGCTCTGTATGTTAACCCTGTCCTCCAACAAGTTGGCAGCATTTTCCAGCCAGATGTTGTCTGCAAATTTAATAAATATACTCTCTAATTACTGTTAATAATTTATGAAAATGGTGCATGATACAGGCCTGATACAGTAAGTAAATACTTTTTGGAATCTAATGTGATACTTCTTTTCATTCTGACAGGAAACAATTGGTTACTCTTTTGAGTACAATTTCCCTCTGTCTTACAGTGGTTTTATTTAGACTGCATTCTCCCAGCTTTTCTGTAACATCTGATACAGTTGTTCAGGTCAAGATACATGTTGTTTACCACCCTAATACCTCATATTGGCAAGAAAACTGGTCCGTTTTCTTTCCAGTATCCAGGTCAGACACAATTTCTTCTTGACAGATCTTTGATTGTTATTTACCTAACCATTATTGTATTGACTCAGACAAGGAAGAGTAATTTGTTTATGTGTTTTTGAAACAACTTGAATTAAATGGGACATTTATAATTTCCCTGGATCTGTTTCCCCTCTTCTTAAACATCACAGGAACTTCTATATTCCTGGAATATACCCCCTGCCAGAAAATTGCTGATAAACAAAGAATTGGCAAAACCAAAATATGGTCTTCTCAGGCTCCTCTGCTTTACAGATATGCTTTAATATGTCAGTTCTTTCCCAGTCAGTGTTAGTTCTTATTCCTATGTCACTCTTGGCAGTTGTGGTAACACTGACTGTGTGTCGTCTCTTTAAGTAAGACTGGAGGAACAAGGGTGCTGTGCACTGTATTTTGTGTCGTCATTGCTGAATAGTGGCAGGTTATCTCTTATTTCCACACAGTTACTGACAAAAATACTAGTCTTGTAACTCGCTATTTTGCTAAAGTAATTACAAAGCAATACAATATTTATAAAGATAGCGTGGTCACAGTGCCAGTCCACTTTGGTGTGCCAATGCAAGGAAGGCTCATGTGTTTAGTTTACTACTACCTGTAGGTCACCTTCCACATTCGGTTAAAGTCTGCAGGTACAGTCTACACTATTCAATGAGGTATACTCTTCACTAGGTTCTGCTGAGAGAATTACTAATGCCTCAGTCTGGAAAAATGGCTGGAAAATGTTCAGCCAGAACTCTCAGGGAGAACCATGGGCTTGGACGGTGAACTAGCATCTTAACACTACTGCTTCCAGGGCAGAACTAGCTTTTAAGGAGCATGTGAAATCCATATTGCACAACAGGTCTTTCAGGCCCCAGAAATGGCTAGAGCACCTTCAAGAGAGAACAGGAGCATGCAGACACAAAGATCAGAAAATCAAGAGATACAAGAATGCACGGCATGATTAAAAGCTGAGCTAAGCATCAGAAAACCAAAGAAGCCTTTTCTAGTAGACCAAAGTTCTGGCAGGAAAAAGGAACAGGGGAAGCTGTGTGATGTTACGAGGTCAGGTGTATCGCAGAGAAGAAACAGAGTATGGTATCTCCTAGTCACCCTCCACAGCTGGGCAAGCCACAGTACTCACTGAGGAGCCAATGCAGAGGGGCTGTCACGCGTTTGCCGGTCAGCCTGCACCAACTCTCCTTGGTAATCTGCATCCCCAGCTGTGCGAGGAATAAACAAGCAGGATTGCTCAAGCCCAATCACTGTGGGACCTAGTTTACCCCTAACTTTGGCCAGCTGTTTCCCACCCTGCACTACAGTGAAGACCTTGTCTACTACTGCAGTACCCTGAAGTTCTGTTTTATTTGGTGCTGTGAGTATCCTGAGTGAATGCATTCTTGGGTTTTTCAGATTTTTAGCCCATAACTTGCAGTGACAGGACAAGCTGGCTACTAGTGCTGTAGTGGAAATGTTGTGACAGGTTAGCAAGTAGTAGAAAAATTTGTCCTGGCAGTGCCTGCTTTTACTTGCCTCAGTTCAGATTCTGTTTTGCTTGCTCCATTTGTTATCTGTTGTGGTTTAAGATAAGTCTGAAAATGCACAATGAGACTGAATCTGCTACATCCACCCCTTATTTAGAGGACTGGCTCTGTCTCGTGCTGGTTGCACCAAAAAAATGAAGGTGGCTTGTTTGGCAGTTGAGATGCTTTAGGTTTAGGTTTTAGTTTTAAACTATTACCATATGCTTCAGTTTGCATTAACTGAAGAGTCTCTTCTAATATTATCTTAAGCTTCTACTCTCTTGAGGGATGCTGTTAAGTTAATGTCTGGTATGGGCCCAGCATCCTTCTACTGGCTATTACAGGGACCAGTGGAATCTTCCAGGGCAGGAGCACCTTTACATCTCCTGGTTTCTGTACAAGGTGATTTGCTTTCTGAAAAACCAAAAAAACTGAACTCCTGACTGTAGCAATTGCCATGTAAATGTATGTACTTTGATGCAGTTCTCCAGTTTATATTGTATAGCTATCAGATGTGCAAACTTAATTGCTGACTGCTAGGACATTAATTAAAATTCTTGTTTCTGAAGGCTCAAGTATGACTTTTATTAAATGCTTTCTTAGCTTTCCTATTGGATTTGTCTTGCCAACAGGAGAAAAAAAAAAAAAAAAAAAAAAAAAAAAACCCAAACCATCTTTTGCAGCTCTTTTCTGTGAAAAATCCCTTGTAGTAATTCATCAGGATTCATGGTTTAAATATGTATTTATTCCAACATATTTTCTTACGATGTTCCCTTGGAATACGCTGGATAAATATTCCACTCATTTCTGAGATTTCCTTGTTCCTGAAGTTTGAAGGAACACTGATACTTCTTTCATGTTAAAATGCTGGATTAACAGATATCTGTTTACAGAGCTATTTATACAAAACAGTCTGGCAGCAGCTGAGTTTAATAAGAGAAAATTCTACAGCTAATGTAAATCAGCATGTTTTTATATCAGTGTAAGAACTGACCCAGAATATTTCTGATTTTTTTTTTTTTTGAGCCGGGGTGGGTGTTGTTATTTTTTTGGTATATATAACTGAAGGAGAAAACAAAAGTAGGACCAAAGTGGTAGAATCACATTCCTTGGAGAAAATTATACTTTCAAATATTTGTTTGTGCCTGTTTAATAACCTCTAAGAATATATTTGAGCTTGCTTCAAGAATTTTTCTCTGGTAATACTTAGAGGCAAACTAGTCTTTAAAATATAGGTAGATTGGGAGTTTCCAAGTCAGAGTTTTGTCCAGTGTTGGGAACCAGGGAACTCACAGTCACCTGTTTTTAGATTTCTCTTACCTGTTTATTCCTTTTCCCATGTTTATTTTCAATTAATTTTCTGAGACTCACTGCCCTTCTTCCAGATTTTTATTCCATCCTATTCTTAGTAAAAATGATTGCTATCTGGAAAAATAATTTAAATACATTAATTCCTGTGTCTTCAAATGTAAACAGTCAAAACTGGCATTTTTTATCTCCATACACACTTTTATATTTTATCTATATCGTGATTTTCTTTTTCAACCAATATTCAAGGTTGATTAAATGCTAGTTCAACAGTCTGACCTGATCCTTGAGCTTTCTTGCATCTGGCATGAAAATAAAATGACAGCCAAGATGATGCATGCTAGCAATTAGTGTCTTTTTTTTTTTTTTTATTTTGACCTTGCTTTCAAATCAAAGACTGAGGTTTAATGCCATATTCTGTAATTAACTGAATGACTAATGGATTCTGCTTTCCTTTAGCTATATATAAAGCTGATAGATAGTGACTATGGAGTGTTGTATTTTAGCTGATACAGCTGAAGTGATGGTTTTTACATTTTTCATGCTTATCACAAAACATTTTTTAAAAATTTAAAATATATTTTCTCTTTAAAGTAAATGCTGCGCAGTTCTTGTGCCTCTTATTGGACCAAAGGGCCTGTTTGAGAGTCTAACCTGAGAGGAAGTAAGACTCGATGGAAAGGAGACCTGCATTAGTCCTGCTAGTATCAGTCATTCAGGCAGTCTGACACAACCATGCATTTTCAGATTGTGTAAGTAACACCTAACGATCTTACGTTTTGGTATTTATATAGGAACCAATACACTAGTAATGAAATAAATTACACTTAGAGATACATTAGTTATTTCCCACGTCCTAGCATTTTTCACGCTGTGGATCTTCTATAAACGTTTCCTGTAGAACTGGGAGACAAACCACACAGTTCCCAGGGCCAAAGCAGGGAAGGGGTGGTGGTGAGGGAGAGGGTCTTCACCTCACTGGTTAATGAAATGGGAGAACTGGTGACAGCAATGTTTCTGTGCCCTCTGGTTTGCTGCAGTGAGGGAAATAACTGTGTCCCAATACTCTTAAGCTACTCTCACTAAGCCTGTAAGCAAGCCTCAAAGGATGTTGTTTATTGTCCCTGTTCACGGACCAGAGAAAACATTATAGCCTCTAACGATGAATCACTTTTCCTCTTTATTGTTTGTGGATGGAGGCTGAGCAGAGGAGCCTTTGTTCAGGAGTTGCAGAATGATAGCTGCTCCCTACCTGTATTTACACATCTGAGCTTTGATCCTAGCCAAGGAAGAGCCCCAGGAATGCAAAGGTCACAGGCTCTTCACGGATCCAACTTAGGAGAAGGGCTGATCTGGTACTTAACTGGATAGTAATATTTCACATCAAGTGATGCCTTGGGTCTGCAGTTCTTTTCCCAATTGATTTTGAGCACGATTGAAAGTTTCGAACTTGTATAAAAACCGTATCATAGCTTGTGTTCCTTGAAGCATACTGTGCTCATCAAATTCAGAGGAAATACTTTAGACTGTTGGCTTGTTGTGAGTCCTCCAGATGTACATGCAGGGAGCGTGCATAACCTCATCTTCAACTTCTGCTTCAGACGTTTGTGTCTAGCATTTTTAAGTGAAGCAGTTGAAATTTAGTTCATAAATCCATACAAAAGCTACTATTTCTAGCTAACTAAAGCTGTTTGTGGTTAAAAAAATGTGCTCATTTGAATATTTTTAGAGGATGCCAGCATTTCATTTTATGTGATGTTTGTAATATGAACAAGATATTTTTAAAAAATAAATTAAGGACTTGCAACTTGTGACTGGCAACATATATTGTGTTTTCTTGGCTTTCGAGAGGCTAGTCATCACAAAACCTTCTTTGTGTACTCTTCTAACTTTGCAGACATTGAAGTAAAATGCTTCCCTCTTTTTCTTCTCCACAGATTACAGTTATTATAGTTCAGTGCCTGATATATTCTTTTTCTTAACTTAGTGAGCAACAATCCATTCAATGAAGCAATAGTGAATTTCACAAAAAGGAGGATAAGCTGAACTATGTATGTGTATTCATGCATATACAATCGTGTGGTTTTGGTGATATCAAGCCATGCTATTCTTTAGCAGATCACACCTTTTGTTTCAAATTAGTTTTATTTGGCAATTGCCAATCTTGCCACATCCCCTGCATCTCCTTCGTTTAAGGGAAACAGTGGTACTGTCAAGGTGGACTGATCCAATTAACAGACAGGATTTCACTCCTTTTTCTCATTATGTGGGTCATGTTGATTTAAGATGCTGCCACTAACCCGACTTTTTGCAACTAACAGACACCTCACAGTGAAACCAATGGATAGGATTGTGAGGGGTTTTGTGTACTTATGGGCAAAAAATCAGCTACGTTAACTTGCTTTGCTGTGAAAAGGTCACCTGAGGAAATCTGGGAGCAGTGAATGGCACCTCAGCCTAGTGCATTAAGAAGAGTATGTCCTTGCTACTTTTTATCTGATTGTTGTGACAGAACTGCTGTTTCCTAAAACTTTTTTTTTTTTTTCTTTTTGTTTTCCTGTGGTGAGAAGATTTAGCTTTAATTTTTACCTGGAGATAAACACTTTGCAAACATCTGTAAATTTACTATGTCCTGCTAGGCTTGCAAATTTATTTGCTGGTTGTCCTGCTTAACATAATTTCCTTGCCTTTATCTTGAGTGTACTAGAAATACAAAATCTTGGCTGCTGTAAACACAATTTTGCATATGATTTGTTCTTTATCGGCTATGCCTTAGACATTGAGTACTAAATATTTTCTGCCCTTTGTGGTTAGGGCTGTTTAAGGATGTGATATGTAAAGTGTGGTGGTCTTTTCCGGTTTGAACTCTTCATAAACTGTCAGTTTGATAACTGGAGCTAAAAACACAAGAAGATATCTGTTCACTGGGTTCCATGAAATATGCCCTGACCAGGATTTGGAGATCTCTTACGTTTCTTTTGTGAGGGAGAACAAAACCAGCATGATTGAACTCCAGCAAATGGATCTCTGTGTAGCTAGAATGCATAAAGAGCTGCTACGCCATTGAATCACTTCTGAAAATTTAAAAGGAAGAAAGCACCTCAGCAAAATTATTCCATTCTGTCTTACATTAATTTGTTATGTCTTTGTTGCTAGAAGCATTAGCTTTTAGATTAATGACAACTTGCTGATGGAAAATTACTCAGAATATCAAATTTTAGGGCTGCCATCAAAGCATTGCAAAGAATGTCACGGATCCAAGTGACTCAGTTGTGTGCCTGAGTTGTGTGTATCTGCAAAATACAGTGGCCCTAAAGGAGTAAATATCAGTATGCGTGTGCATAGACATATAGGCATACACTCTAAATTAGATGCTTACACCTAAGAAAGATCTGGGGATTGTTGCAAGTAGCTGTCTGAAAATGTCAACTCAGTGATAAGCAGCACTTGAAAAAATGCTAGCGTGTTGAAAATTATTAAACAGTAAACGGAGAAATATCACTATGCCAGTGTACAATTTCAGTTCACTGATCTCTGAAATACATGTATAATGGATTTTTAAGTCATAAAGAAACAACATAATCTTGCCTTGTACAGGATAATTCCTTATTTAAGTAGAACTTAAGCCTCAGCCTGCATTATGGAACCAGAATGTGAAAATAACATGCCAATACATTAATTAATAATATGAAGCACTTGAATAAGGAATGATTAGTCACTATGGGTTATAATACAAGAACAACTGAAGGCACAACAAAGTTATTACAGATGAGATTTGAAAGACGAAAGTGACTTTTTCAAAGAAAACGTAATCTGCATTTTGAAAATTATTCTCAGAAGATGTAGTATACATTAGCATTATAAATAGGTTCTGAAGCAATTAATGAAAGATAAGACCATTTCTGACTATCAGACACCATGGCTGATCTGAATGGAACCTCTGACTCAAGCCTTTAAGGCACCTGATTTTCGGGAGGAGGGATTTCCTGATAGAAACTTTTTAGTCCCAGCCATAATAATTCAAAGACTGGTATTTGCAGACTTCAGCTATTCTACTACATATATAGAACACTTAGTATTCATTTCATTAAGACAGTCATGTAAATTTCGTGGCTAGAATAAGTATATAAGCACCTTTTCAGTGTAATTTTTTAACAACTCGCATTATTGGAATGTTCCCAAACAGTGTAAATGCCATGGGTAGTACTGACAGGCAGTGCTTAAACTTGAACTTGATCATTGAAAATCTGTTTACATTGATCGAGAACATTAAATCAAAAGTCATAATTTTACTAAAAACTCTGAAATATTCATTCTAACACAGAACCTCACACAACCAGAGACAATTTCTAACAGGTGTGTATAACTCAAACTGTACCCTGCCTATTAAAGGTTACACTGTTCATTTATATTGCATCTGCTGTGGCTTCTGTCCTGCTTCTTACTGCACAGCAAAGAAATTTCTCCATGGAATCCACATGTGATGTCTTAGTACAGGTGGGGAGCACTTTTGATTAGGGGTAATTGTATTTTTTCTGCAACTTCTGTCCAAATTTGTGACCATGGTCTGTGTTAACTGCGATGGCAAACACAAGGAAGAGTATAAGTCAAACGGCAAAACTCCAGAAACCAATAAAACAGAAAACATTAAAGAGAGATGATTGAGAAAAGCAGAAGGAACAAGCTAGTAGAAATAATGTGATAAAAAATAAGCAGAATGCTGATAGAGGACTTCCAGTGGAAGGACAATGAGCTTTCAATTGAGATATGGGAGACAGGCAGGAGTTCAAGAAGTACGGATGACAGATCAAGCTAAGGGGAAGGTGATCATCTTTTCAGTGCACTGTAGTAATCAAATTAAAAAGCAAAGAAGTTACAATAACAGTTCCTCATTACCCGAGTTGAGGGGACTTTCAGCAAATCAGTTTCAGTCTGGCATGTTGAACTGATGAGGCTTCTAATTTAGGGACTGTGTCGTGTTTTAGCGTAAGATAACAACTCGGAATCTGTCTCTTCTAGCCTTACACAGTGAAGTACAGGATGGTGAAATGAGCAGACTTCTCCTGTCTGAGAACACTTTCAGTATTTCTCCCCAACCATTGTGGTACGTGAACAGCATAACTTATTTTCCTTGTTGCTCAAGTAATAATTCCATTATTTCCCCTTCTGTCTGTTCTCAAAAAAACAGGACTCTGCACAAATTTTCATTGTGCTTTAGAGTCTTCATACAGAAATTTGTGGGCATTAAGGCTGGCTAATAACGTTTGAACCTATGAGAGAAAGGACATAGCAGAAAAGAAAAGGAATGTTTTAGTCCTCTTGTGACTACTTGAATGACTATTAGAAGCAAATTTAATTCATTTAGAAAGGATGTTCTTGTATGCAACTGAAAATATTAATTCATATTTTAGTAATATTTCTGTCAGTTTTATAAGAGAATTAAATGCTCTGCTCACTTTACCAGGAAAAGAATCTTTCCATTTAAATTAAGTGCAGTTCTTAGCAAATAGTGTTGAAGTGATCTGTATATTATTAGTTTATCGATAAGGCAGTATCTCATGTAGCTCTCCTATTATCAGAAAAAAAGTAGTTATAGGGGAGAAAATACTTCTACTGCTGCTGCTATGATCTAAACTGCTGCATTTTTTTTTTTTTTAAATTGAGATTGCTGTACATGAGGAATGTTAAAGAACTGGTCCATTCGCTAACCTGCCTTATCTTTTAATTCAGGCACTCTACTACTTTTATATAAATTCTGTACTTCTGTATCCTGCTGAAGTCATTTGTCAGATTTTCAAATATGTAAGTCCAGGCCCATAGTCAGTTCCTGGAAACAGCATGTGCCTGTATACCATATTGATGCCAGTATAAACGGATTATCTTGTTTTCCAGAATCTTGTCTTCCGCTTTAAAATAAGATTTAAAAGCATGTCCTTCAGCTGGAGAGGTTTCTCAAGAGAAGCCCTGATGTGAATGAGCCGTGTGACAGGCACACCAGTGGATGACATTGCAGCCTCCCAGCGGTGTGCTGACAGAGACACTAATAAGGCAGGCTAAGATGTGGCAGTCTTGACAGGAGAGTGTGTCAGGTGGACAAAATGTATATGCCTAACCTGTTCCTGCATGGTAAACTGGAGTGTAGGAAGAGGAAAAATAATCTCCTAAGAAAGGATGCTCTCAAAGCAACTTGACTGACAAGAAGCAAGAGCTGGGTAATTTTAAATAGTAACAGTGTGCTTTGGTCAGGAAATGATGAAATATCTCTCTCGGTAGCAGGGGTGCTTTAAACCATTCAGTAAAATATACTTATTCTGCCCACACTGCTGCCTGGAAACCTGGGCAGGTGCAGGACAGAAGGGGTGGGTGATCTGCCTGTTCCTGTAACCATACCCTTATCCTCACTTCTGTACAAATCACTGTTGTAGAGAAAATCTGAACCACTCATGGGATCACTGTCTGTTTCTGAGATGAATCTTAAAGAGACTTTTTTATTGTGTTGGTTTATTCTGACACATGCTCCAGTATTTCCCTCTTAAACATGGATAGGGGAAAAAAAACCCCCAAACCTGATTACATGACAATATAACCTTCATTGTTGTGCCCAACATACCTGTAGAACTCAATGAGGAGGTTACTATGGTAGAAATTGTACCATAAAACCAAAATTACGATGTTTGTTTATCAGGCTCAGAGAGATATCAAAGCTTCTGAGTGGTCTGCTATGTATTTACATAACATAATCTTGTAGAGGCATCTTAATGTTACCTCCATACTCTTTAAGACACCCCTGTTGCTAGCAGCTTTCTCTAACCTCTTGCGTGCTCCGCTGTGCTAATCCTGCGGCTCCCTTCTCATTCTGCTTATCTTCAAAATAGTTCAGCAGTAGAGATCTTAAGCAAAGGAAAGCTATTCCTCAGACTGTGCGGAGAAGAGCTATCCCTTTCCCTTCCTAGGAAAGCTTGCCTTCCCGTGCTTTAGTCAGGTAAAATCTCAGTGAAGGTGGGTTAGGAAACAATCAATAACTAGTAGCGCTGGTATGTTACAAGATAAAACTTAAGGTTAAACTCTCTTCGAAACAATTACTGAATAACACTAGCTACAAAACCCAGTCTGGCCATAGCCGAGTTATTTATTTCTTGTAGCCACAGGTCTGGTTATTAGGATTAAGTAGCTTCACAGATTTCAGTCTCTGTTATTTTAGGGAATTAATAAGAAATCTGACTACAGTAAAAAGACAGTACAGTCTGTTAAAATTACAATTTAAGTGAGTTGTTAATACTACGGTTTGCAATTAGGATTACTTCTCAATTAGGCTTTAGCCCATTTAATTTTTCTATACTTCTACACGGTGCAAGAGGGAGTAAATGTGGTTATCTGCTGCAACAGTTACTCTATATTTTAGTTAAAGATTTTCCTGTTTCCTGCAAAGGTTCAGAGAAATTAAGTTGTCACATTTTAACCTGTGCTGAGAATAGCCAAATGGCTTAATATGAATGATCCAAAGCAGAAAGACATATTTTTACATTTTTTACATATTCTTTACATTTCCCGGTTGTATTTATCTTCCTTTTGAAATCTATGGAGTAAGATCTGAGGAAAAAATATAGATGTGTATATAGATTTGTTCAGAAGTATAAAAGTATATATAAAGAAGATGAGCTTATTCTGCTGCATTAAAAGTCACAGCAGTGAAAAACTGCATAACAGCATTACAAGGTCAGGACTGCCAGTTATCATGAGCCCAGATTTCTAATGATGCAGCGTTCTCAATAATAGAAGTAAAATCAAAGGCATATTACAGTAAATAACCATTCCAGATTTACATTCTGGGTTGCCTTATCGCATTGAGGAGGGAAAATTATTCTGCCTTTCCTAGTAAGGTAGAAAACCAACCTCCTTATCTCGGACTGTGCAGTGTTGGAAAGAGGAAAACTTGAGGCGCTGCCCGAAAGCAATATATGTAGGAATGTGTTTTTAAAATACTTCAGCAGAAGTAGACATGTTTAATCTGAAATACTTTCTCCTCTTTAGCAGTGTGACCAATAAACAAGTCAAACAAATAGAGAAAGGAGTATTGTTCACGGATAGTTTTGCTTTTCAGTCAGAGAGTGAACCAAGGTATCCCTGTCTTGGAATGGGTTTGTGACAACTGCAAAATATTGGGAAAGAAATAAAAACATGCAACGAAACTTCAGTTTGAATATGGTTATAAGGTTTTTTTTTTTTTTTGCAAGAGCACTCATTGTGCTAGAATGCATGGACAAATAGCAGGGATATCCTGTAGGAAATCCCCATGGAGGCATTATGAAGAACCTAATTTCCAGCCAATAGAGGACCCAGCCCTTGGGAAGGGGGAATAGGACGAAGGCAGTGGAGGAAGACTCTTCTGGTAAAAGCAAGGTTTTTTAGTGTGAAAGAGGATTACAGTTTCCCATCCCTCCAGACCTGGTGAAGCTGGAGGGCTGGTTAACTCACTCGTTCCTAACCTCATGAATTTGTCTCATGATTTGACTTGCCCTGCGTCTTTTTTTTTTTTTTTGCCTATCTAACATGACAGCAGTGATTTCCATGTAAAAATTGAGTTCTGTATTCACTGAAGAATCTGGGGGGTTTTTAATATTACTAAGTTTTGTAATAGGTATGTAATTTTCAAAGTCCAAAAGGGAGTTAGAAGGGGACTCTTTAAAAAGTGAGTAGAAGTTTAGTATCTTAATTCCCAAAGATTCTTTAAAATCATATCCTAAGTAAACAACCCAAAGACTAGTTTTGATCTGAGTGTGATTCCTACATGCTTTAACATAGAAACAGAGTTAAGGGATAACAATTTTTGGCCAGGATGGTATAATCTTTCTCTGGCTGTGATTAGATCAATGCCAAAAATAACCTTTTAGAATAACTGGTGTAGAAGTGTTTATTGAAAATTGAAAGAGAACTAGAAAGCAAGCGATAAACAGAACATGCAGATCTTGGTTGTCCATTTTAAGGAACAAAGTTCTACAAATTGAAATTTCTTCTATATAAACTGCCAGCACCACAAAGGGCATCATACACAATAATAAAATAACTGGTTTATAACTGCTTTCATGTCTCATCAGATATTTGTTGAATGCATTCTAAGCATTCATTTTATTTCTGCTCTGATTGCTACATTAGTGAAAAACAGGCATTGTGCATTACTGCATTAGTTATCCATTTATAAAAATTAAAATGAGTTTACATTTACTGATAACTGATGCTAATGAAGTTTAATAAAAGAGAAACAATCTGAGGATATCGTTATTAAAGGATCCATGATAAAGCAGAATTAAAAACACTTTATATTGTGTGTGTGTGTGTGTATATGAATTATATATATATGCTATTCTGGCCTATAGAGAAGTTTCTAATTTGAATTACTTATGTGTCATTTTCAGATTTTATTTTTTGTAACAGAATATCTACTTACAGCAAAGAATAAAAATTGAGCAAGAACTAGGGAGGAAATCCATGTCCTACCAAGATGTGCCTAAGCTGCTAAACTGCCTAAGCATCAATGTGAATATAGATAGTTGTTTTCATTATGTGCCAAAAAAACCCCAATTTATTGAGCTAAGAAAATATTTGTGTTTAACTTACTCCAAAATACTGCTACAACTTGGGAAGCGTCATGGTGATAGAAGGAACAATGTTACTCTGGCACGGAAGATTCAAATATTATTATTATTATTATTANACCCTTGCTGTTATTTGATACTACGTTTTGTTTCAAAAATTTCTGCCCTGAATAATGACATTTTTCCCAATGAAGGTGAGATGTCCATCAGTTAACTCTGCCGTTGTCTGTGACAGAAAAATCCTGCAGATGCCAATGTTGATTCATTGGCCAGAAAGGGATCTTTCATTTCCTTAAATTGCCACAAGAAGAGGGTTAGATTGTTCTCAGCAGCGTAAAACAGTCAAGTAGCAGAACACACAGGAATAGCTCTGAGAGTATGAAGACTGAGCAATGTAACATGGTGTATTTTAGGTAAATCTTGACGAGCCTTAGCGGAGAAAACAAAAGTCTATTGCTATCAAGAAAAGTTAATTGTCATTGACTGGCCTTGGAATCTGGGAGTGTTCAGCCCACTCTGGACTTGGTAAGGTGTTTATCCGTACTGTCTGGATAGAACTGAGAGTGTATCTGAAGATGCTGACTGATTTTCCTGATAGGAAACATAAGAAGGGAGAAAAAAACAAAATAAAACACAGACCTCCTAATTTTTTAGACAGAACTTATTCGAAACAAACAGAAAAGTAATTGCTATCACAGCTATTAGTTAACTAAGAAACAGAAAAAAAGAAACACATGAAAGCTAACACATGAAAGAGAACACTGTTCACACTTTTTCTTTAGAAAAGAGATGCACCTGCAAACTAATCTTGTCTGACAAGTGTCTTTAGTATTATACATTGTTAATTAACTGTAATGAAAGTGCTGGTAGTATAAACTGAGAGACTTGCAACAGATATGACATTTGAATTTCTAAGGAGTTTAATGTTGAGTAATGATCCTAAAAAAAACCTAAAAAGCAGATTTCATTCCATCTATATTTGGGACAGAATTTTATGAACTATAGATGTAGATACATCTGAGGTATCTAAAAGGGTTTAAACAATTAAATTCCTGTTTATACGTGTGAGAGGACAGTAGGTGTTGAAATCAACAAAAG
>VYXH01000549.1:371961-398866 GCA_013397275.1 Burhinus bistriatus
TACAGCAAGGCATAACAGAGGCTGTAGATGAGTAGAATATTCCCATATTATTGTAGTTTTATCGATAATATGTGTTTATTATTTCAGGTATGTGGGACTACCACTGCTGACTGATACTCCTGCTTCATGGATGTGTTTCCTGAAGGAAATACAGCTAACTATTTATATTCCTGTACAGTCTCTTTCCTGTGTGAGCACTGATAATCAGCCTTCAAAGCTTTGTCACTGGTAAACTAAGGGTGTGCAATTGTATAAAGTGGTAACTTGGTCACATTCAAGTTGCACTCAGTGCAAGTGCTCACATGGCACCATTGCGGGGCNGGACTTGGTAAGGTGTTTATCCGTACTGTCTGGATAGAACTGAGAGTGTATCTGAAGATGCTGACTGATTTTCCTGATAGGAAACATAAGAAGGGAGAAAAAACAAAATAAAACACAGACCTCCGAATTTTTTAGACAGAACTTATTTGAAACAAATAGAAAAGTAATTGCTATCACAGCTATTAGTTAACTAAGAAACAGAAAAAAAGAAACACATGAAAGCTAACACATGAAAGAGAACACTGTTCACACTTTTTCTTTAGAAAAGAGATGCACCTGCAAACTAATCTTGTCTGACAAGTGTCTTTAGTATTATACATTGTTAATTAACTGTAATGAAAGTGCTGGTAGTATAAACTGAGAGACTTGCAACAGATATGACATTTGAATTTCTAAGGAGTTTAATGTTGAGTAATGATCCTAAAAAAAACCTAAAAAGCAGATTTCATTCCATCTATATTTGGGACAGAATTTTATGAACTATAGATGTAGATACATCTGAGGTATCTAAAAGGGTTTAAACAATTAAATTCCTGTTTATACGTGTGAGAGGACAGTAGGTGTTGAAATCAACAAAAGAGTCTAATGTGCTCTGGTATTTCAGAAAATCTTAGAAGAATCTGCACAGAGATGAGTAAGTGCTTAAATAACTGTAAAGACTAGCTCTTTCCTCCCTCTCAGTTCCTAAATCTATTTTGCAAGTGGGAATTCTGATGAAAATTTGCTTAAATACACTTCAAAATATGGTGCATCTTAATTTGGGCAAGCAAGTTCAGAAGCCGTCTCACTGAAAAGGTGATATAAGTTAGATTCCTTACGATCAAAATTGTCTTTGATTGCCCTGTATGCAACTTTATTGTCTTCTGCATGAACCAAACCAAAGTATACGCTCTCAGTGGTTTAACTTGCCAGGCAATATATGTTTTATGAACTGAAATAGCACAGCTTAATTTTTAAGTAGTTTTGATTTCATTTTTTTTACATCTAACAATGCTGTTCTGTTACATTTAAGATGAAATAATTCAGATCAGTTCCAGAATAGTATTTCTGTTTAGATAAAACTTCTTTTTAAACAAGCATTTGTGCTTTGAAATCATCTTGATTTTCAGAGGGCTGGGAGACTGATAAAACTTCTGAGGATAAAATACCCCCTTAAAAAGCCATTTCTCATTTTTATCTATTCAGTAATAGATGCCAAATAAAAGAGTACTTTTTAGGAGACTGAAAATCTTAGAAAAGTAGATTTTATTTTACTATGTCATCACTATATAAATAGCAATACAATGTAATGTAATAACCATGTTATTGTATCTACTGTCTACTCAAAGGAAAAAAGTGGCAAAGTAACTAAAAGCTCTTTCAGAATAAAACTTAAATTTTCTTTTGCATTTGGGTATTAAATTCCTGGTATTAGTAACGTTTTGTAATTTAATGTCTCAGAGTAAGTTTTCTAGTTTGCAACTGTTTTGTTTTCTTGTACTCAGTGTGCTATGTAAAATCCGAAGCAAAATAATCTTCAATATTGATTTTTTTTCCCTTACTGTAATAGATTTTCTTGATTCTTAAATCCAAAGAAATAACAAGAAATGATCATGTAGAAAAAAGACAGTATAGTTACAAACACTAGTTACTACACCTGTTTTATAATGAACACTTCAAAAGGAAAAAACAATTTATCTCTTGATTCTTGTCTACCTTTTCTGAGGAGTGACTGATAAATATTGGCAGCCGGGTCAATTCTACTTGGATTTTCCTGCTCAGATAAATGCTTGACAGTAAGAAACAACAGGAGCAGAGACTCCTGTGGTTAATTGTGCTCTTATAAATTTTATTATTTTTAAAAGTACTCAAATACTGAAGAAAGGATCTGTGATTGCAGTACTCTTTTTTTCCTGAGGCAAATAGGTGCTATAACTCTGCTGGCTATTAATTGAAAACACAGAAGTACTGGGTTTTTCTTTACAAAGGTCCCCCTGAGGTTATCTAAAAAGAGGGGGAAAGGCATTGTTATCGTGAAAGTTAATATATGGACAGTATTCAGAAGACATCAGTATACCTTGATATTGCAAGGAGTAGCAACAATTCAATCTTTTCAGTTTACTAGATGGAAAGGAGAAAGGTAGGTGAAAATACAATCAGTATTGGAATACAAATCTGTCAAATCATCAGATTTTTGAATGGGTCGTAAGATGCAAGTTACATTGCTGGCATTATATGTCACCTCCTCTCAGCAGATTTGCTTTGAGCACTCTCCACAAAATACCATCGCTTGTGAAAAGTACACCCATCTCCTGCCAGAGCTGCTGTACAAACCTCTGGTATTCCCTTTCCTCCGGTCCCAGCACTGGGACTTCCTAGCTGTTAGGAAGAAATTCTTTACTGTGAGAGTGGTGAGACACTGGAACAGGTTGCCCAGAGAGGTTGTGAATGCCCCATTCTGGAATTGTCAAAGGCTCGGCTAGACGGGGCTTTGAGCAACCTGGTCTAGTGGAAGGCAGGGACTGCCCGTGGCACGGGGGCTGGAACTAGATGATCTTTAAGGTCCCTTCCAACCCAAACCATTCTATGATTATCCCAATCTCAGTATTATCTTAAGCAATAGACAACTCCAATGTTTATATAATTTAAATGATAGTTCTCATGCTAGACCAGTAATCATGTGCTAAGAAGGCTGAAATTTCAAGTGTAAGTTGCCCGTCAATCTAAATATTCTGTTTCATTTAACTGACTTGCAGACATCTCTTGAAGAACAAATGATTGAAAGAAAATGCATTCCGGGGTAAAACAGGTGCTAAAAATCAAAATGTCATCAGTAGAAGGATGTCTGACTACTAAGCTTTGACATGTCCTTTCTCATTCAAAAACACCATCTCAAGAGGAGTATATGTTAAGCTGCTGGCCCTTGCTTCTAAACTTTTTCAAGTCATAGATTCCCAGATGTATTCCTCTGCAGGATTTTCCAATTCAATAACTTTCAAATTACTTAGTTCCACACAAAACGTCAATTTTCAATTACAAGCGCTCTTACAGTGAAAAATATTCACTTCAGCAGATTCTCGTGAATGCAACGAGGAATTACCAGAAGAACAACTGCCTTCTTCTTGAGAGCCTGCTTTAAACATCCACATTTCTAATTTTCACCTCCATTCATCTTCACCCTAACTTCAGTTATATCATGAGGTAATCCGTTTGTTTTTGTTTCTAGGCGTGGAATTTGGTTTAACATCATTTAAGAAAATGTAGGAAATTTTGGGACAACACAAAATGCACTAGAGAAGTGTAGGAGGTTTATTTCACTTAGGTGCAAATAGGGCTTGTAAAGTATAGTGGTGTTTATTGAGCTTCTAACTAAAGATTTATTAGGAAAACATTGGAAAATCATCTGTGAGGAAACAGCATTTTAAAGCTGAAATCTCATAATGCAAGTCCTGATAAAGCAGAAAGTGTGTGAAATATGCCTTCTCATGATTCAGGGAAAATGAGAAGTTTCCTGGGGAAATTTAAACTGTTGCAGGTTCAGAGGCCAAGGCAGCTGGGGATGCAGTCTTTGAGAAGAGATGACTTTCCTCTACTGTCATGGTTTAAATCAGTTAATGGAAGGGATATAAAATGAAGTGGCATAGGCGGATGTTTCAGAAACCTCTTTCCCTCAGCGGCCTTCAAAAGACTTCAAAAAGCTCTTCCCTTTTAGGTGACACTCCCTTAGGTTTTTATTTTACTTGAGGCAATACCTTATTTTCTCATTTATACAGTATGTGAAGTTCAGTTTTAAGAGTACCATAGAAGACTTCCTTGTATACGCATTCAAAAACACAAAGTTCTTTATTACTCTGTACTTTTCAGATGTTTCTCATATTAAAAATGCTTTTATTGCAAAATATGCAAATATTTGTGCCTTTATGATAAAGGAATACAGATCATTATCCCTAAAATTATTTGCTTTGAATAATTTATCTAATTGTTATTACAGAGGGAAATGGATTTGAACTTCTCCTGAATTTTTGCAAATCAGGGACAAGCCCATCTGCTGGATTTAGATTCAAACTTAGCTGATCCATCCTTCATGTAATTAGTAAAATCAAAACAGTAAATCTGAACAGCTGCCTCAAAAGTCAACTCTCTTGAAGTATAAAACCTGGACCTATCTATAGTGCTGCGTGACAGCACAGGTGATACTACCACAAGTGAAAACGTTTCACCTGGAATTCGGCATATCAGTTACAAATGGTTCACATGGTACTGACTGAACTCGGTGTTAACAATAGGGAATGGTATAGTCATGAATTACAGAGTATTAAGACCCCCCCAAAAAAGGTTGGTACTCTGGTATTTCAAAGTGGATGTATGCAAAACAACATAAAAAACTTATTATTACACTTTTTATTCAAAAGCATTAGCAAATAATGGTAAAAGAGGTAAAATTACAAACAAAAGAAAAGGGAAACCAACTTACTGATGTTGAATATAATTTTCAAAGAATCCTCTTCCAGCTGACATCTGAGCATTATGTTCTTAAACATGATAACAAGGGCACACTGAGGAATATTCAGTGATTTTGTTGTTGCTGTTGTTGCCAAAACTACCAATAAAAAGTAAATAAGACATCATCTGCAATATAAAAGAAAAAAAATAAAGCATGCTCTTTGTGCACTTTTTAGTCTGATTCATGATCTAGTACAATCTTTGTAAATTTACCACCTACCACCTCCCTAAAGTAAACTGTTACAACTCCTCTGAGGTCAATAGAACTCACAATAGAAATCTAATATTTTACAGTAATGCAAATATATCTCAAAGATCAATAATGTTCAGTATATACAGAGTAATTATTATTACTGCTTTAAATCCTTAAGATTAATATTAAGCAGGATTTGAGAAACAAAGTAAAACAAACTATTTTCTATAACTTTTTTCATTTCTATTTTTATTACACTGAAATCATGACATCAACGTTCATTGATACACACAGAGTTACCAAAATAAAAAGTGATTTTTAAACCCTGTAATTTTTTTTCCATCGCTCAGTCTCTGCTAGATAAAATAAAAATATGCTATATTCAAATAGGAAGAAGCTGTTTGCTTTAAGTAATTATTTAAGACTTAGTAATCTAAGTCAGTAATCTGAGTCATAAGTAATCAGTCTTAAAACTCAGTAACCTGAGGTGTAAGTCATGACTTCAGACCTCATCCAGCTATACATTTGTCATGGGATCTATACTGCAACCGCGGACTCACCACCAAGATCCTGTACTCACTGAAGTCAGCAGCAACGTCATTGTTTTCATGAAAAACGTAAAACACTGGTTTTTACTCACAGGCTCTTTATATATCTTCAGTCTTTGGTGATTAGCTAAAAGTGACACCAGTCTTCCAAACAAACGATGGTCAATAGCTACTTTGGTGATGATTTTATTTGTAACTCTTATCAGATTTTGACTAGGTTTAAGGCTGGGAGAATCAGATGTTCATTTATGAACTGGTGGACCTGTGCAAGGTAACTTTTGCATCCATCCATTGCAGGGCTGCTCGAGGTCTGTGCAGAAAAGTGTTGCAGGATACTTTGTTGTGAAAACTCATAACCAAGTAAGTAAATCATGAGTGGTAACATCTGGTCTGAGAAGAAAGGTGACCATTCAGTATCATTCGGAGCGGCTGTGTTGCTTCAACTTGTGTATTCTGACCTTCCATCAAAATGCCAGACCAGATGCCTCACCTGTGGGCTAGCAAGAGAGAAGGGACACAGCCAGCCAAGTATTTTGTTGTCTTTATGCAATTTTGTACTTTAAAAGTGTTTATTTTTAAGGGATGAATAACTCCAAAATATTTTGGACAGCTTTTTCATTAAGGTGGAATGTCAGGGGGGAGTATTACTTAAACCCAACACAAAGAAGAAATTCCTGGCACGTCACATTAGAAAAGAATGTGACATAAACCAATGTTTGATTACTGTGCCTTAAACTGTATAGAAGTCTTACTTTGCCAAAGTTATTTATATAGCTAGATATTATTACTGCCTTTGGTTTTGAATTTAAAAATTAATTCACTGACATCATCACTGCATGGTCCTTTGATGAATATATTTTAAGGTCTTCCAGCTGTACAAGCTTTAAGCATTCTACCGTAGCATATGTCACAATGAGTCAGTCTCTCTGACCTGCACTTTGTTTAGCCATTTATTTCAGAAATGTATTCCAGGAATTTCTAAGACAGTAAATAAAAGTGAATTTTCAGGTTGATTCTTTCTTTCAGCCTCCAGTATGTATCTACCAGCAAAATCTACAGTCAATATATGTATTTTTTTGTAATGTACTGGAGCTAAAGCGTTACTTATGTACAAATTTTGAAATGCAAACAACAATCTGAGTAATATCAAACTAGCAGAAACTGCTAAACAGAAAAAAACAGGTGTCAGAAATCAGAAACTCAGTACACTTTGTAGTTCAATATTATTTTTACATAGCATTTGGAACAGCTTTTAGCACGGATTTTTTTTTTTTCCCCTGGTTTTTTTTTTCAACACAGCGTGGTTAGAATTTTTGTAGACTCTGGCCCCTATAGTTAAGAGCAAATGAGGATATTTTGCCCAGCAAAACCCAGGGGTTGGACTAGATGACCTTTAAAGGTCCATTCCAACCCAAACTACTCTATGATTCTGTGAACTATTCTATGATTAATTCAGATAAAAATTGCTATTCATAATTAAAACTAAAGCTTTCTCAAAAAATGCACTGTTGTAGTTTGTTACATGTGATACTTTGTTGTCTAGAAAGAAAAAATAAGGCTCAGATTTTATAGTGTGATATACGCAGGACAAAGAACCACAACCAGACAGATTCCTCAGGCTAAAAAAGCAACAAGGAGTGCGAGAAGAGTTTGCAGACTTCTCAGATGTTCACTGTCCCTGCAGTCAGAGCAAAAGATGAAGGGACAGACACAGATCTGCAATGGAAGTTGTAATTTGTAGCTCAAATCTTTTATTCCTTTCTATAGGGGAATTTCTGAGTGTGTGTGCTGAGGGGATCCCTCTTTCTTTTATCGACAGGTTTAATCACAGTGTATCAAGAGGAGGTCAGAAACCTGCCTTTGAATGAATGCTAAAATTCTCCCTACTTCAACAGCTATAGCTAGTCATCTTTGCTGCTGCCAGCCACAACACTGAGCTTCAAAAAGGCTGAAGTCTCTGATTTTCCTGAGAAATATATAGGAAAAAACTGGCACAGCAGGTTCCCATGCCTATGAAGCCACCTAATTTGAAGTTTCCATCTCCCAGGACACTAGACAGAAGTCACAGGGTTACATGTCAGAAGCCTGATGAGCCACATCGGTAGGGGTTGGAGGCAGGGAAAAGAGCTAAAAAGCAGAAATTAAGAAGAGGTACCACTTCAGGTGTTGTTTGTTCAGCAAACAATCAAACTTGTTTTAATAATCACAGATTCTTAGGAAGGATTTGTCACCTGAATTTAGAAAGTACCAACTTACCTTTACTGATCTCTTACATTTTGAATTATAATCACAGTAATAAGGTTTCTTTGTCCTGATACTATGTATATTATCAATTCCATTTCTAGACAAGAAATCTTGCATTTTGCTGATAAAAATATGTATTCTGCCTTAAATACACTATACAGAGTCACAGAATCACAGCGGTTGGAANGTCAGAGCTGGAATAAGTTTATAGGCACAAAACATGGTATCATCAGAAAAGCAAAGGGTAATAATGCTATTCCTTGTAAAAAAAGAATAACTTGTCTGAACTCTAACATAATTTCTTCTCTATTCAGTCAGGAAATCAGTGTTATTATATATGATGTGATTACAAGAGTATGTAAGTTCTCCATTGAGCAAGAAAAATTCTGAAGTTTCTTTGAGTTTAAACCATGCAGTTCCAGCCCTGCTGTTTGTGGTGGTTTGAATTCAGCTCACTAACTGGGATTCCGTTATACATTGTGCTCAGGCAAATTAACATCTAAACAATATTCATTTGTTGATCTACAGAATGATTCATTACTGGCTGCAAAATCACTATTGAGAAGGCTCCATGTTCTCAAAGTGAGACTTGCAGTAAGTACAACTGCTGAGATAATTATAATTTGAAACTTGAACCTTAAGGGTGACTTCAGTACAAGCACAGGGAGCTGAGGTTTTGATGCATTTATTTGAATCCATGCATAATAAATAGAAATGTTTACATGCTTGTGCAA
This sequence comes from Burhinus bistriatus, assembly GCA_013397275.1. Taxonomy (NCBI): domain Eukaryota; kingdom Metazoa; phylum Chordata; class Aves; order Charadriiformes; family Burhinidae; genus Burhinus; species Burhinus bistriatus. The sequence goes on from VYXH01000549.1 coordinate 380,484, forward strand.
TTAAATGTAATAAAAAAACCAACCAACCAAAAAACAACAACAACAAACAAAACCAAAACCCCTCCAAACCTTGGCTGGGTTAATATCACCAGGAACATAACTGGTGAAATACGTATGTCTCCATTATGCTAGGAAAGTAATGAACCAATAAACTTCTTTCTTTCCTGGCCCATCATATGTTTCTCTCAAAACATGGTTATACCTATTTAAGAAATAGTGTATCTGGATGCACCTTGGATCACTAGAAAAATAAAAATAAGAGTTCCTGAGCTGGTATGACAAATATTAGAGTAAAATTTTATTTCATTTAAAAAAAGAATCATCAGCTCAGCAGTGGTCCCTTACATGCTCTTAATGTGTTTCCGTCATATATACAGTAGGATTTACTCAATTGGTTTTGAGAGTTTTAGAAAACTCCCTTGTTAAGAGATGGGATTTCTTAGATTTTAGTCTTCTGTTATGAGGTATTCTGACAAAATTAAGTCAGATGCTGAGCTGAAGGTGTATTAAGAAGCTCATAAATCAGATCAGTAGAAATGTTTTTGAGTTTTTTTCAGGTCTCAGAACATCTCTAATAAGGCAGTTGCTCCTACGTAATAAAGGAAAACAAATTCCTTACAAAGCTAATGTGCAAAATAATTTAAGTCTGGAATTTTAAGTATATATCTAAAAGTCTAATTCTTATCTATTTATATGCTGTATCATGACACACAAAATGATTTGCAGGCAAGGTTATTTATAATGCTGCAGTAGGAGGTAGAAAGAACAGTACGATGTGCTGTAAACTCTTTCATCTCTGGAGCAGAGAGTTTCTAAATGGGACCTGTGGTGTATCAATCAGGTGCCAGCAATGAAGAAAACTTTCTAAGTAGATTATTTGGGCCTTTCTGGAGGAGTTTCTCTTTCAAGCAGGCTACTGGCTTGATTATTTCTAGTGACAAAGCCTGTGCCTGCAAATGTTATTTCACTGGGTGGATATCTTTGGTCCTAAAAGTTGTTCTCTCTAAATAACTTAGAATTTTCTGTTTAGGAAGAAAAGGTGAATTTTTTCAAAGTAATTCCTCACTTCCCCTCTTTGATGCATCCTTCCATAAAGAATATCATACTGGAATGATGTGGAATTGAGCCCAGATTGTCATGGTAATTCCTAAATTCCTGTCCTTGGGGTTTCTTCTTCCACTATGTAGACGCACAGTACATTAATATTTTCAAGAGACTAACTAAATGCATCCTACCATTTCAAACATCAATTAAAAAAAAAGGTATCTCCCACCATTGTTACAACTAATTTTTAGTTACGAAATGTGTATGATTTAGCTCCAAATGCTGCTATTATAATTGGCAGTTTAATCAAACTGCTTGTGCTATTTGCTAAACTAAAGAACATGGTATTCAGTTTTACTGTGTTAGTGACATGGGAAAATAGTTTATTTAATCATTGCACCAGGAAGTGTAGCATACTGGGAAGTTAAGCTTGTAAGAGGTATTAACGACTTTCCTGCATTTCTGCAAAAATGTAGTGCTTAATGATGCTCCACAGAGACCTTTGATACGGACATGAAGTGCTAAAAGTGCTGATAAATCTAAACATACCAAAGGACTGACAAGAAGGTCCTAAATGAATTGGTGATCTAACTTGGATTTATACTCCAGTATTCTGCAAACACCAGCTTACTGATCTTGAAAACTAAGGCCTTCTCAGAGAGAAAAAGGAATATGACCTAATATCTATGTAACAGAGGATGATTTTATTTGTGACAAATAACTCTCTTCAGTTGTTAAAAGCTGTAATTAAAAAAAAGGACATTTACATTAAGTTCAGAAAAGGGAAATGACCATTCACCTGCCTTTCCTCTTATAAACTAAACTCATTATGAAATTTTCTTTTGTTACTTTGCCTTTTTAACCCTCTAGATCCAACCTAGGTTACACTAAATCCCCTTCAGTAAGGAGCTTCTAGCTTTCTGCTGCAGTCACCAGGAAACTGAGAATATGAAGCTGTCATGAATGCAGAATAGATTTGTTTCATAAGGCATGTCTCGTGAGACAAATTCCCAAAGCGGGATGAGAAATCGTATTGGAACATTTGTCTATCCCTTAAAAACTTGCTCCTTATTAATATTTTCTATTATTTCACAAACATGTCAAACTGGGAAAATATTACACCTACCTGTAATGTTTTAGGCTGACTCACCAGGCCTCTGTGTGCACCAAGATACACTTTTACTAAGTGCAAAACTGACTTGGATTCTTTGTGCTAAGGGTTCCTGCAAAAATGCTGACTTTGGCTCATACTGCCCATTTGCTTCTGCATTGCTGTACACTAGAATTGTCTTTCTGAATAACAGTAAATTCCTCAACTCAACCCAACTTTTGGGGGGTTTATCTTTGCTAAATTTTATAGCAATGTATTTAAAATATGAATTTAGACAGCCTGTGTGGTAGGTCTTCATTTTAAGAATATGATCTGGAGTTAGGCTGTTCTTATGAACAATAGTTCATGATAGTTGAGACTTAAGTACAGCCTAAATCCAAAAGACAGAGAAAGGGAACAATTTGTGAGAAACAGGAGAAGGGAGGACACCAAACAAAAAGAAGAATGCTGAAGAGAAAGAGGGACAGGAGTTAGAAATGGGAAAGACCAGACACGAGAGTAAGAGAGGAAGTAAGAACAGAAAGAATAAACATCATGGATGAAAGTGTAAGGGTGGAAGAAGGGAGCAAGCATAACTAGGGCCAACAAAGAGATGTCAAATGACGCAAAGAATGAAATTAGGGATGAAAAGGAAGCAAAAGATGTCAGGCTACGCAGAGGAACAATGTTATCAAGAAGGAAAAAAAAAGGAAAAGAACTGAAAAGGGAAGATAAGGAAGGACAACTGCCAGGCAGTTATCAAGCAAGAGGAGTTAGAAGCACTAACAGGATTGCTCAGTTTTGGCAAAATGCAATACAGCAGTGCACGTGTGCATGAGTGTTTGACAACAAGGATAAAATATGGTAATTGATAGACTTTGCTTGTACCATAGGTCTGCTTAAATATTTTAGAGGTTTTCAAAATGAGAGAAAGAAGACCGAGTACACAGGAAATCATATACAGAGTTCTAGGTGCAAGTTCTGGAAGACCCTGATTAGCCCTGGTCAGCCCTCCTACCACCTAGGGCTGCTGGACATTTCCAGCACGTGAGATTAGGGGCCTCCCAGTCATTTTATGTTCACTCACTGAGGCAATCAGGGGCGGGGGGAGGAAAAGTAGAAAAATGTAAAAGAAACATAGCAGAAGCCTGTCTTTGCAGTTCTTACATTATTTAACTAGAACAACAGTATTTCTGTGGATGGGGACAGAAAGGGATGCTGGCCTAGGAATGGGCAGCTGTGAACACTTTTCAGAGCATCCATTTAGACATGGACAAGCCTCAGTGGGCCCTGTGCTTCCGGATGGTCGGTTTCAATGTTTCTCCGTGGTTACCACAGTGACATAATTGTTTTGTTGTGGTTCACTAGGGAAATAAGTGATTTGCTCTCAGTAAATCCTGATTATTCACCTTTTATTCTTTCATGTGTTGACATCATCTCTTTCCTTTGATTATTTGAAAGTTGTTTGAAATTAAATTGAAGAGATAAATATCTCATGAACATTTTAATTTAATTGTGCAAAGGAATACAGAAAGCAAGAATGCCAAAAATGCATGTCAGACAACAGCTTTGGGTTACTTTTCAAGAATATGAGGGAAACTCACAATTCAGAATTATTATGATTTCATTCGCAACAGCTATTTTCAGATTTTTATTATGCAAAGTAGAGGTTTCTCCTCTTTATTTCAGTAATATATCATGAAGATGAACTTCTAATCTATTCTACCACTACGTATTTCCATCATCTCTTTTTAAACCATTTCCCCAGGCCTATGTTTTCTACAGTATCAGTTTTAATTTTTTAGCCTCTAAAGTTCAGAGCTGTCGTAAATCTCTAGGTATCTCCACCCTTTCTTACCTAGAAGTTCAAGGCGGTGTGCTAACAGCATGCTGGTTGTCCTCTCAAGCAAGAGGATCTCAAATGAACCATTTAAGTCTCGTTGACTGTATTTATGTATGGCAAATACAGATCTCTAACCAACAAAACAATCTGATTTTAGACTGCAGTCATCAGAAAACAAAGAAGTGGTCACATCTTTTAGCAGTACACCATCTCTCTTCTGCTTTTTGCAGTTAGTGTTGCTTACTGTACAATACCTAGGTAAACAATTTCTGATATGAAAAGGAATAAGAATGGGGAGAAAAGACTTGTGCATGAAATCTTCATCTTTCTTTAGCAAAAATCTCTGAAACTAGTGATTTCCACAACATATTGAGACTTTGGGATCATTTCATGTCCTTTTTCCTTCTTTCTTCTCCTTGCTTTTTTAAAATTAAAAAGCAAATGCCGGCACAAGTACTTTTCCAAATCACTACAACCTACATTAGTTTAACACTTCTCCTTTATTGACAAGTTAGCACAGCAGCCTTAGACTGCTGTGGGGTGCAAAATGTTGTGGTCCTTGTTCGATTGAATTACACCAACAGAAGTCCTTAAAATCAACAAGTTGGACCAGCAAAACTGCATTTTTCTCAGTGGAGCTCACATTTACCACATTGGTACAGTGTCATCCACTTAGTTTCACTTCATTTATACCAAGACTGTTTTGTTACTACCATACCAAGTATACTGGCATGTTAAAGCACTACTAAAATTTAAAATATTTAAGAATACAAATGCATACTGTTTCTCAACCTTAAAAAACCCCATGCAGACAGAACAGTATGCTTCATTCTGAGTAATTTAAGCAAGAGGCATGTTTCCCCATTCCTTTTTTCTATTTGTTATCCTCAGCTTAGTTTACAGAATTTTTATTTGTGGTAGTTCCCTACTAACATTACTATTATTGTTGTTGTACTTGTTGTTGTTTATATTCATGGTCATATTTTAAAGGCAAATTTGTTTTTATAAAGGAGATTTCTGTCAAAGAGATTTTATCAACAGAAGGATTAGCTTCTTTTTCTTCATGCTTTGAAACAAAGTTGGCTTTGAAAAAGTCTTATCGCTCTACTAAAGATGATGTTGCGGACTGTTAAGTCACAATCTATTACTCAATGCAGGTTAATTAATCTTCAAATGCATATTTAATCACACATCCTATGCATTTCAGCACAGCCCAAGCATTAAGTACATTAGTCATTACTTTTCAGTAAAAGGTGAAATGAACAATGTATAAGATTTGAGAAGTATGAATTTTAATCAAAAGTACATTAAAAGTATATCATTTGAGATCTGCAAGGCTGGACCTCCCAATGACTGGCTTCATTACAGATCAGTGTGGCTGAACATTATTATTACTTGACAGCTGCTCTGCATCTGATGTGAACGAGTTACCGGTCACAGTTCACGTGGAGCTGGCAAGTGTCTACCTAGTAATTACCACTGTGTCCCACAAATCCGCAGTTTTCTCAGCAATTCAGTCCACAGGCCAAAGATCAAACTAACAGCAGAGGGGTGAGACACATAGGCAGGCCAATGTGTACTGCTCTTCCTTATGATGTGTTTTTTCTTTCAGAGCTAATATCAGGATTTTTTGGAAAATTCACACAGGCAGTTTTCCAGGGAGCTTTGAAAACTCTTGTGTTAGATATCGCGATTCAATTCACTTTAGCAAAGTACATTTAATTTGATGTCCTTTACCAATATATCCATTTACTTAATTCACTTGCTTTAAACAGGGATATCTCTACTAACACTTGCTCTTTTATTGCCTATGATCTTTCTACTATTTTAAAAAGATACTATCAGTTGATTATTTTTAAAAGAACTAACTTCTAAACTCCGGATTTGGCTAGAGCAACTGTTAAAAAGTATGTGTTTGTTTTAGAAAGTCAGTTACAAAGTACTTTCCCCTTACCATCTTTTTGTAAGTGTAACAATTTTCTCTGACACTTTTAACAAAATAACACAAATTTTTTATTTTTGGCTTGATGACCTGTTTTATAAAAAGTTAGCTTTCAAGTACCCCCTATTTTGGTGAAATAACCTCATTACATTTCCCATAACAACATACTATGGTGTAATTGCTTTTGAATTATGATCACTGCAAGAGACTATGATACAAGCAAAGTAAAACAATAGCTAAGCACATTTTCTTTGTACAAATATAATCTATTTCAAAATGTTTCTATATGTAAGTTTTCCTTTAATAAGCATTGTACTACAAATGTGCGACATTGGTGGTAGAAGACGTGCTTATTCTGAGAGACATTTAAATCAACCATTTCTTAACACAGCTGTTCCTTTAACATATGAAAGAAACGATCTCTTTCTGTTGCCAACTGGAAAAGAGTTAATTAGATTCTCATCCACCTGTAGAGCCAATTAGGTTATTAGTTATAAATAAGGCACCTGACAAACACAAGGTTTCTTCCCTATTGGGACCTTATTTACAGACTAAAGCTGGCCTTAAGAAGGTTGTTATTCACAAATACCCATTAAAACTGATGGTTTAGTTTCATCTCTTGGAGATTTCACAAGCCATCTGATGATTGGTAGGTATTATTTAGAAGATAATGTTAATCATGTGGGTTATATTGTGTTATTCTCTTTGCTTAGTTGGGAGACTGAGGTATTTCAGTTGTAATACCACGTCTAAAATTCTGCTAGGAACCTCCTATATTTTACATAAGTTTTGCAAAGGACCTGAAAACTGTTTGGTGCACACTTGCAACAAACAAAAAAAATACTGAATCCCATTATTGACTTCAGACCATTGCTTCAGGAAGAAATCAGATCTTTCAGAGTACAAACAGAATGCTTTTAGTATTAAAGTTTAAGTTGGAAAAGGAACTACTATTGCATAGATTTGATGTTTCCTTATAAACAAAGGGAAAGATGAAAACAAGCAAAACACCAGCTTAGCTTTTAGCAAAAGAATTCAACTTATAATTATTAATTCTAAAGCCACTCTAAATCTTGAAGCTTGTGATTCTGCTGAATTTAAAGGGACTATCCTCAGAAAGATAGAACGGAAGAAAAGCCTGACTCAAAGAGGACAGTCTTTGAGAACGATGAATTAAACAGAAGTCATCAAAAAAGTTTTCCATTTCAGTTTGTGGTGCCTATATAAAGGGATATACTTGTCATGCAACATAATTTTTTTGCAGAATGCTCATTTACAATTTTAAAGAAGCAGGGAAGACTAATCCTATATGACAATTAACTGGCATAACCAATATGTTAGCTGTCACAATATTTTTTGTAATACAGAGCCTTCATTTCATTTCTTTGCCTTCTGTTTAATCATGTATTTTCAGGCATAAGTACTAGAAAATCTGGATTTTGAAAGCTAACAGCTTTTTGTGAATACTGAGATCAAATTATCAAATAAACTGAGCAGATGCACAAGATCAAATACACAAATCTTGGGCATTACTTGGAAACTCTTTTGGAAGTGGGTTATTTAACTGCTTATGGAAAGAGTTTTTCCCCCTTGTTCTAAAATATCCGGTTACTGTCACCAGAGTAACAAGTATGAACTTGTCAAGATAATCGTATAATTTAATTAGGCTTTGGACGAGCACATAGTATGGTCACGTGGTAACATTCCTCCTTGGAAGGAATTTAACCTGCTTGATAAATGCTGTTCTCTATGACTGCTTGAAAATCTCTTCTGTGAAAATGTTCAGCTTTCCAAAGTTGAATTGGGGATGAGTCACAAAGCACCCAAATCTTCCTTCGCTCCTATCGAAGTGCTATACATCAGGTGTAACTGGATTTTCTGTATCTGAATCTCCTTGTGGCACAAGAATCAAATCTCTAGGATCTAGAGGGAACTCAGGCAGGATGAGTGTGGAAAGAACAGTTTAAGGTTGACTCTGAGAAGGTGACCTCTAAAGTTACAAAGTTACTGCAGCAACAAAATCCTCTGTAAGTGGGATCCATTAAGTATGCAAAGCACAGAAGTGTTCAACATCTGGCAAAATTAGACCTTAGGTTTATGATCTGCTCTTTTTATTTTGCCAGGGTAAATGGGCGTTTTTGCTTACAAATCAAAAGCTGGATGTATCTAGAGCAGATAAGTATGACTCCAAAAGCCAACACAATCCACTTTAGCAACTCATGGAGGTCACATAAGAGTATTTTTTCTGGGAGCTGGATGTCAAATTTTTCTTGTGCATTTTAATTGTGTATTTATTAACCTTAAGTAGCATCCCACAGACCTCACCTGGAAGCTGTTCTAGCATTGTGCAAATGTGTTCAGGAAATGCTTGATAGTACTGAAGTTAGGCTCAACTGAAGGAAATAGCTAGTTGTTACTAAGTTTTCTTTGATTCAGGATAAAAAGATGATTTTGGCCTAGAAAAGATACTTGTAAGAGAAAAGCTCAGCACTGTACAGTGTTTAGACAGTTTTTATGAATGTCTTTAGTTGCTGTAGTGCAATACAGGATAACTTAGAGAACAGCTAATTGCTGTGTTCAGTCTGAGACCACTTAGTTTCAGCTATACAGTCTTGCCAAAATGGAAGGTGACGAGTGAAACATCAGCAGTTCTGCATAAAATTAATAGTGACTAAAGGAAATCCGGTACAAATATGAAAAACTGAAAGTTATATTTATATATTTATAAAACCACTTATTCTCACCCGTGTATCAGACCTATTTCTATTAAACTACATAAAAACAACCGAGTCTTAGCAGTTGGAGTGAAACATCTTTCAAGGTTTTTGAAGAGTTACAGCAGAAATACTGGTACCAACACAGCCAATGTGTAAACATTGGCTGTGAGGGTAACCACAGGCTTCCTCTTCCATTGTTTAGTTCTAGCACACAGGTCTACTTTTCAACAATGTCATCGTTACCCAGCCAGACAATCAGTCAAATATTTCCTCTGCAAAAGCATTTTCATTCTCTTCCTCCTCCTGTTATCAAATGAATAAACAAGTTCATCTTGTTTATAGAGAATGAAGGTGCATTCTGTTCTGCTGGTTACCAAGACAAATACGGTACAGAAGAATCCTTTAAAGTATCCTCTGTTTGGATGAAAGCCCAGGAATATGAGAACTGATCCTCGAGAGCACTGGTCAGGTCTCAGCCCTCTGTGGTACTTAAAAGCCAAGTTTGCATTACAGCCAACAGCTGTTACTCTAAGACCATATTTTGAATGAATAAGAGGAATAAACACCCCCACTTCCATCCCTGTGAACTGACTGGAATATTGGCTTGGACTAAGCTGTTGCTATGCCATAAGGAGATTGTAGGTCGATGTCAGATATTAATTCTGGAATCTGTACATTTAAGGTAATGCTTTTACCTGTATATTTATACCTCTATACAAAATCTGACATCAAAAGTCTTTTTTTGTCCTTCCTAAACTCCTGATAACACTTCAGACAGAAGACTATAGTTGTACTATCCAAATAAAATACCATTTTTTTTATATTATATTTTTTGCGTTCCCACATCATAACAGATGTTAATACAAATCGAAGAGTTCTTAGTCAAAAGCAATCTGATAACATCCTGTTATCTTGCAGAGCTATTTATATACCTTCTCTTTCTGGTGCCAAATGTTTTAATACAGACTTTTGTTATGATTAGCAGATATAAAGTGTACAGCCTCATTCCCTCCCCACTGAATCCTGACAATAAGAGTTTAGTTCCAAAGGCAATACAAATGATGCACGCTTGCTCTATGATTCTCTATAGGTAAAGGAAGTGGTAAAAGTAAGTCATTTATATTAATATCTGCCTTTGTAAAGCTGTACACAAAGATGTCATTATTTCAGAATTCTGCATTGCTCAGGGCATGTTAAATATGAGAACATTTTTAATTGCTGATTGCAACCTTTCTAATCAGTCTCAAGTGATTCAAATTGCTCCTACTGGAAGTATACACAGGGCAGAATACTTCAAATTTTCAAGGATGTACTCCAGCCCATAGGCTTTATACAAGCGTTTCTCCAGAGGCCAGCTTGCTCTTTTTCAAGATAAAGGTAATAAATATACAAACGCTAACAAAATATTACATGGAGCACACTCTTCCTCTGTGCTAGGTCATCCCAAGACAAAGGATGTGTTACCCTTAACATCACCCAATAGTGCGCTCTCCTCATGGTGTGGTTAGTAAAAGGCGCTCTCTTCCTGCAAGGAAAAAAAAAAAGAGGAAGAAGAATCACTGAGATCTCTTCTGCTCCCAGAATTTTATGCTCAGCTTTGGTACAGAAATGAATCGGAAGCATACTCTTCCCAATGTCCAATGGGTATCCCAAAGTACTTGTAGAAACTTGGAGGTCTGCTGGAAATCTCAGTGGTATGGGTAGACCTTGATTTTTGCTGTAGCCAGTTGTGAAACTCCCATGCGTTCAGTAGTGGAAGAATTGGGTCCTTTTGACAGATTTCAACTTAGTCAAAATACACTTCAACCTCAACATATTCCAGTGGCCAGTAAAGATGCCTAGCTAACTCATATAATGTGAAAAACTGAGTCAGACTTCGCCCAGTACCCTTGTTGACCCCGATCTTGATCATAATTGTAATCTAATTTATTCTGGTTCAGGACTTGTGCAATTCCTTGAGCTCAGGTAAAATTAGCACACGTTTCTTTCAAAATTTTCAAGGGTTTTTTCAGGTTCCCAGATCCTCAATTAGTATTGAAAAGAATGGGAAAAATCCAAAAGGCCATGCGATGAAATAGAGGTCTGGACATCCGGTTAAATTTCTACTAATTAGTTTAACGATCCATACAGTATGAATACTACAACAGATAACTGAGTAAATATTGTCAGTTCTTTTTCGCATCTGCTTTTGCTTACTTTTATCTATAAGCTTTCCGCTACATTATGGAACACCTTTGAGAAGCACTTTGTAGTTCAATTACACATCCTTTAGATGAGTTGCTAGGAAGACATTCTTATCATGCAAGTTCTGGCCTTCCATAGAGGAAAATATAAAGATGCAAATTTAAAAATAACATATATAATGAGAAAATAAATTCTTAATCAGCAGTTTAGTGCAACAGAGAAATGCTTACTAGGCTAAAGATCCAAAGAAGGATCATTCAGGTCATACAGGCACTCAACCAAAGTATAGTTTCCCATTTTATCATAACTATATGCTAAATTAAACCATTATTCAAGGAGAACAGAGTCTTTAATTGCTATCTAACCATTAATGTAAGACAAGAAAATACTTTCTTAGTTCCAAGAAATATAATTGAACTTGGCAGATAAATAAATTAAGCAGATCCACATCTGAGCTAAGCTACTGGGTTCTGTGTCTTATCCAATGCTGGAACTGATCCAGTGCTATTTGCACCACTTTTGAATTACAAGTGATGCTGTAAGGGTATAAGCATTTTACAAGATCATTTCCACAGAGAAGATCTCTTCTGTGTTCCCAAAAAACACCAACCAAGTAGCATAAAAATGTGTTAGACTCTGGAAGAGTATTTAATGCTTTGGTCTTCTCTTCGTCCTTTGTGCGTTACCAGCAGACCTTTTTTTCAAGACATGGGCAACTTAACACAAGTCTGATTTTTGCTGCAGAGCTAAATTATTCATCACTTTCCTGTTCTCAGGACTAGAGAAGGCTGTTATTTAGGAATTTTCTGAGAAAATGCTGAAGATGTGAAAACATGAAAGTAAAAAAAAAAAAAAAAAAAAACAAAACAAACAAAACAAACAAACAAAAAAAAACCAAACAAAAAAAACCCAAAACCCAGTGTTCACCTAGCAAAAGTATGTTGAGGGTTACTTAACTGACGAATGTATTATTTTGAATTTTTTTTTCTGATACATTGAGTTAGCCCCTTCTACTTCAAGAGAACATGCATGACAGTGTTTGTTGTCACAGAGGAAATTGGCACCACTGTAGTAGACAATAAGAATGAAAACAAAACCCAAGCTTGTGTATGTCTTAGGGTGTATTCTGCCGAGTGGGGCATTCTAGCATTTCAGTGTTTCCCTGAAGTGCATTTAAAAATGTCCGTAATGTCTATCACTTGACTACTTATACATCTCCTCTGAGGGAAGAACAACATGCAATTTTGCGTTTTGTGCTTAGGAGTTCTGGTTTGGGGTGTTTGCTTTGGTGGGGTTGTTTATTATTGTTGTTGCTTTGTAGTTTTTTGGGGGATGAGGTTTTCCTTTACCATGTTTCTCCCCTTTTATTTTTGGGTTTTTTGGTGCCATCCTTCATTTAGTCATGCAACAGTTGGGCAAACACACCTTTCCTCCTTGTGAGTGGCTTTGCAGCGTAGAAGTCAAGAAAGTGTAATCTAGTGGTTAAAGGGCAAGGATGTGGAAAGGAGAAACCCTGCTAGCCTCCTCTTGCTGTACTATAGTGTAGACATGTTCAAAGAAGCAAATCAAAGAAATGAGCCTTCCCTTGGAACAGACGTTAATAATGTTTGATACGTCTTTCATTCCTAGAGGGGATAATTCCTCCTTTGAAACTCCTGAAATTGGATCACTCATTCTCCCACCGTTATGATTTCTTCAGTGTTTTGCATGAAGCTTTTATTTCTTTTAGTTTCTGGAAGCCTTGGTTGGCATATACTTTTCCTGGAATATTTGGTGTTTACCTGTCTGCTTTCTCTGTATTTGTTTGTAACTTCCTCTGGCATTGCTGAGATAGAAATCAGTGCTTACATAAATGAAGACGAGTATAGTTTCAAAATACATAACCCAACAAACTGTAAAGTGATAAATATGCAAATGAATTAAAATAATTCAGCATAAAATAACCCCCTGTTTTAAATCAAACTGAAGCTAGTGCAGAATTAAGTCTGCTGCAAAAAGCAACAGTGATATTGCCTTGTAAATCTCTTCCATTTGGTTGGTGGGTTTGGAGGGGTTTTGTGGGTTTAATAATTTAGGGTTGCCTTTTTCATACTATAAAGTAAATTCCTGATGTCTTTTCTCCCACTCTTGACAACTGAGAAGCATAGTCAGTTTCCATGCTTTTTGCATTTAAACAGCAAAATCTCTAGTTATAATCACAACTCTAAACATGTCAGCAGAGATTATAAGTAGACATTTTTAACTATGAGTGTAAAATGTAAGGAAATTCAAGAGTATATATGTTATAAAATGCACTAAGAGCAATAAAATAAGTACAGTCATCCAGATTCTTAGTATAAATCAGTGTAACTTCATCGTTTGCAACAGTGCGCCATCAGTCCAGCTCTCTCCACAGTATGAGATCTAAAATATGGATTGAGAGCAAACTTTGGCTCCTGTTGGGTCAGAGTTTTCCAGAATGTGTTTTCTAATGTGAGAAGAGAGTAAGACTGCTTTAAAAAGTTGTTCATATGTACCCCTTAAAGAAAGGAAAACACAATATTGTCTTAGACTGAGACTTCTAGGAGATATTACATGTAAATAAAGGGGGCGGGAGGGGGGAAAGCATCCAAATTGTAGGAAATTCTGTCTTCTGCAAGGTTTTGTTACTGCTTGTTAATCTGATGAGAAATGTAAAATATAATGTGCTAGACCTTGATTCCCAAATTCTGTGAATGTCAACATAAAATTATGCGTTATTGGTCTCAAGGGTTTGGCCGCAGAGGATAAATTAATTTTTGCAAACACAACAGTAAAATGTAAACATTCTGAAAGAAGCCTTGCAGTCCCTCGAAACTAGTTTGATGTTTGGGTTTTTTCTGGGACTATGTAATCTTACTGTTTGCAAGTGAATTTTCATTTTTGATAGATAAATAGCTGACCACTAGTCAGATTCATGCAAGAGAGGAATTACAAATTTTATTTTCCTTTCTTTGATCTGAGGGCTGGCTCAAGGCTGCTCTGATCCCATCCTAGTTCCGTTCATTTGACAACCAGCTTCAGCAAGCCCATTCTGCAGCTGAGGACAGCTACAATTCGGTGATACAGTCACATCAAAGGGTCTCCACAAGCCAGAACTGGCAGACCGTGGCATAGCACTGACTGTGCTGACTGCCTGCTTCCTTAGCAGTCTCCTTAACTGTGGGAAAACCCGACAAACAGAATACACAATCTTCTGTTTACCACCTGCCAGGATACAGATAAATAATTAATCTTGGGAGAAAAAGAAAAATAGTTTGTGATCTGAAATCTGTGTTGTGGAGAAATGCTTTTCAGTCTATGGACCATTTCAAAGGCATCTGTGAAAAGTGACTGCTTGATAGTAGGCTTAAATTTGCTGTAAATGATTTACACCTTCACTAGTTGGGACTCCACAAACCGAAAACTGTTGAACACTTCCATGGGGAGATTTTGTGATGTGGGGAAGGGACAATCTGGAGGAAATGTCTTGGTCCTAGATCAAAACAGGTATCACTCTGCAGCACGTTGCTGGCATGTGATTTGGGCTGTAGATACACAAGCAGATGTGCTATGTTGAATAACTATGGCAGAAATTAACCTAAAAGTCTGAGAATATTGTAAATATTCATCTCTTGAGAAATAAGGAGAGAAAAAAGGAATAAATCAATGAGCAATATAGTTTTCTTTAGGTTATTTTTTATTTATTCCCTCCCTTCTCAGCAGAAGTAAACAATTTATTCTCTAGAGCTCTGAAAGGTTAGTCACTTGCAAGAAAATGAGGATGTGGAGAATAGTTAAATAAAAAGAAATAAAAATGTCAAATCCCTGGGGATAAAGCAAAATAACAAAGCAAATACATCTGTGTTTTTCAAATTGCTGGGAATTGTGTCTTTGTGATGACAAGTAAGCATATCAGTTTAAATAATACATTACCTTTTGCATAAGAGGAATTGTCACTGGATGCAAAGAAAAAAAATCAATTCAGAAGTGGTGAAAGACTATGACCACTCTTCAGCTTTTTAGTGAGCCACTACAGTACAACAGAGAGTGAGCTCCTCTGCTGTCAGAAAACACGCTCCCGCGCATGCCCAGAAACAGGGAAGCACCAGCTAAACTCTTTTCAGAGTTGCCAAGCTGCGAGAGTAGGTTCTGTATGACAGGACACTCAGCAGGTTAATGGTAGAATATATTCAAAGGTTATTATACTGCCCCATTCCTTACCATCTCACTGGGCTAGGAAAAGTAATTGGACCATTACAGGTAGAAATCTGTTTTCATAAAATATCTTTCCTCTCTATGGCAGCCTTGTCTGGGTCTTTCCCAAGACATTAAAAGGAGTGATTTTCAAAACTTGCTCAGAAGTCCCTAGGGTGGATTTACATCTGGACATAGCAAGCATATCAGCTGGAGACATTCAAGATGTAATATTTCACCTAGAACTTAGGGGCAGGGGGCAAATGAACAATTTTTCAAGGTTTATAATAAGATGCCTGAGACCTAGTCTCAAATTTCTATTTTCAGTATGTTAATTTAGTTGCTTAAGCTTTTCCTAGTGCTGGAGACAGAAAATCAGTATGTATTTCACACATTTTTTATATAGGGCCCCAGAATGAAGCAGTATTTTGAAGCTCTGGATGATTATTTCAGAAAGCTGACTTTCAAATTTCTGTAGCAAAAACGTGTTTAGTGCCAGAGCCTTCTGATTTGCAATATGCACTTGCTGTTTGCATTGAAAAGTCTGGAGATTATTTTTTTTATTAAAAAAAAAAAAATTTCTTTTTAACTACTTTCTGTTAATTTGTTTTGTGCCGCTCTCAATCTTCATGACTCCCATGCCCAAAAAGCATAAAAATTTGGAGAAGCTGAACTGCAAATTTGGCCTTCGTGTTCTCCTGTTAATTTTTATTACTTTCTAATCTACAATTAAATGTTTGGAAGAGACTGCCTTAGTGGCAAATACAAATTTAATGAAAGGCCCTCCAAATCATGTTCTGATTACACACTCTGATTTGCTTTGTAAGACACGTTCCTGCTACACGTTGTAGTCTGCTTTCATTCACTGGATTCCTAAAGACCAGTCAGTGTTCCTGCAATCCAAGCCAATCCCAAGACAGGCAGAAAGAGAATGAGGTTTTGGCTGCAGGCCACTACATGGCTGACAATGAAGCCATCTAAACAGAAAAAGGTTTTTTCATATAGTACACTGTGATAGAAACCAGATTTATTGCTTAAATGACCTGACCCTTTTCTCAGTTGGGCCCAATTTGGTTAATTTTGTGAAGGATTGTACATCCTAGGGCAGCATGTCCTGTTGATACAGTAAATGATCTGTCCTACATTTTAGATGTATCAGAGCAACATTTAATTAAAATGCATACATTCTGTATAATGTAACATCAGAACTGAGGCCAATCCTGGCTCCCAAGGAAATTATCTACGCTAACCAAAAGTTCTTTTCCCTCTACACTGTGTAACTGTTTCTTTTATTAAACTTATTAAAACCATTTTAAGCTTTGATGTTTTGTAGCTTTTTGGCTGATGTTTTCATCAGACGTTATTCATCCTCCTAAGGAATATGTTCTTCTTTCAGAGCAGATACTGACACTACTTAGTAATTTATTCCTGTTTAAAATTAAGTGCATTTAAAATGTATCAAATTGACAGACCTGGAGATGATAGTCTTCTATGCGCTTTATCCACAGGACAGAAAAGGCACAAACTGTAGTAGCATCATTTTCATTATTAACCCAAGCTACCACCTGTAAGTGAGATGGTGGTTTGTTCATTACAGTCTTTTATGTATATAAGTCCTCCTTGCATCCTCCTTATCTGGAATCTTGTCTGATGTCTTCTCCTCTTGCTATCAGTTTTAATGACGTATTGTTATGAATACCTATTCTGGCTGTGAAAGTTTATCAGACAACTTAGGTTTTGTACAGGTAAGAAACTAATCCCAGAGGATGATTGCTTTCATTGTCCTGTGGGCAAGCACAATGGAGAGGATACTGGGGAACTGATTTCAAACAAGTTGGTAAGGAAATTTGATGCTATTCTGGGAGGCAATGGTTCTACAGTGAGGACTGAGAGATTTTTGGAAGCAGTATGAACAGAGTCCCTAAGACTACTTCAGAGACAAGAGCAGGTTTAGGCCTGATTGAAAAAACCATGCCCCTGAATTTTAAGACCATCTGATGAAGAACATCAAAACAGTCTTCATTTTAAAACCAACAAATACTATATTTTGCTTTGGAGATATGCATAACATTTCTAGGTTTTACTGGTGTTGTTGTTGTGAGGATAATGTTACAAATATCCACATAAAAACACAAATGAATGATTCATTTCTTCAGGCCAAAGGACACAACGGTTTTGGTGACCGAACTCAAATGTGCTGCAAAGGTTTACGACTGCTGAAAGAAATTGGATTCAGGTTGTCAAAGACCAAACTGCATGTCTAAGTGAACGTAATACACTGATCTTATGGTTACATACCCCATTTTCCTTTTCTAAGCCAAAACCATGCTTTTTTGTTTGCTCTTTTACAATTACGGATAAGTAATATTTAAAAAGGACAGCCATTTACTGTAGAGCATCAGGCGCTTTTCAAATATTGCATGTGGGATGGATTCCATAACAGACTTCAATTCTCTTTCAAGCACTGTTGGTAATAAAGCAGCTACATAGGTTTAGACTGGCATGTAAAAAGTACATCTTACCCGGAATTAGTTTTCTCATTGCTGCTGTTTCTAACAGAGGGTTCCACAACCGTTATTCCATCACGGTTAGAAACTTTCTCCCCGTATCTGTTCCAAACTTGCATATGACCACCAAATGCTCCTTTATCCTTAAGACAGTATTGTTTTTTAGCTCTTTCTCTTCTTTAGTGTTTAACCAGCAGATATACCTAGAGAGATTAAGTTTATTTTCCTTAGGCCTTTATTTTTTCCATGCTGAATTATTGCAGCTTCTTTTCTGTCCTATCATATGAACAGACTGTGTATCCCTTCTGCTAACTGCCCTAATAGCCCTTCCCTGCTTGCACTGGCATTGCTTTAAAAATTATTGCCCAGAAACACAGATGAAGTTTCAGGTTAATATTTTTAATTTTCTCTTTACAGCATAAGTAAACTTTTGGTGGGGATGTGCAAACTGAGAAGTGGACAGCACAGGATTAGCAGTCCTAAACCAGACTTATTAATCTGAACAAAGCGTCAGATCTGAGAGGAGTTAAGAAGGGGACAGAGCAGCTCTCTAGAAGCTGAGTAGGGAAAAAACCAAATGATGCTTCAGGTACTTCCCTTTCCTAAGGCTATAACTCAACAAGGGCAGTAGAGCTTCAGCTAAACTGTGATCACAGAAAGAAGCTGCCCTGGGGGTGTCAGTCTGAGAGGGAAGGTAGCTAAATGACCTGAAGCAAAGCCAGAAAGTTGAACAAAGGTCACTTTCTGGTTTGAGGCTTTTCCAGAGCTGAGCTATGACACCAGAAAAGGTGACCTTCTCCCAGTGTCCAAAGTGAAGGAGTGACTCTATAAGGATTATAAGGATGATCCATCCAGTGAGTTG
>VYXH01000551.1:252-117202 GCA_013397275.1 Burhinus bistriatus
CGAGGGCAGGCCGCCTCAGTGCGGGGGCTTGGGTTGGCGGGTGAAGTAAAGCCTCGGCGCGCCGCTTGGTTCCCGGAGTTGCCAGGCTTTTAAAAAAACTTGTTGTTAAAGGATCTCTTTTCCAGCCGTCGCCTTTCTTAGCGCTCCCTGTAATAAGTTGTAGCGCTGAGTCCTGGCTGTTGAAGAAACACTTTCCTCGTGCATAATGGCAAAGCTGTCAGCTTTAGGCTTTGAAGACGTGGAACCCATCCACGCGTTAGTGCTGGACAGTGAGCTCCAGTTTTGAGTGTGGAATAAATCGATTCATTCATGACTTGAGTTTTCTGCCGCATTTTACATCTTGGCAATGCAAAGCTCAGACGTGTTCTGGAAATAACATGGAGTGGGAGGAATTTGGGAAAAAAATCTTCCGCCCTGGCTGTGTAGTTAGCTGCTTTCGCATTTTCTGGTAGCAGGAAGGTAGATAAAAGTATCTGCCTCCGGTGATTCTTGGCTCTTTGCTGCCGCTGTGCCGTTACGCCTCAGTTGTGCTGGTAGAGCTGTGTGTTAAGCTGCCCCATGAACTGAAAAAATGTGAAAATAACTGTTACTCTTCTGAAGTTTCCTTTCCTTGGAGTGATTTTTATCCTGGGCAGTGTCTTGATCTGCTTCTCCATGGCACACCCCGGGGACTGGCGTGGGAGTGGCAGCGTGAGAAGGACGAGGGGCTGCTTTGAGTTCGGGTGCTGAAGGAGTTATTTGTTGGACCATTGTTAGAGCCGTCACAGGGCCCGACCACGTCCCAGCCAACCTCGGACCGACAGTGAAAGGGCTTCATTCATGTTCCCCCCGCGTGCTCACAACTTGACTGTTGAGCATAGCTTGCTTTCTGTCAGGGCTCCCGCCCAGAGAGCTCCATTTCACACATTCTCTCCATAAGGCCTGTATGAATCCTTTGCAGTAGCAGTATAACATAGTGCAAAGCATTAACTTTGTATAAGCTTTCTCTCATCCTACATGATGTGTGTATCTAGCAAGTTGGAGAGTCGGTACTTGACAGGCTGGCTCGTGTAGGAGACCGAAAAAGTGTGGGAAGGAAAAAAAACCTAAGAGCCAAAGTAGAAGAAACAATATAAAATGATTTAGCTGGTTAATGCTGGCGTGAAGAGTGTGGAGAAATGCAGTAAATCAGCAAAAGTGAGTGACAGCAGGATTGAGGGTCCACTAAGCAGATGGAATTGGTAAGGGAAGAGAGAGAAGTATGTACATGGAAAACTTACCAAGAATACTGTCAAAACAGAGGTATAACATAGTTCTGTAATAGCGGAGGGTGGTTTTGTATTAGGTTTATAAATGTAAATGATGTAAACGTAATGATGTAAAATATATTGACATCAAATAATATTTCCTAGTTTAACACATGCTGTATAATTGTTGAAGTGTTTCTTACTGCATTGTGGGAAAGAGTTTGTTTTCAGTTGTTTTGCAAAAGAAATGTAAAATCACTCTCAGAATGCAGTCTTCTATAAATGTGTTTACAATCAGACTGCACAAAGTCTGAGATAAGTATTTAGTACTTCTGACTTGAAAATTTGACTTCTGGGAAAGTTCTGGCAGCTATTGCCCCCATACAACAGCATACAGTGCTTTTCATTGATTAATTAAAAAGGAGGGGGGGAAAAAATCCTTGTTGCAGTCAAAGAGGCCTTCTGATAGTGGCCACCATTGTTGCATCCAAGACCAGCGTTGCTTTCTCATTCGGATAAGGAACATAAACGACAAGGGGCTGATGTGAAGGGTGAAGATGACTGACTTACTGCTCTTTAGGAAACACAGTGCTAAAGCTGCAACAGGCACAGCTGAGCCAGCACAGCCAGAGAGGTGCAGATCTTCCAAAAGTGACTGCAGTTGTGATACCAGCACTAATACCAGTGTGAGTATTTTTCTGTGTCAAGGTCATCTCAGAGACCTACACTAGATTTCCGTTTCTTTATTTTTCCTTCCTTGAAAACATACAGGTCAAGAGAGGCTTTTCTGTGCAGACCACAAAACGAAACACTTTTCTCCTTCTGCAGCCCCATCTGAACCAGCACTGTCATCATCGTCCTTTGGCACATGGAGCACTAGCTGTGAGGAACTAATTTCTTTTCTATCATCAAGTCTTGATTCCCCAGCTGCTGCCTCTTGCCACATCTATCTATAGCCAATACAGAACAGGTACTACATGCGCGAGATTTTCAAGTTACTTAAATGCCTGTTGGTGAAGAGAAGCCTTAGTGGCATTTACAAATGAATACACTGCTGTCTGTAAAATCACCTCATCACAACTGGAAAACTAGCAAAGTGTCTCTGCTTGTTTGTTTGTTCCTAAATACCTTAAAATACAGTCCAGAAGTTGTCTTCAGTAGCAACCTGCACATCATGCCCCCTGTTCTCTTCTGACAAGGCTGTCACTTTTCCCTTTGTCCGTCCTGGGTGATTTCAAGGCATTTAAGAATATTCTGTCCTGCCTCAAGTTTCTTCAGATAAACATAGGGCAAAAAGGTCCCCCACACTTTTTTTTTTTTTAAGTTTTCTTCCAACGTCTCTCCATATATACATGTGTGAAGGAAATCTTGTGATGCCTATGGTTTAAGGCAACTTCAGCTGTCTTGTGTGTTGAAGTGGACTAGCAAAAGAAAATAGTTGGTGCACTAGAATGCCATGTAATAAGTCATTTGCAAGAGCTGAGAGAAGAATTCTGAGCTCCTGATATTTGGACCAATCCCTAAAAGTTGTCTACTGTTTCTGTCATACTCAGTAAATTACTTGACAACCATGAGTGCAATTTGTTTTCACGGAATTGTCTTTTGGCCAATACTTTTTTTTCTACACCACTTTTTTGGGTGTTTTGTTCCATATTTGACTCCTGTGTGTTGCTTTGTATTTTATAGAATAGACTGATGTGTTAATTCCGTGTATTTTTAATGTGTCTCCTTTCTTACTCTGCATCTTCATGGACTTTTTTTTATTTGTATTTTTTCTACCTCATCCTCCTATATTTTCTGTTCTCTTTCTTATGTGTTATTTTGCCAAGGTTTCCTTTCTACTCATCCCATCTGTTTTCTGTCTCTCTCTCTCTCACACATGTATTGACATAGAGAGATGTCAATGGTATGCATGCCTACATCACGTATCTACATTTTTTATTGTAACTACCAAAAAATGGAAAGTATTTTCCTACTTTCTTACAAAATCTGTTTAGTTTTCTACTTGCTTCATGTGTTATGAGACCATAGCAAAATTGATGTTTACTGGATTAAATGTAACTGGCTATTAGGAAAGCAACTGACTGAAGAGAGTAATGCAATTTGGCATTGGAAGATTAAAGCAGATTTTCTAGTTTAATGAATGTCCACACCTGTTCATGGTAATGGGAAACTCCAGGCTCTGAAAGAGTCACATTTGAAGTGTTCATGGGCATGTTAACGTGGTAGCACCCGCCCTCGTGGTGGATGCCTGGGTATCCTTCCGAGGGTCTCTGCGCAGCCGGTGTAGCTGTCTGAGCCTGGCAGGACTCTTGCCTCCTGCCTAAGCACACGAACATTGATTACATTTTTTTCTTCGAGCTTTGGAGAGTGAATTTCAGTCATCTCTACAAGCAGAGTGGCAAGCTCGTTATTTGCCTGGACTGCAAGTCTGGTTCTGCAGGGGACTTATGCAGAGGGATGCGTGTAGTCTGCGACCCAGCATTTGCTGGGCAATGGCCCAGTGTTGTGCAGTTGTAGTCTGGAATACGTGTCAAATTTAAATGATAAGTAATTTTTTTTAGTTTGTTTCTGAAAGAAGAAAACAATTTTAAAATGTTACTTTTGTCTCAGGCAATGATTTTTCTTCGCACGCTGTTTTTAACAGGCAAGATGACTTCATATAAACCCATATACTTAATTATCTGAATTTGCAGAAATAGAGATGCAGTTCCATGAAAGCTACACTACCAACCCTTTAAAAAGGGAGGGAGGGAAGGAGTGAGATGTGATTTGGACCATCTCAAGCTATATAAATGGTGTGCTATTTTGATGAGAGTATGAATTCTGAGAAAGTGGAGAGAAACAGGAAGTATTTACAGGAGTATTACAGCTCTGGTAGCATTCTGATTACAAGCTTTGAGTTACTGAATAAAGTTGGATGAGGTGTTGTCCTCAAGCATAATTTAGCTGCTCCATCCAATGGATACTAATCTGAAAAGACTGGCTAATCTGGTGACTTAATTGCTTTCAGCATGATTTATATTTCTTAGTTTTTGAGTTGTCACCATTTTTCTAAACTGTTGATATGGTAGTAACTTGTTTTTCAACTGGATGACGTATTATTTCTTTGAGAAGTAGTAAGAATGCAGGCATCGCGTGGTCAGTTTTGTGGATTTAATTTTGCTGGGTGTTTGTTAGACCATAGCAGAGTGAAACCGTATGAGGTGCTAGCATTGAGGGAGAGACACATGATGCCCTTGGAAAATTTCAGAAGGAAAAATGTAAGCTATTGCTTTTCTATAAAGAGAATGCTCAAAGTGATGTCAGGTGGAACAGGTTCGCAAAGTGATTCTTCTGTAAGGAAGGTGGAGGGAGGCGAGTCTCCAAATGAGAAGAGTAGCTCTCGATCCAATGATGTTTGTTGCATAGAGAACAGAAGTATGAACATGCAAGAATGTAGGCTTCTAAATCAGCGTGACGAGACTGTTTCAAGTTGAGGTGCACAATATTTCTTGAAAGTTTTGTAGTCTAAATTAAGAGCTCTTATTGCAGCATTTTTAGTGAAGCTGATTCCTGAAGACCCCATTGTGTCTTGGGATGACTAACTGAGCAGTTTAGTAGCAGTGAAAATGCCTAAAAAATGTAGATATATTTTTAAAATAGGAATAGATTCTGCATCTTTCTTTCTCTAGCTTTTAAAATTTTGCTATTAATGTAGAGTCGGGGGTTTTTTTGCATGTGTGTGCTATGAGAAATCTCATTACATCTACTTTGATCAAGTCAACTCTGGCCATTTTCTTGAAAGAACTTACATAGGCTATGTTTCTGTACTATTTTGCTGTAAAAAATGTTTTTTGAGACACTGAATTATCCCTTTCTGATCATCCTTGCCAATCTTCTCTTTAAAACAAGAACTTTAGGACAAGACATTAAACCATGTTCTCATGAACGGTATAAATAATATTATTTCTCCTTGAAATTCTTGTTCTCCCCTATCCTGTGGTTATGTATGTTCTCCCGCTGACATTCTCATTCTTGGGTCACACTCAGCTGGTAAATGTATGAGGTTTTGGGAGGTGGTGGTTAGTGGTTTTGGTTTACTGTGTCATTACCTCTGACAGAAAGAACTAGAAAGAGTGTCGTGTGGTTAAGGTGCTAAATTACACGTGGGGTGAATGAGATTCATATTGTTGCTCTCTTAGTCTTTTCTGTTATTCTGTCCACTAATAGCTTTGCATGCACAAAGTGAAGATATGTCTCTTCCTCCCCAAGGACAGTGCTGAAGAAAGCCATGCCTAAAACACAATTTCTCTATTGTGGAAGTTCTTCTAAGTACCAGGTTCTGTAATCTGTTTTTACAATTTACCAGGACTTTTCTGTCTTATGTCAATTTTTTGTCTGGTGTCTGAAATGATATAGAACTTGCCATGTACTTTTATATATTTATGTTTCCAGAAAAATGGTTGTAATTTTCACTCATAACTCTGTAGTGTCATTAAATTAACTTTTATGTACTGAAGAAAGATGAAATAGGCTATCTTAAAACAGCAGCAAATGTGAGATGTCTCAGAATATCTTGGCAATTGCATAAATACTTATTGCAGAAATTATTACTCTCTTTCCTGACAGCAGTACGTATCCATAAGGAGCATCTCTGGAGAAACTTAGAAATACAAAGAAATTAACCATCTGGGATATCTGATACGAATTTTTAGGTAGTGATACAGCCAGATGTCTGTTGAGTGCAAGCATAGCCATAGACAGAGAAGGCACCTTGTTTTGCACATTTATTATTTCTCATTGTCCTCTGTTTCATATAGAAATTTGGTCAAATTTTCAGTGATAAGCAGTCAGTACAACAGTGGAAGATCTAATTATTGTTGATTTTTGTTTCCAGAAAATAGTAAACTCTTGAGTTTAATTGCTAGATTGTAATTAATCTCTCCCTTCCTTTTGAAAATGAAGTTACGGAGTTAATGGCTGAGTACTCCAGTTGTGTGTTTCTGCACTTAGCTCTGTACAACAAATACAGCTGTAATACCATTTTCCTCAGCTAATTGCTTTTTAATCCTGACACAGTCTCTTGTGGATGACGTGGTAGTTACTCTAATGACCTCTGGAAATGGTCAGTAAGGTTGTGGGTATCGGTGCTTGGTCCGCTGAAATCCAAGCAGGGTTGTTTTTTTTTTCTCGGAGAATAACAAATGGCTATGCAGGGATTTTTAGGGCAACCCAGCAAGTTTTGGATTTAGGCTGGTGACATGAAGATGAAAGGCCTCCCTTCTATGGTTATGCTGAGCCTCTTGCACTGGCTTTTGGTGTGGAGGCTTAATGGGTTGTTTTAGAGGAGCTGTCTTCTATTGGTGGCAATAGAGGTGGTTCGAATATCAGACTGTGTAACTCTAGTTGTTAGGTGTGCTGCCACTCTGTCTCAGATAGGCTTGTCTTTAAATGGACAGGATACTGACAGTTTTCAGTGTTTCTCAGCCCTTTTTAATAGTAATTTCCATATGGTAGGAGACCTTGAGAAATTTCTTTTTTCAGACATGCTTTGGATGAACGTTTGGGGGTTTTTTTTATAGCCCTAAGCTGTTATATTTTCTCTTTAAATTGTTCACTTTGCTTACACATTTTTCCTCGTTATATTAGTCTCAAATGGAGTTACCTGATTACAATAGTCTAAAATGAGCGTGCAGTCTGTAGTCCTACACAAGAAGTACTGTGCAATACAAGAAGAGGACGAGTATTTACTGTCAGGAGTGTCCATATCCTTTCAGCTACAAGAATTCTGAAACTTGCTATGCATACCTATTATAAAAGGTGGCACTTTTATGGGCTTGTGTTAAATAAAAATTCTCCTACTGTTGGCTCTATACGTGTTCCCAGGAACCAGTAATGGCATGTGGATTGGAAACATAACAGAAAGAATAGTATAGACCTGTCACTGTTTACCCTTTTGATATGGAATGTTTTTAAAAATACAGTTCATGTGTATGAACTAAGATATTTCCTTTTAATCTGACGCATTTTCAGTATGCTCATTGCCTTCATGTCATGATGCTAGATTGCTAGCTGACATTTGAAAGGGAATGTGCACCTCTAGACATTTCTAATAATATATATGATATTATCTGTAGAGTTCTGGTGTGTAGATAATGTATTATTTTACGTAAATAAAAATTTCAATTCCAGCTACTCAGAATGAGTTCTGATTGATAACGTACACCTTCCTGTGATTATGGTCTCTGTTTTGAATTCTGCTGCTTAAATTGTTTTTAAATATTTTTTTCTTCATTTCTAAGAGCAAACCAACCGTGATCTATTTTCTGTCTACAGTTTTCAGATTACTTTTTCAGTTGGACTTGTCTACTTTATTTTGTTCCTGTGTTTTTTTGCAAAACACGGACTTCACTTTGAGCCTGGAAATAGCTCTGCAAAGTAAATGTGAATGTTTTCTAAAATTTTGGAATATAGTTGATTTGACAGATCTTTTTCAGACTTTTGCTTTTCTTGGTTGCATATAAATCATAAGAAATGAGTTCTAGCATACTAGCAGAGTTCCTTTGTTGCCATTGCTAATGGCAACTCACCTTACTAACATATTTTTAAATGATTTTTCTGTAGCAAAATCATGGCTATCGAACCTTACCCTTGTCTGGGCATGTTGGTTTTGGCAGTTTACCTGATCAGCTGGTTAAAAAATCCATCAAGCAGGGCTTCTGCTTCAACATTCTTTGCATTGGTGAGTAGTATCTTGGTGGCTTAAGGCTTTAGTAGTATACCTGTCCTTAGGAAGTGACTGAAATTTAAATCCAGTTGCAATGTTAAACTCTTTCTTTTATGTTAAGCATGAACTATAATTCCACCCCTTCCCCCAGCTCTGCTTATATGTATCCATCCTTTGTTTTTATATTGAGCATTTTCATAAACAATATGAAGACCAAAACTGTTGAAAATGTATGCCATGCATTTATTGATTTATGAGCAACTTCTTGGATTCTTTTGAGTAAACTTGGCTACACTCTATTTTTACTGTAACAAAGAGCTTCAGATCAAAAAAATCCTAAAATTCCACAGTGATGTTACTGCAGTATTTCTGTACTTATCAAATGTTTACTCTAGTATTTTACCCTTATTCATCAAATACCTGTGTTGAACCCTGTGGTTTCACAGCTAGTTACTTAGCTTTTTAAAATCTGTAGGAAGTTAGTTCACACTTCTAAAGAAACCAAACTGTTCTGCTTATTACTCATTAGCAGGTTACTCTGTCTTATCTGTAGGATGAAAAAAATAACTAAAAGATATTTAGTGCTCATTATGAAAAAGGAATGCAGACAACCATTTTGCTTGGAGAAATCAGTTGACAAGTTTTTATGTAAATTTTTCAAGTTGCTGTGATAACATTTTCTGTGCTTAGTAGGTATTTATTTGATGTGCAAAATATCTTCCACAACCCTTCTGTTTAACTTTAGGGGAAACTGGAAGTGGGAAGTCAACCTTGATAAACAGTTTGTTTAACACCAATTTTGATGACCCTGTGTCATCGCATTTTCTGCCAAGTGTACAACTTAGAGCCCAGACTTACGAACTCCAGGAAAGTAATGTTCTTTTGAAGCTGACCATTGTAAATACAGTGGGATTTGGTGACCAGATAAACAAAGAAGATAGGTAAGTGCCTTCTTGCTGCTATGATATGCAGAAGTGTTGGTCTTCAATTGCAAGGTGTTTTTTCTTTGGGCTTTGTAGTAAATACTTGTCTCGCATGTTCCAAATATTTGGTTAACTGTTTTCTCTGTGTACCAAAGTAAACATGTTTTTCTCGTCATCTGTGAACGATTTGAGAAATCAGATGAACTCTGCCCCTTTCTTTATGATATAATCTTTTATAAATATATGTAAATAAAATGTGCAGTAGTCACTAGAGTTTCTGTTGGGGTGGAGGAAAGCAGGGAGAAGGTCAGCAGGAGACTTTTCAAACAACCAAACAGATTATAAAGTACTGTAGATTATACAGATTAGATCTACAATGTGATTGGAACATATTGAAGACCTTAAACTGGAAGGAACATCATGTGGATTACTAAAGGCCTTTGTTTTTATGATAGACAGCTTAATCAGAAGATGTAGAGGTACCACGCTAGTGTCTTTCAGAACTTTTTTTGAGTCTCTCCTTTTATGAATTGAAGATTTGAAAATACAGAACTGTCTCTCAGCAGATTTTTTTCTTTCATCTTAATTGTAAAGAATTTTAGCAATCCTTTGTGCTGAATGAGTGCCTAAATGGTCGTAATTATAAATGAAGGTTAGAGAGTCACATTAAGATTATCATGAGAGCTATAGCTTATGATATGACTGCAAAACAGCAACTGCTAGTATCTTGGATGAGTGAGATGCAAGTAGATATTAGTATAGATATTAGAGGTTTTGATGCGTGGTGTAGGAACTGCCTTTTAGTCCTTTTAATTTTGTGTGTAACAACTCCTTCTGAATTTAGATAGTATTTGATCTGGTTTATAAACTTTGTGTAGCAGCAGAAATGTAAGGGTACGCTGCATGTACATCTAGCAACACTTTCTTTTAGAAAGCAGTTTATAATCAGGTTTAAATAGGATATAGTGTACTTAAACTGTACTTACTACTTATTTACATTCTTCTCTTACATTCCTACTTTTCAATTTTTGTCTGTTGTTTAAGAGCTCTCTCATGTACAGTACTTCATCTTCAGAAGATAAAGGAGCTCCTATTTCTTGGTACTGGTAATTGCATGTTCTTTCTTTTCTTGTATTGTATCTAAGAGTTTCTTGTATCTTCCTCGTATCTAAGAGTTCTGCAGTTGCACAGCTTGATTGCACAAATTTATAAAACATCACTTGGGAAGATCGGTTATAATCATAACTAACTTTATATAGCTTTTTTCACTAATAGTAGCTAGGAAATGTTTTATCTCTATTAGGTGCACAATTCTTTTTTGAGTGGCCTTTCAGAAATTAAGAATGTACATTTAATTTTTTGCTGTACTGGGTAGATACTTGAGCAGCCTTTTGACATGCAAAGCAAAGACCCATAAAACAATGTAAGAGAATTCCTTTCTTAGTCTGGCTCTGTTTAGGAGTAGCTAATCTCTGGTTGTTAAATTTTATTTCTTACAGTTATCGGCCAATAGTGGATTACATAGATGCACAATTTGAAGCCTATCTCCAGGAAGAACTGAAAATTAAACGTTCTTTATTTAGCTACCATGATACTCGCATCCATGTCTGCCTCTATTTCGTTTCACCTACAGGCCATTCCCTAAAGACCCTAGATTTATTAACCATGAAAAGCCTAGACAGCAAGGTAAGACTTTGAAACAGTGTTCTAAGAATTTGTCTTATTCTCTGAAGCATCTTGCAGGTTTTAGATCCTCTACCACCTTTGAGTTCTGTATCTGTGTGTTTGGTTGTGTGAATATTTTTTGGTACTGGTATACCTTAAGTTCAGAATAAATTAGTTCTGCAAGTATCTTGCAGTTCATCACCTGTTTATTTACAAATCAAAAGGAGAGAGAGAGCTCTCTGGCAAGAATATTGACAAAAGAAGCACAACGAGGTTTTAAAAAAAAAAAGTAAAAAAAAAAATTAGAGCCACACCAACTTTACTTTAACATACAGTTAAGATCTTAGTGTGGTTGGATAGGGTACCCTCCATGAGTGCTCTAATACTTCTAATTAAGCTTGTTTCTAGTTCACTATTGAGTTTTGGAATTGCTGGAAAGTTGGCATATAAAAAGCTTTGCAGCACTGTGGAGATCTTCGTTGTAGATAACTGAAGAGGCAAGTGCCATGAACAGAACACCTTGCCAGCCTGTCTTTTTCTCAGATAGGCTCCGTTAGTGTTTTAAACTTCACATCTTGATTTGCTTTGAAAGCTTTAAAATAGCAGTTTCTAAATTCTTAACTTTGTTCCTGTTGCAGGGCTGCGTGAACTGGATGAAGCTAAATGTTTAACCCATTTTAAGAAACCTTTCATCCTGTGGGTTTAATTTGTTGAAATTTTGAGAAATTTGAAAACTTAAATGCATTTGGTGTTCCTCTAGCCCTTTTCTTTGTGCTTTTCTAGAGCCTCTCCTGTTAAATTTTCTCTCTGCATTTTTTCATTCATGAGATGTTTCTTCAAGATAACAAGGATAAATTCAGCTGTCTATTCCACATTTGTGATTGATGAGCATATTTGGTATTTTTGTGATTTTGTTTGTGGATGTATTTTGCATTTTGAACTTCCTCAATAGCACAGAGCAAGCGGGGGCGGGGGGGAGATATGGTGGGACAAAGGTAGGGGAGAGTAAGGTCGCTTCTTTCTGCTGTGGTGTTGGTCTATGCTAGATTAAAATGTTTGTGAAACTACTCTGTAATACCCATTGATAGCTAAAGAGCCTTGATACTAGAAAACGGGACAGTTTCATGGAGCATATTGTTCTACTCTGAGTTTTGAAGTTGGAGGCTGTGTTAAACGAAAAAAGGACTTGGTTTCTAGGTTGTGCCTTCTCTTTACTGAACTCCCTTTAAAACAGTGTTGCTTCCAGAAGAGAAGGAAATAGATCCATGAGTCCTAGCATCCTGAGAAAATATTTTTCCATCAGGATAAAACAAAAGTAATTCTGCTTTGGGGGATTTTAGCTTCTAGCCACCTACTCTAAATATTTTTGGTTCTGCTTTGGCTCACAGAGAACATGAACGGCATGTGACTTTGTTGCTTTATCTCTTTGCAAGGGATTCTACTTTCTGATCCTGCTACGGAAATATGTGCATACACAAAAAACTTGTGGTTTGGTTTCCATCTCATTGTGGAACCTGTTTATGATGCTTTTAGTACTGCATTCTCCTAGTGGCAATTCAGAACTTATGATTTCCCAGGATGTGGAAGTCCCTGGGCGTGTTTGCTGAGTACAAGATTCCATAAAGAGAACGTGGTACAGCAACATGCATACCTTGAGTGTATAAATCATCTATGTCAAAAGTTGTCTTTAGTTTCTTCCTAAATCCACCACAGTGTACACTGTTAATGTTTTTATTTCAGTCTGCTTGGTGCAAAATGAGACCAGATTACCTAGCTCAGAGGTAAAGAGGATTCTTTGAATAGGATAGGGTCATCCTATACTCTATAATCCTGGGAGAAAAAAACAGACGTACCTGTGGGCAATTAATTTTTCTCTATTGCTTGTAAATTGGATGACTAGCTAAGAATTTGCCCTCTAGCTTTTAGACTTTGTAAAGTCTTACAGTTTTGCTTAGGACTGAATTACTACAGGCCAGCCAGGTTTCATTCGCAGATTAAGGGAATTTTCTTCTGCGTGCTTACTTGCTGGGAACTAGTGATTGTTCAACTAATAAATCTGCATTTTTAAGTCATTCTTGCAGAATTATATACAGATGACTGTTAAGTCAGGAAATGACATGAGCGTACCTTGTGGGGTTTGAGTTTGTTTTTTTTCTTTTTGTTCAAAAAGAATGTTTGGTAATTTTTTGTAGAGATACACTTAAATTGGACTGTAAGATACCAACCAAAAATAATTTCAAGTATATGTATTTTTTTCCTTCTCTGTAGCATAAAGGGGCAACAGATGTTTTGACATTAATGTAAGGTGTTACATGAAAATCTTAATTTAGAGTAATAGCATGTTTTGCAACTGGGGAGGGGAGCAACACTTTGCATTTCAGGCAGAAGGATGATCAGAGGGCTGAATTTGGTGCTAGCAAACAGAGAACTAATGTACATGGATAGAGTTTATCCTGGTGACTTTATATGGTCATTCCACATTGCTATTGAATGAGGCAGCCTCAGCTGCTTCTTGCCATTGTGCTTAAATGTTTTGGGCAGCCAGTTCCCTGGATGAGGGAACTGTTTTAAATTGAAAGCTAAAGATTTTTGCTTGGTTAGGGAACTGATGAAGCTGAAAAGTAATCTGTCTCCTTGGGCAGCTGCACAGATTTTAGTTCTACCTGGCAATGAGCAGCAGCAGGCAAGGGGAAGGGCAGGACTGTTGTTTTTCTTGCAAGTACAGACTTTTTATGTGGGGTTAAAGTGATTCTGTATTAATGACCTATAGCTTTGTAGCAAAATTCCGTTTTGTAGTTGTTGAGAATTGTAGCTGGGGAAGAGTCTGGAAGGGAGTCAGTTGGTTTCCAAGTGAGTAGTAGGCATAGGAGGGAGCAGTGCGATTTAGGGCACATCTATATGTGGTCCAAATCAATACAATTTAAGTCTCTTGTTAGTAAAAATGTGTGCTTTCAATTAATGTTATTCTTGGATGAAAGTACCGAGATACTAGTTTTCAAGTAAACCTTAGATACTGCAAGCAGAAATTAATTTTGTTTAACAGATAAAGCAAAGATAACTTTTGTTGTTGTTGTTGCTTCTCTGAAGCCAGAGTAGTATTGCTTTTAAATTTTAATACAGTGGTTGTGATTTAACATCAATGTTGATAGCTGTAACCACAGTTTCTGGCGATTTTGCTTTTCTGTTTTTACTGGTCTCCTCAGTAGTCTTTCTCTGCTATTCATTATCTAAGAAATTTTCTCCTAATTAATAAGTGCTTGAAAAACTTTCCCATTGAAATGAGAGAGTAAAGGTTAATTTAATTCTGAGGACTCTGTGTTCCATCCATTTTTAAACTGTATGATAGAAAAACTAAATTGATGTCCCTCCGCTAATTTGATTGAAGCTGTGAATTACTCCTAGCTGTAATAGATTGTTTACGCAATCCTAATTTAACTCAGTTATAAAAAAAATATTCTAGCATTTTATTTGATTTTAGGTATTTTACCCCATACGCGCTTAGGTTGCGTATGCTACACAATTAAGGACTACCATCAGGGAATCTTGGAAGTCGTACTGTGGAGTCGGCATGCTTTTTTTCCAGTTGGACATTTTGCTTAAGACAGAAGACTTATCTCAAAAGAATCCATTTTGAATCTGTTCTTGACAGTCCATGCTTAGGCACTTCCATTCAGACAGAGTATGCAGAAGAATAAAACGAATGTGTGCAGGGTTTGTTTTTTTGTTTGCTGGTTTTTTTTTTCCTCCTTCCTTTTTGCATCTGTGATCAAGGACCTCTGTAAAACTCCTGTTCTGAAATCTGGAAGAATTATTTTTAATTGTTTTCCAAAATATTTGGACATTGGCATTAATTCTTGGTATCTAGTTCTGAAAAATGCGTATTTTGGGAGTAGTGATAGTATTTTAAAGAAAAATTTGACATCTACTAGCTTCCTAAGTTACTGTCATAACTATTTTAGGAAATAGGGCAGTTTACCTTAGTAGAAGTGAATTTTTGGGTTCTGAATAATTGATGTAAAGACTGGTAAGCAAGATTCTTCAGTCTTCATCGTTCCTGTACTCGCAGCAGATACTTCAGAAACTGCTGCAGTGGTGAGCTGAACAAGATACTGTTGTAGCTGAAGGGATCCCAAGGAAGAGGCTCAGGGGTAGGCAGGGTTTGGTAGCCAGTTTCCTTTTCTTTATGTGTTTAAACTGTCAACTTTCATTTAACACCTGAACCATGTCCCCTGGTGCTATAAACTAAAGTAATATATATTTTTTTAGGAGAGATATTGATACTTAATGTAATTTAGTTAGTAAGTAGGTGTTGCTGTTCTTTTGAGTACTCCACTGTATGAGACCTCCTTCCTTGCTCTTTTCTCAGAATCAATTAATTTTAAGGGACTGTATTAAATAATCTGTTGTTATTTTGTTATATTATGCCAGTGAATTTATTTTTAATGGTTTATGAAGCTTTAATATCAATTGATGGAAAAGTTTGGACTGTGGGGGAAGTTTTAAAGAGCTTGTCACCAATCAATTTAATTTATAAAAGATGTCACCTGAAAATTGAAGTCTTACACATTTCATATAATTTGTATCTTTAATAGGTGAACATTATACCAATTATAGGCAAAGCAGACAGCATTTCTAAAACTGAACTACAGAAGTTCAAGAACAAAATCATGAGTGAATTAGTTAATAATGGCGTCCAGATATACCAGTTTCCAACTGACGATGAAACCATTTCTAAAATTAATACCATCATGAATGTAAGTAAATGACAAAAACATTAATATTTCAGTACTAAAGCATCAATCTCTAGTGCCGATTCATGCCTGTTCTTTCACCATTATCTTGAGACTTACAGGTTTGTATGTAACAAGTTTGTGTATTTATTTTTCTCTCTCCTTAAAAAGCTTATATGTTTTGGGTTTTTTTTCCCTACTTGCAAATCTTCCTTCCCTCTGCTGTTGATACCATTTGTTATATAGGAGGCTTTTTCTTTTCTGGCTCAGCAACAGAAAAGAGGTTCTCACTCATAAATACTTTTTCTAATTTCTGGATAATTAATATATAATTACTAACATAGATGGACAGATTGGCTTTGCTCTTTTCCTCAGCAAATACTGCCTTAGATCTGTTACGGAAGATATTCAAGTGCCTCGTTTATCCAGTTTTCTCTGGTCTTCATGATAGCAAGTCTTCCATCTGCTTTTTCCTTTTATTTAGTACTTTCATTTGAATTTAGGACAAATTTTCTCTAGGAATTAAAAAGTCAGATGTAATTCTGCCTTTTTTACTATTGTCTTTTCAGATCCTCCCAGGACTATCTGCCAGCTTCAACTAGGCTTATGAAGCTAGAAGTCTTTGCTTTGAGCAGTCTGTCTGTATTTGCTGTTCATGTGCATATGTTTGTAGATGCACATGAACGTATGTTTGCATGTACTGGGGTTTGAAAGTCGGGAGGAGGAGCTGGTATGCTGGAGCGTGTGGCTCTGCAGTTCCAAACTCTGTCACTTGTGCCAGGGAGTGAGGAAGTGCAGGCTGTCATTCAGTAACAGGTCCTTCTGCTGTGGGGAAGGGTGGTGGTCTGTTACTTACCCCCTTTCATGCTCTGCTAGTGATTTATTTTCCGGTTAATGATTTTTATTTTATTTTTTATTTGGTCAGTTGTTGTGCATTAGCACGCAGATAGTCAGTAACCCAGCCTGTGTTTCTGGCCGTCTGGCTGAGCCCACAGCAGTCACCATACCTTGGGTTCAAACCTGTGATTGTCTCGTGACTGTCACTGGGGATAAGAACTCTGGCTGAATGCAAATCAGAGGGATGTGTTCTAGGGTGGTTTTCTATTTACTGCTGATACTCTTGCAGCTAAGGATGTACTCGGCCACCTTTGCCACTGGGGCAAACCTGCTGAATCAGGTCCAACCAGTTGTCCACCAGGAACCCCATGTCTTTTTCTGCAAATTTCTTTTCCAGACAGTTGGCCCCCAGCATGTGCTGGAGCATGGGGTTCTTCCTCCTGACGTGCAGGACTTGGCATTGCTCTCATTTGAACTTCGTGAGATTCCTGTTGGCCCATTTCTCCAGCCTGTCCAGGTTCCTCTGAATTGGCAGCACACCCATCTGGTCTATCAGCTGCTCCTCCTGATTTTGTTACTGTAACTTGACTTTTGTATCAGTAGTTTGATTAGCTACTGATCTCTTCAAAGTGTTTTTTGGTTTGAAACTGCCTATTGGCTTTTCCTGAAACGGTGGTTTTCCCCCCTCATTTATTTCTGAAGGGTTTGCTTTTCAGTTCTGACTTAAGAATGCTGAGAGATAAGACTGTATTGGTGTGACTGTTAACAGGGGCATTTGCCATTTGCCGTAGCAGGAAGTACGGAAGAAGTGAAAATTGGGAACAAAATGGTCAGAGCTCGCCAGTACCCTTGGGGCGTTGTGCAAGGTAAATGAATTCTCAAAGGTATTTTTACAAGATTTTTGTTGTTGTTGTTGAATTATAAAATTCACCAGTACTAAAAGGGGCTGGTGTTATCCACTGATGCCATATTGATTCTATTTTGGATCAACAGTTTAAGGAGTTACCAATTAATACTTGAGACGTGCACTAACTGCTCGTTTCATCAGCACTGATGCATCCCTGTAGTCAAGCTGGTGTGTGTAAAATTTGGGTAGGTTAGTATGGTGGCAGTGCCTGTAGCACTACCAAATTTTGAAGTTTTATGATTATCAGTAAAGAAGAAGGAAAAAAAGGAGAGAAATTTATCGTTGTTTAACTCGAACAGGAAATTGGGATGTTTTGGAACATGTTCACCAGTACTTACAGTTAGTGCTTCAATGTGTATATTAGAAATTATAAGGAAGTATAAGAGGTATAATAAATGAGATACTTTTTCCTGGAAGTAGAATTAGTAAACAAAATAAACTAATCTCAATGCTGTTTAAAATATATTTTGACAATTTTGCTACTTGTCCATAATAATAAAATCTTCCTCTTTCAACTGATTAGTGGAAAATGAGAACCACTGTGACTTTGTAAAGCTTCGTGAGATGCTTATTTGCACAAATATGGAAGACTTAAGAGAGCAGACTCATGCACGACATTATGAGTTGTACAGACGCTGCAGACTGGAAGAGATGGGCTTCAGAGACACTGGCCCTGAGAACAAACCAGTCAGGTAAAGGACTTCTTGTGCAGCACTTGCTTTCAGCATCCATTCATTTCACTGACTGTATCAACCCAATACAGAGCAGGGTTCATACACAGAATAGGTTTTCTAAGAGGGAAAGGATTGTTTTTCTTGTTTTAAATCCAAGTAAGTATGTAGCTGTTCATTCAGTTATCTTCATGAAGAAGTATATGGGATTATATGAGCATTGCTTTCAAAGGCATACAAGCTAGTTGTATTTCTGAAATCTTTCTCTTTTAGAATAAATCTGGGGGTTTTGATTTTTGTCATGAAGAATGTCAGTTTTCTTCAGGTACATGCACTTTACGCCTTTTAAATTATTTTCATTATATATTAGCATGCTCTTTTAGTTTCTTAATAATGTCTGATTCTGAACAATGATTTGGTTGGACTCAAAGTTCAGAAGGAACTGACGCAAAAACTTTTACAAAATCGTTGGTTATACTGTTGTCTTCCCACATTATCTGCCATAATAACAAATATCTAGTCTTTTCAGGTCAAGAAATCTCTTGCTAGACTGTAGGAAGTTAATAGAGGATTCCAAAGGAAAGGGTTAGAGATACTCAGTTGTTTCATGTAGTAAAGCTGCTTTCTGCAGGAGGTATTTACAATTTCTATATCCAGTTTGTTTAATCATTTATTTCCAATTCTGTCATCTCCCTCTCCCTCTTCGAACTTCCTTTGGGAGTTTTATGCATGGGACTGTATTTTGTAAGTGGTTAGAATCCTGATGGGGAAGAACTGATGCTTCAGGAGCTGTTTAAGCCTTCAGTTTGGCAAAGTGCTATTATTGCATAGTCATGGTGGGAAATAGCAACTTAAACCAGACATGAAAACAAAATACAACTTTGCATTAAAAACAGTTTCTAGTGCTTTGAACCAACTGGTTTGTTTACTTCTTGTTTTACTTAGTGGTCAGACTGCTTTTACCCATTCTATTCTGGTAAAAATAAATGACTTTTAAATGGCTTCCCTCCAAATAGTTGGTTTTAGTGGCTTTAATACTTTGCTTTCACGTGTACTTTACACAGGAGTTCTAAGGCAGTTGCAGTAATTACTGTAACTCATAGGGGGTTGATGGAGCAGCATTTCTTTCACTTTCACTAGGTCTAATTTACATATTGTTCAAATGATAATAGTTAAATATGATTAACGTGGTCAAGGAAGATGCTGGATGTGGGCACTGCTTTCTGAAGTCTTAATATCAAGGTACATTTAAAGATTAGTTCATTTAGATGATCTTGAGCTGACCATGAATCACAGTGGTCTCTTGGCATTTCTCTTGACTTAACAAGAAAGGAATAAATCCTTTTCATAAATAGAGAACCAAAGGTGAATGAGGTTTAAAACAACTGCAACTGACTACAGACTTTTCCTTGGGCTTAGGTTTAAGTTTAATAACATACACTAACAGCCAATATCCTGTTATCTTTGTCTAGGGAAAGCTTTTCGTAGAGATTTGTTCAGGGCAATATTGACTGCAGTACCTTTGGCTTTTCTGAACTTGAATTCATAATGTACAGCCATCTCAGGATAAGAGTTAAATTATAAAAATTATCATCCATACAACTGTTTTATTTCACAAACACAAGAATTGTCTTGGTAAAACCCTTGAACAGTTTGCATTTTACTAATGATATAAAGTGGCAGGTTTGTATCAGAATGTCATAGTATTTTATGCTTCAGAAGTTGGTTAGAAATGAATTGCTTCATGGAGATACAGAACAGCTAAGTTCCCTCTGGTGTGTAGTTTTTATGTATGGCCCACTAAATGTCAGTTTATTGAGAGCTTTGTGGCAAGACAATACACAATGATTAGTTTTTGTAAATTGCATCTATTGAGAATGTCATTGTTTTGGAAGGATGAGAATAGGTATTCCATAAAAATCTAGAAAAATTGACTTTTTCCTATTACTGCGACAGGAAGAGAAAAGTGGGACTGGATCTAGGATGTGTGGTTGTTCCTCAGGTATATGGTATAGTGAATGGCACTGAGGTTTGAAAGAGAAGGGATTTGGTCTTTTGGGAGAGACGCTTTATGATACCATAAAAAAGGAAGAGAATTTAGAGGATCTGTATATATTGTAATTAGCAGACTAATGTAGCCTTACCGAGCAGGTGTTTTATGAAGCTACTGAGAAAGTGATAAAAAGTGTCATCCTCAGCAGTGTGATAGAAAACGTCTCTTTCCTTAGAGGAAGTTCAGTGCTTCCCATTTTGCTGACTTGTAAATTTAAGTATCTTTCAAAATAGGGATTATCCTGTTCTTGTAGGCAAAAATATGTTATTAAATTGTCATTGTCTTTGTCCTGGCAATATATACACATGGATTGTAAGAGCTATAGTTTTGAGGTATAGTTAATATTGCATAGCAGTATATGACTGATGATTAAAATTTCGTGCTACTTGTGTAAATAATGATCAAAATGCATGTTGAGAAGTCTCATTTTGTGGCAGTGATGTGGCTGTCTACACGCTGAATTTGTTAACCTGAATTGGGTTATTTTGTGTAAATTTAGGAAATTTCTCCTAGACTTGGAATAATTGGCTGATTTTACTGCACTGGGGTTTGTAGCATTTGAACATTGACATTTGAGTAGCTAACATGCCCTGCCTTTTGGCGTGTCATGAAAAAGCTGCCTGTGAAGTTCCTGTACTGCTCTTTTGGATTTAAAAGTACAACAGTAGTTTATTCATCCAAAATCGGATGCCACTGCAAAGCAAAACCAGTAATTCTTGGATTTTCAGCTGCCTTGTGAGATAGGCTGTGGGCAGACGTCTGTAAAGACTTACATGTGAAAAAACTTGTTGGCAAGCTTTAATTTTTTATGGGAGACATGGAAACAGATGGTTTCAGTACACAATGGAAAAATATTTTTGCATCTTTATTACTAGGTGTGAGGAGGGGAAAATAAAGATAGTAGTAGTCTGAAGTGACTGTCTTGTGTAAACTTTTAAAAGTACCTATTCCCTAAGCCTGTGGTTTTTCTGGATTTGTAGCATAATAACTTTTAAATTTGTTTATTTGCAGTTACATTCTAAGAATTAACTTTTTCATTATCCAGATTTCCAGGGGAAATAAGTTTACATGATCAGTCTGTTAGTCTCTCCCTAAAAACCTATGAGCCGACTCTCCATTTTCAGACTTCATTAAAGGGTTGGATGCTTGCAGGGGATTACGTGGTTAGTGTTCTGACTGCAGGAAAAGCAGAAGACCTCTGCACCAACCACTTGTTGACCAGCCAATGTGCGTTTATTGTCAGTACATCATTACCTCTGAATGAAGTACTGTCTTTTGAAACTCTTGGGGGCTTGGCAGTACTGCAGTAGGATGAAAAGGTCATGGGTGACTTGGAAGTAGCTAAGACTACTGCACGTGAAAGATCCCCACGAGTACTCACAATAAGTAAAGAATATTTAGAAAGTACAGAGGGACACTAATTGTGTAGTTAAAAAAGTGTAAGTATGTAGGCAGGACTTTGGGTATTACAGTCATTGAGAGAATAGAACGTAAAATCATCCATAGGAATTTGGGCTATTCTGCTGCTTTCAGGATACCTGGTTTATACTGACATCTTATCAAACCATTATTTATTTAAATTGGATAACAATAATTAGCAGAACTTAAATTAATGGGTAATTCGGAACTGACAATCTCAAAAACAATACACAAAACTTTTTTATGAAAATAAGAGTTTAGTCTTATAGTGGGGTATCATTCCAAAAGGTCATGAGAATTACAGTCATGTATGTAACACATCAGATTAAAATATAACGTGGTAAACCACTTTAAAAATGAAGAATCCACCATGTGATGCTTTAGGGAATAAATGGAATACTGTCTAAGGCTAAAATTAGTCATATAGGTATAATTTGGTTTCCAAACCATGAAAAGCAGCCAATCAGGAATGAGCTTGGAAAGCCTGTTACAGCAAAATTTATGTAATGAAGTCAATGGACAGCAGATTATTTGGGGGGATGGTTTATGCATTTTATGCAATACCTGTTGGATGTAAAATCCAGGAAGTGCTTTTATTATCTTTTTTTAATACTTGAAATAGGGATTTGCATTTCTTTGTTGTTGAAAAGTAAAGATAGACCTTTTTGTGTGTGGATGGTCTAGCCCTGCCTTTTTGATGGTCCAGTTATGTCCATTAGGAACATGAATTCCTAGTTTCAGGTCAATCTCAGCAAGATATAACTGCTGAGGTGTCCCGAATAGAAAAATTTGGGATAGTTGAAAACAGACATCTAGACATGAAGAGTGCTTCCAGCCAAACAAACTTCTAAATATATACATACCTAGTAAGCTTAGATGTTTGCAAGGCAGGAGAGGATTACTACTGTTTTGAAGTTGGACATTTTGTAAGTCCATTTCCCAGTCTAAGCTATGTTGTTGCTTAAGGGGACATTCTTGTCTTGAAAGAAGAAAACTAATATGCAAGGGTCTGTTGAAAAAAGCCGAAGATTGGCATTCAGGTTGTATGCATGCTTACATATTTAGATTCTCTGATATTAATAATTCTCTTGTTTAGTTGCTTTTCTGTGCTCATAATTACAATTTGTTCTTCATCATAATTGCAGTTAAACATAATTGCAGTTAAACGTAATTGTAACATAAACATTTCAGTTTCTCAGTATGCAAGCAATCGTATATTCCATGCTTTATTCCTTCCTGAAACTGGAATATTCAGACCTTGCAGTTCTTGAATAAAAACATGTTTATTTTTCAGTCTATTTTGAGGCGATCACAGAAAAATAGGAAGGATTCAGTAACGTGAATAAGTTTCCATGTAGAGGAAGGTTGATATAACTCTAGTTGTCTTTTCTAAGAAGGAAACCTAATATGAAAGGCTATTAGATGTCTTCCTTAAGAAGTCATGTGGGAGTGGAGTTCATCTGACCAACTGCAGACCTTTGCATTTGAGCTAAATGTTTTAGCCTCCTTATGGTAAAACTGAACCGTATCCAAAATAGACTGTTTTTCACGCCTCCACTGGGAAAATGGTAATTATTTAGATTACCGCATCTTTAGTGTTTCTTAATATCAACTTAGGTAGTTCACTGAGTCAAGGGACCATGCTAAAAATACCTGCCACTAGTTAACTTTTAAATTTTTTAGTTTTTCTGATATACCTTACTTGATAGTCAAATGTTTTGCAAAAAGTTAAAAGTGTAGTTTTCAAATTTGAAAGCTTTTTTAAATTTAAATGAACAAACTGTAAAATATTGTGTAAACATCTGTGCTGTTCAAAGCGCACAAACATTGTGTTCCTGAGAGCTGAATTCACTTCAATCAGTCTTTATTTACAAACATAACATGTTTGGTTTGCATCTTTATATTTAGGCTTCCATGTTCTAAGTCTTACGCAGATAGAAAAACTGTATGTCACAGCTGTGCTTCTGTAGAAAGGTAGGTGATAGTGCTGTTATGAGGTATGTAATGGACTAGTAAGGTGTAGACTTTCTTCACAATCCCTTCCCTTCCTCCAAAACCTCGATAAGAATACGTTATGTAGATAATTATCTTTAACATCTTAATTTTGCAAGTAGTTTTGAACAGACTATAAAATTCTAGAGCTCCAACCCAGAAGAATGAGAGAACCTGTGACTTTCATTTTCATTATGTGCTATATGAGAAGCAGTGAAACCAGTCTTCAGGTAAACTGAAAAGTGTTTTACTGTGAGCAATAGATGTAGTAATGTTGAAAGGGTTGGCTTAAGACCTGGTGAAGTATTTTCCCTTCCTCCCCACACCTCCTAAAACCAAAGACTGTTTGGATCATTATGTTGCTGCTATGCCAAAAACAGAAGAGGAAAGTTTGTTTTAATTTTGTCTTTGTGATTTCCAGAACAATTCAGTCCAGGGGGAGGGAGGGTCTAAAAAATATGCTTGTATTTCTCCTTTTCCTTATACGTGTGATTTGGTTACTTAGTAAATCCAGTGTCTTCAAAGTTAATCTTTTACTACTTTCGAGAAAAAATTGCTTTTAC
The DNA here is from genome assembly GCA_013397275.1 of Burhinus bistriatus. Lineage (NCBI taxonomy): Eukaryota > Metazoa > Chordata > Aves > Charadriiformes > Burhinidae > Burhinus > Burhinus bistriatus. The sequence continues at coordinate 23,948 of VYXH01000551.1, forward strand.
CTGATAAACTAGCTTAGGTTGAGTCTAAAGATGTCCACATAATGAAATGAAGGTGCAATTGCAGCATGTTAGTTTAGTCTAGCACTTGCTCTAGCGGCTTTATTGCACCAAAAGGCAGCATGTGAGCTAGCAGAACTGACAGAGGGCCCAAAAGTGCGTATAGTGAGATTGCTAGCACTTGAAAAACCTGTGCTATAGCCTTATTGTGCTATAGCTCTATTGTTATTACGTATGCTGTGTAAATTTAAGGTAGTGTGAATTAATATACCTGTGTGAAAATGATGCCCTCATTCCACATGGTAGATACAATTTCAGGGTAACCTAAGTTACTTCACAGCTGATAAAAAACCAAACCAAACGAAAAACCAAACCCCAAAAGGTTGTTGTTCTGAATTCGTTTTGTTGCAATGTATTGCTCAAATAAGATAGAATAGGAGAAGTGCTCTGACCTTGAGATCTTACAAACGTTAAGTCTGCATATGCAATTTCAAGACGATTCTTCACTCTCTTTAGATTATATTTTGAATACAGATAAGAAACTTTAGGATTGGGAAACTGCCCGGTCATTGCAAATTTAAGTATAGAAGATAGCTGTTTAAGCTTACTGTTGTTCTAATTAATTAAGTTTTTAGATGTCCTTTTTTGTAAGTCTTTCCATTTTTAAACTGTTTGAATAGAAACAGTAAAAGATGAGACTTGAAAACTGGTACGAAACTGTGTGAGTGTATTAAAATATAAAGTAAATTTAAATATTTGATATACATATATATTTATTTTACATCAGAGTGGAAGGCATGAGATACCTGGCAGAGGACAGTAACTCTCAGATAGCTGAGAAGGGCTGACTAGTCAACGCTCAGGAAGTGTTAGAAGAGATGAATGGTGTAAGAGAATAGCCCCACAATAAAGAGCTAGAATATTATCCGTGTTTTGATCCATTTATAAGCCCTATGTCCTACAAGATACTGGACGGATCCTTCTGTTTTTTGTAATAACCATTAGCACAGCTCTGATCCACCAATTCTGCCTCTCTGGACTCTTGTGACTTGTGAGAATTTTTTGGTAAATGTTTTGTTGGAAGAATTTGTGTCATTAAGCAAGTATACTTTTCAAAGGTAGTGTGCTCTTTGATGTATGAGATACATTTATGTACAAGCTCCGTCCTTTTTCCCTGAAAAGCAGAACTTTTCCTGCCAGCACTGTGGTGATACCAGTGGTAGTATAGACCCTGAAAATGTCAAACCTCTAGTAGTGTATGATTAAATTACCAGCACCTTTTAATTTGTTATGATATGCTTTGATATGAAAGAAGTTTCTCAATTTCAAGTACCTGTTGTTTGGAGGAAAAAAATTGTCTTGTGTACTGAAATGTCTAGTAGAGTAACTTTTTTTTTTTTTTAAAAAAAGGGAAGGGAGGCATAGATTTAAAAGCAAAGAAATGTTTTAATTACTTGCTGTTTTGTTCTGTTGCCAGATATTTGCTCAATGATCTGAACTAATTTACATCTCCTATATAATTTCAAATATAAGTGTGGTATGTATGCAGTATATTGGATTCTGGGAGAGAGGATTCCAGAAAAAACAAGCAGTCTTGAGGTTTTGGCTGATGCATGTTGGAAAGGAAACCTGTCTTTTGGATGTTGAACTACTGAGGAAATTATATTTATTCTATGTTAATGTAACTCTGCCATATTTAAATTTTGACATTACATTAAGAGAGTGCCATATATTTTGAAGGTCCTGTTATTTTCCTTCCTTTTCATATAGGAATAATCAGTTTGCTAGTTGTGTTAATGCTTCAGGTGCATTGCTTTTGTAATGTCCTATTCTAAGACTGAGGTTTCATAATGCGGAAAATTTGGGGGATTTTTCTGGAAATTGTGGTGTCTTATGAATAAGTAACTTAAAGAAAAAGGTTTGCATGTTGGAGGCAGAAAGTTATAACTCAAGTCTTTTAGAAGATATGATTCCTAAAGTGCTATATTTACTTTGAAATGTAAATTGCCCAGGAGCTGTTAGCATAAATAATTTTACTCAGGGTTGTTTACTTAAATAAAAATTTAGAAAGGTAAGATGCTTGCTTCTGTTTAGGTTTGTTTATGAATTTTTATGTGGGGAACTGTAGAAATGAATATTAATTGTTTAAATAATGTTCCAGATTGTTGGTTTTCTACATTGAATAAAGCAGCGTGCTGGAGACTTGCTTACATTTTTGGACTTCAGTCTACAGGAAGCCTATGAGGCAAAGAGGCACGAGTTCTACCTTGAACTGCAAAGAAAAGAGGAGGAGATGAGACAACAGTTTGTGCAGAGAGTGAAGGAGAAAGAAGCTATATTGAAAGAAGCAGAGCAACAGGTAAACACGCCTGTCCGTCTTGAGTTTGTTTGCTGAGGTGTGGAACGGTTAAGTTCTTAGCAAAATCACAACCAGTTAATATTTATAATTTCCTAATATTTTGAGGGCAGTAGTGCTTAAAATCAGATTGATTGGATTAGCAGATTGATTAGACACAAGCAAACAAGAGAACAAGTCTTACGAGGAGTGGCTGAGGGAACTGGGGTTGTTTACTCTGGAGAAAAGGAGGCTGAGGGGAGACCTTATTGCTCTCTACAACTACCTGAAAGGAGGTTGTAGTGAGGTAGGGGTCAGTCTCTTCTCCCAAGTAACAAGCGATAGGACAAGAGGAAACAGCCTCAAGTTGCACCAGGGGAGGTTTAGACTGGATATTAGGAAAAATCTCTTCACAGAAAGGGTTGTCAAGCGTTGGAACAGGCTGCCCAGGCAAATGGTTGCCTGGAGGCATTTAAAAGACATGTAGATGTGGTGCTTAGGAACATGGTTTAGTGGTGAACTTGGCGGTGTTAGGTTTATGGTTGCACTTGATCTTAAGGGTCTTTTCCAACCTGAACGATTCTATGATTCTATAAATGGCAGTCTTTTTTGGGATGGAGCTCATGGTCTAAAGGCTTTGGTGGATAGCTGGGACAAGTCAGTAGAATAGGAGGTGATATGGTGAAGTAAGAGTGTGATGAATATAATGGTTGCATGTTTCTTTGTTTTCTTGAGCAGTGCGCTGAGAAACATTGATATGCTGTAGCAGCACAGTAGGTACTTTTCACGCATAGGTTGCTCTGTAAAAAACAAGATTTCAGGAAAAAATCCTATGGGTTGTTTTTCAGCCCAAGAGAGTGGGGTGTGTATGTTTGTACGACCTCCAGGTTCAGTTATTAAATATGAGCTCAATCCTCACATTGAGAGGTTTGAAAGTTAGGGGTGTGTGGGGGTGTTGTTGGTTTTGTTTTGTTTTTAAAATCTGATCTGTTCCCAGCTGCCTTAAGAATATTTGGAGATGTGGAACATTTCTTGAATATGTTGTTGAAGATTTAGTCCTGTCAAGCTGGACTGGCAAAACAGGATCTTCTCATGTACTTTCTGCCAGACTCTGTCGTGGTCATGCGTATTTATATTCAAAGAGTGGTTTAATTGAAATTGGAAACCTGTGTATATTTAGTAATGTTATTTTCTGTATCTCAGTCTCCCAGCAAAGATGTTGGAGTTTTTGCGAGGTATTCAAATACATATTTTAAATAAGAAGAAGGCTTAATACTTTGTTTTCTAAATCTGTTAAGTTCCCCATGCTACTTGTGGAGAAAAAAATCAGGTTCAGTCCTCCTCAGTAAGAGGCTGTCCAATTAGAAGAATACTTGGCCATGTTCAAAGTAGGTTCAGCCAGGTCTTACACAGTATCTGTGGTACCCTTTGATGTTCTCCTTCTATGGTTTATACCAGGCAGTTTGTGAGCTCTGCATATTGCAGTTGGATTATGGATATTACTTTTCCCAGTTCCTGATGTGGGAAAGTGATCATGCAGTCACTCTTAAAGAACCCTTGCTGCTCGTTCTCTTGAGAAGCGTGTATGTGTATCTGGAAACTAAAGAAAAACAGGAATTTCTGTTGTACTTAAGATTGCTTTCACATCCTTTTTTTAGCGGAACCTTGTAGGTGCAATGTGCAGCATTGCCACTCCGGAGACAAACAGTCACTTAGAGCCTTACTGTTTCTACTCTGAATGTTTTTATTGGTATACCTGTTTTTTGCAATGCATCTGGTTAACTGTTGCAACGAAATAAATAAATTAATAGTATACATACATACGTACATACACACACATTTATAAAATCTGACAGCTCTACTGTGTAGAACAGGCATACTGTTACTTTTATAATCTTAGTTATTTCTTAGTTCGTTCTTTGTAAAAAATGGAAATAAATCTCTCTGATTTCTATACCAGTATAGCTGCACTCAGATTGAGTTACACCAATACAGATGGATACAGAAGCAGGATTCTAGGAGAGTTTGTGAGTGAGAAGATGGAAGGTGAGGGAGGGTGGAGTGACGTACCCTTTGGTTATCATGCACAACTTCACAGTAGGTTTGAACTGGTCAAAATGCATCTGGAGAGTAAAATCCATTAATATGTCAAAAGAACAATCAAAGAACAATTACTGCAGAAAAGCAGTTAACTTCTTGCAGCCCACAAGTAACTCCCCCAACCAGACTTATTGTGCGTGTACCTATATATGAAAATACATACCTGTGTAACTAAAGTATGTATGACTCCTTGCCCACTTGGTTTTAGGGAAGTAGATTCTACTTGACAGATCCTCATTTACTCCTTCTGTTGGTAATTTTTTCCTCTCTAAAGGCCTCCTTATTTTTGATATAACCAAGATATAGTAAAATCTAGTAGGAAATCAAATATTCACTTACTGCTCTCCGTGGTTTCCACGTGTACTTTGTGTGTAGTAGCCTGGCTTCTATGAGAACAATCTGATACGAATGATTATTTTTCCGGATTGTCGTTTTTCATTCTTACCAGTTTTGGGAAAGAACTACAATGTCTTAAGACTTTTACCACAAGTTGAGGTAGGGTTTACTGTTTAATTGCAGAGCGTTTTTGTATTGTGATATCTCCACCTTGTGTTACAAGTTGGGAATATATTTTTTATGCTTTCTTTAAACAGATACACACTAAATTTGAACATCGTATGCTAACGCATCAAGAAGTGAAACTGAAATTAGAGAAAAAGAAAAAAGTTCTGGAAGATGAAATAGCTATGTTTATTGAGAAGAAAGCTAATGCTGAATTACTCCAATCACAGGCATCTGTCTCTACCCCTCTTGTTAGTTTGAAGAGAGACAAGGACCGGAAGAAGTAAGTACTGATGCTAGTCATCAGAGACAGCAATAAAAAAATTCTTCATATATCAGTTTTGCAATGCAAATTTTAGTAATCTTTTAGAAAAGATACAAACATGCTTTTATTCTGTTATGTGATAAGAAGACAGTAGTGTGTAAAATACCATCACGCTTGGATCACTGGCTCTAAAATTTACTTTTAGAGTAATTGCTGTATGTTCCATGAGCATTCTTTATTTTTTTTATTTTTTTTTTTTCCCCATGAAGGAACCAAGGTTTTCGACTTGAACTCCTGTGCTTTGATGTCAGAGATGAAGACACTGTGAATGTTCACGAACAGAGCGAGAGGGAGAGGGAGAAATTAGAGAGGGAGAGAAATTCACCCAGGGAATTCCAGAAATAGTATCTGATTGCAGCACTCAGGTTTTGAATGTAGGATATGTTAGTTTTATGAAGCAGTCTGACTTCTGCTGTCCTATAATACTAGATGTATCTTCCTAGTACAGATTTTTGAGAGGAGAGATTGATAAAATTGGCTGTAAAATTACACTGAGTGCAGAATATGACCTGATAAACATTTCGCTTTCTTCCCTCCCACCCAATTCTTTCTTTCCCCACTGCCAAAAGAGAAGCTCTAATAAATTGTGAACTTTCAGAAATACATTCAAAAGTAGTCTCCAGAATAACATGCCCAACTTCTTCATATATAAACATTAAATTAAATGGAATTAAAATTTTTTGTACTCCAAAACCAAAAGTCAAATAACTTGTTATTTTCCTTTCCCAATAGGTTACAACTTTACTGCAGGTAACATTTCGTTGATTAATATCTTACTGCAATTGAAAGCAGATTTTTGGGTACAGAAATTATCCAGAACTTCTAGATTATGAAAAACTTTAGAAGCTAGATGGGTGCACATATTTCCACAAATATCGTCAAGATAGCTTTGACATTTTTGGGGTGTATGTTAGCAGCCTGCTTGTGTTTTTGCCAAAATCTATTGCATTTCAAGCAATGTCATTGAGTTCCTTTTCCTAGACTCCTTTTTCTGGATTTACATATGAAAGGGGAATTCTTGGTAACAGAAGTCATTGTCTATACTATTGTGAATAACTCTCAACTTCAAAAAATTTTTAAATTTGTTTTCTCTGTTTTAGCTTTATTTCTTCAGACTATGTTACAGTTTATATGCTTGCTTTTGTTTTTCAGTTCCAGCTTTACGTAATATGGATATAGAAGAAACAATATTGGTAATTTCTCTTGAGGAAGGAATGATTCAAAGTGTGCTTTTGGAGGTATAGGAGTTGCAGTTTCTTACTAAAGGATTTGGAAAACATCTCTTGTTGCTGCATGCTGCAAAAGAAGAATTTTGAAGTATGATCTGTACGCATATGGTGCGGCAATTACTGTCATTGCCATCACGGACTTTCTGTTGCAAGCCTGCCTTGATATGCACTTGCCTTACATACATGTGGCCAGCTTGCTTTCCTTTTAAGTGCATTGTACCAAAGAAAATGTCCTTGCCATAAACAGTTCCATTCATAATATGAATGCTGTAGTACAAAAGTATTCAGTGACTATATCCACTATAACCTTTCTAAAGAGTTATTTTCATATGGTATGGTATATTAGTCTAGTAAATATTATTTAATACAACTGTTGACATAATTCAACCATTTACTGATTTTGCTGACAGATTTTGTTTATAGGCTTTTACCGTACAAGCACTGTCCTAAATTTCAGATTGATCTTTCTAATCAAAATTTATTGAGATGTTTTTGCAGTGCTGTACTGTTACATGATAGTTTATCTGACTTTACTAACTTAATATGGAAAGTACCTATAACTTTTTGATGCTTGTGACTGTGGTGTTCAGTTACAGCAGAAGCTGAACTTTACAAAAACTGTCAACTACAAGAGCTTCAGGTTAAAACAAGTTTAAAATGTTTTTTATATTTTCAGTAGCCATGATAACTATTAGGAAACTATAAGAGGTGCATTTCTCTGAAGTTGTTTTGTGCAACTCTTTAAACATGAAATACTGACTTGATAGAAATAAAATACATTGGTTTTGCTTAAGTGTTTCTGTTGTTCTGCTTCTTCTCCCTCCCATGGTATTAAAAACAAGGAGTAAGATTTCACATTAATCTGAAAAATATAAATGTCTCGCATCTGTTTTAAATGTCTTAAGTCATTTATTGATTAGAAGAAATAGGTGATTTGTGCATACAGTGCCAGAAAGGCAGTATGACGTTTGATATTCTTGTCATATACCACTGTACTTAAAGAATCACAGAATATCTTAAGTTGGAAGGGACCTATAAGGACCATCAAGTCCAACTCCCTGCTCCTCACTGGAATACCTAAAACTAAACCATATAACTAAGAGCATCGTCCAGGTACTCCTTGAACTCTGACATGCTTGGTGCTGTGACCGCTGCCCTGGGGAGCCTGTTACAGTGACCGACCTCACCTTCTATTTTACTCACACAGTGATGCATCTCATGTAAGATTGTTTTCCTTCAATTCTGTAGCAATGGGAAGGAATAGATGCCAAGATACATAAACCCTTCATTGACCTGGAAAGAGTCAAACTGCTAATTCATTCAGCTCCACAGGCACAGCAGGCTATAACATAGGAGGGAAGGGTTAAGAGGAGACACCCATTTAGCCAGCACACTCAGCCAGCAAGTCACTGAGGCTTCTTTCAAGGGAAGAAAATGGGCCGGGGCTGAGGCCAGGCCCTGTGGTTGCTGTCTGATTGCTCCTTTGTGAGCAAAATGTAGCTTGTTGAATGACTATTTTTTGTTTGGCTTTGTACCATTGACTGGGCCCGTATCTGTTTGATTAGAAACAAGGGACACGCCCTCCTTAAAGGTGGTAACAGCCAAATGAAAAAAAACCCAAAAACATTTTTTGAACTGAGCAGTAGATTTGGAAGTGTTATCAAGTGATCTTGAGCAGAATGTAATTGCAATTAAGTGATGTGTGCTGTCAGCACTGTTATCCCCACGTGGGTTATTATAGCTGCTGGTGTTCGTTAGCTCAAGCACATCTCTTCATGAGTGGTACAAAACTGCATCAGAAGACAGATTTAGCTGTCTATAGTGTGGCCACTTTGCTGAGGACAAAGCCTGAGATGGTTAAGTACCGTTTGACGTAGATAGCTCTGTGCCTGGCCAGTACTAGAGGATGTGCTGTGCTTTGACAGCTGGGAACCATGAATAGTACCATACTGATACCACATGTCTTGGTCAGAATGGGTTTATGTTCAGTTGCACGTGTTGGCCCTGCAGGACTCGGCAGCAAAACAGAACTGGTGCAGGCACCTGTGCAGGTCGTTGAAACAGGTGGCAGTTAAAGGGAGTTTGTTCAGTTGTAGCACAAAATGACATAGTACAAAATGAGAGAGATGGCTTTTTCTTTTTTTCCTGATACTCATTTAAGCAGTGGAGAGTCACCTGTAAGTATGGGAAATTCCATGGTTGTTTTGTTGATGTTTGCCTAAAGATGAGATACCGGATGAGCGCACAAGGGCACATTACAGCCTGACAGTCAAATGCAGTTCAAAGAGTTATAAAGGAACAAATAAGAATATCTCCTGGAAGTGGAGAATTAATAGTGGTAGTAAATAAAAATGTATATGCCTCGCTGTAGTTTATATTAGCTATGGGCTTTTTAATTGAACACTTCAGAGAGGTTTATCCTGAAGATGAAATGGTTTCAGGACCATTTATTAAGGTCTCTTTATTGTTGTGGTACCTTCTGCAAGTGGCTACTGCAAGATTATTTATGGCCTTTACAAGTCTGAAGCCTTTACCTTTTGAGATCCTTTCCTTGGGGTACTTTCCATATACATTTTGTATATTTATTCGTAACTATATCTTTAAATATACTTTGCTACGAGAAGACACAGCCAGGATGCATAAGTGGTTTTATCTTAAATCTGTTGCTAACAATATAGCATTGCCTACATATTTGGTGTCATATTTAGATTTGCATTGTGAAATTAGGCTGAGAATATACTGGACTTTAAAAATTAAGAATGTATGGACATTGGAAGCAAGGACAGGCAACTTAGGAGGACTACAGAGATGCTGTTCGCCACTGTAGGGAGAAAATTCGTGGGGCCAAAGCTCAATTAGAGTTCAAGCTTGCCAGCACTGTGAAGGAAACAACAAGGGCTTTTTAAAATATGTTAACAACAAACGGAGGATCAGAGATAATTGTTCCATTGCTTGATGAGGTTGATCACCTCACAAACGGGTGCAGAGAAAGCAGAGACGTTGAATGCCTTCTTCGCCTCTGCCTTTAACACCAATGATGGGCCCAGGGACCCCTGGAGCACTGTGTTGAAAGACCATGACTGGGGGGATGATAAACTCCCAGCTGATCCTGAACTTGTTCAAGACTTGCTGCTCTAGCTGGTTGCAAATAAATCTATGGGGCCCAGTGGGATTCATCCCAGGGTACAAACTTGAACATAGGAAGTTCCATCTGAACATGAGGAAAAACTTCTTTGAGGGTGGCAGAGCACTGGAACAGGCTGCCCAGAGAGGTGGTGAAGTCTCCTCTGGAGACATTCAAAACCCGCCTGGATGCCATCCTGTGCAACCTGCTCTAGGTGACCCTGCTCTGGCAGGGGGCTTGGACTAGATGATCTCCAGGGGTCCCTTCCAACCCCTGTGATTCTGTGTACTGAAAGAGCTGGCCAATGTTATTGTGGGACCTCTCTCCCCTATTTTTCAACAGTCTTGGGGAATCTGGAGAGGTCCCAGTCGACTGGAAGCTGGCAAATGTCCCAATTTTCAAAAAGGGTAAGAAGGAAGAATTACAGGCCTGTCAGTCTCACTTCAGTGCCTGGTAAAATTATGGAGAAGGTTATTCTGGGAGTTATTGAAAAACCCTTGAGAGACAATGGAGTTATTGGTCATAGCAAGCTTGGGTTTATGAGGGGAAGTCCTACTTAAGCAACTTAATTTCCTTTTATGACAAGGTCACCCATCTAGCTGATCAAGGGAAGCCAGTAGATGTGGGGTTTTGGGGTTTTAGCAAAGCTTTTGATACTGTGTCTCGCAGTACCCTTCTGGACAAAATGTCTAGCACACAGCTAGACAAGTCCATAATGCGTTGGGTGAGCAATTGGCAGACAGGTGGGGCTGAAAGAGTTACAGATGGAGTTACATCAAGCTGGCAGCCAGTCACCAGTGGGGTTCCCCAGGGCTCAGTTTTAGGGCCAATGTTCTTTAATGTTTTTATAGATGATCTGGATGCCAGAGTCGAATGTACATTAAGTAAGTTTGCCTATGTTACTAAATTAGGAGGAGGTGTGGACTACCTTGAGGGTAGAGAGGCCTTACGGAGAGATCTGGGTAGGCTAGAGAGCTGGGCAATCACCAACTGTATGCAACTTAACAACAGCAAGTGCCAGATTCTCCACCTGGGACAGGGTAATCCTTGTTATATGTACAAATTAGGGGTTGAGAGGCCGGAGAGCAGGCTCGTGGAAAGGGAGCTGAGGGTTTGGATTGATGGCAAGTTGAATATGAGTCAACAGTGTGCCCTGGCACCCAAAAGGGCCAACCGTGCCCTGGGTCCATCAAGCACAGCATAGCTGGCCAGTTGAGGGAGGTGATTGTCCCACTTTACACCGGTGCGGCCCCACTTCAAGCACTGTGTGCAGTTTTTGATGCCTCAATATAAGAAGGACATCAAACTATTAAGTGTGTCCAGAGGAGGGTGACCAAGATGGTGAAAGACCTCAAGGGCCAGATTTACGAGGAGTGGCTGAGGTCACTTGGTTAGTTAAGCCTGGAGACGAGAAGGCTGAGGAGTGACCTCATCTCAGGCTTACAGCTTCCTCAAGGCGGGCAGCAGAGGGGCAGGTGCTGATCTCCTCTCGCTGGTGACCAGCAACAGCACACAAGGAAATGGAATGAAGCTGCCAGGGGAACAGGGCAGTGGTCGTGGCACCAAGCCTGTCAGTGTTCATGGAGTGACTGGATGTCACTCTTAGCCATATGGTTTAGTTTTAGGTAGTCTTGCAAGGAGCAGGGAGTTGGACTTGATGGTCCTTATAGGTCCCTCCAACTTGAGATATTCTGTGTTTCTATGATTTTAACTTATGGAAACACAAGCCTCTTCCGTAACAGCAACAACATCATCTCTATATAGAAAGGGAAATACTCAAAAGAAAAATGGCTAATTTTTCAAGACCTTTGTGAAGACTTGTGTAGTTCACATTCAGTGTATCACTGCAAAAAGTAATTTAGTGTAATTCATAGGTAAATTACCTAAATGGATTTTTATAAGGTACTAGGGCATCTACCGCTCCTTGTTTTCTTTACTAAATGTATTTTTTAAAATCCAGACCCTAGCATCAAGGTAGCAAAACATTGATAGCTAGGTATAGATACTTACAGGATTTAAAACCAGAAAAAAAAACGCTTCAGCAGGATTTTCGCTAGGGTGCGCTCGAAGAACATGGCTTTCACTTTTGGGGACAGGACTGTGGCACTGAGTTGAACCTGCTTTTATCAGGGGGGTTGCAGTAGGTGATCTCCGGAGGTCCTTTCCAACATCACCGATTCTGTAATTCTGTAACTCATTTAGCATGAGCAATTTTTTTTCACAGAAGAGAATATTAACTTATTTTCTGTAGAAACAAAGCTGTAAGCACAGGAGGCAGTATAAAAGTAAGTGCAATGAGGGCTCTGAGCTTACGTGGTTGATTGTACCTGCTAGGGCATTAAAATGCCGAGATCAGTCTTTATAATTTGAAAACTTAAGAATACAATTGCATCTCATTCTGTTATGAAATCTTTTTACAAGACTTGCCAGAAATGTGTGTGAAAATAGCCTATTCTTCTTGTTGGGAAATGCTATTGAGATGCATCAGGGTAGTTTCTGGATGATCATCTTGTGAGCCTTAAAATTTCTGAAAGAGAGTATTATGGGGCTGCACAAATGTCTTTTGGCATCAGATCTTTAAGTATCTCTTTATTCTCAGGATACTTGTACTTGCGATCCGTACGTAATCTTTTCTCGTGGCACTGTTATATATCATACTTTATTAGTGTAATTTTCATAAAAAGGAACCCACCAAACTAATGGTTTCAGAATAAAATTCTGTCTTCCAGCAGAAATTTGCCTCTCTGATTTTCATATCTAAGTGTGTAGGATTTGGATATATTCCTACTTATATATACAAATCCATAATTTTTTTATAAATGTACATACACAGAGAGATGCATCTTACTCCTAGCTGTCTGGGTATGTGCATATGGATATATAGGTCACGCACAACAAGTGCCACAGTTAGCTATGGGTGGTCCCCAGGCTGTGGGACCCCTGATCAGTTCAAGAGACTGTTTTAGTGCGTAACACTTGGTCTTGATGCCTGCCGGTGGTTTCTGCATTCCCTTATGCTGAGAGCAGGAAATCTTTACTACCCCATTAATGTGCATATTTTTGGAGGGGCTGATCCTTCCCACTGAGAAGAGACTGTGAGGCAGAGCTCTCAGCACCCGTAAGATTTTACTTCTCTGTCCTCACAGGGTGGAAATGTGGAGCTAGTCCTTCCTCCTCAGGAAGATGTTAAACTCCTTCACCCAAAGGTTAGAAAAGGCAGAGACCCTGGTAGTCATCACCCCTTCGGAGGGAAGAGAAAATAATGAGCATGTTTAGAAAGAGGATAAGAGGGAGCTGGTATGTGCATAGCCTTTTTGGACTAGATTTTTCATGGCTTCTACTTAATTGGTTAAGTTTTGGGAATGCCAGAGATGGAGTTCTATTCTCCCTCGCACTGGCAGGGTGAAGGTATTGGTCCTTTCAGCCTTCTGGGGAAACACAGCAATTCCAGTGCATTTTGGGAGAACCAGCTGAGCTGTCTGACGAGGTGCGCAAGCAGCCAGAGAGATGAGACACGCAGAACTCTGTCGCAACCTTTCCTCTAATGTTTCGTAGCCTCTTGTCATGCTGTTAAAGAGTCATTTGACTTGCACGCTCCAGTGAAAAATTCTTACTAGCTGCTATCTAGAAACACAGCAGGCAATACTGATGGACTGTGCAGAGGAATGCAAAATAGCAGCGCTATTTTATGACTGTGTTCACAGTAGATGAATGACAGCCAAGCTTTGTCCCAAGGTCAAATCATTCTATAACCCTAATAATTTAAAATGTGCAAATGCACAAAGCAAATACCTTTGTGTGAGAAGTGATTTCATTGTCTATCCTGATGGAGTTTGAGATTGGCATGTGTTTTGTCTCCAAAGTTACAGAAGTTTTTTTTGCTCATGCTAGCTTCTCAAGGAAAAAAATCTTAGGTAAGTTAGAGTATCTTCTGACTGCTTCTCAATCTTCAATGTATTTATTCTCACAAAATATATTAAGAAGTTGAAAGATACTGCTTGCATTTACGCTTGGAAAATGAGACTCACAGTGGGTAGGGCTCAGATTTTTAAGCATAATCAGATTTTTTTTATTTGCACTCACTCAGTGAAAATGAGCCATGGAAGTAAATCCGTCATAGCTTTTAATATGTACTTACAGTCACACAGGAAATCTGTGATGGACTAGGTCCTTGGGCAGACATCCTTCACTGGTACTAAGCATGGCCCTGTGCCCCCTAAACTTGTATGTAGTTCTCAAACCTGCTGTTGTTTTGGCTGATTAATAAACCAGAGGAGATTTTGTGGAGGGTGATCTATGGAAGGAGGAGGATGATGCCATCTGAATTCTGACTACTTTGGGTTAGGTTTGCGTGAGACCTTTGTCTCCCTAAATCCAGAATTTAAATGTCTTAACGCTGTTGCTTCTAGATTCCCCAGTCACTTAGGTTTCTGAGATGTACCTGTTCAATGTCTCCAAAACCATACTGGGGTTCCTGAAGCAACATGGTCCATGGTGTGAACCTGAAGTGTCTGTGAGTGTATCCTCATCAGAGGAGAGACTTCCCTGCTGATACGTAATTTATCCTGAGTTGTCCGTCCATCTTGCTGACATTTTTCATCTTTATTTAGATAATGCATTGATCCTGAAACAACAAGAAAAAGAGCAAGTTCATGTCAAATTTTACTCATTGCTCCAGTATGGGTGCAGTTGTTTGTACTAAAAGAAGCCATTTCAACAGGAGATGAGGAAGACCTACCTCAGAAATTCCCTAGCCTGGTGGACGAGGTCATTGTCTGAAAGGTGAGAAAGCTCATTTCAAATCCCTACTCCAAGTCATGCAGAGCAAGGGACTGAGTTTAAAACTCTTCACACTCTGAAATTATTTGTGACTGTATTTCCTGTAGTTCCTTATGAGGCAGGGCTTTCTCAGGTTGTTGAGTGATGATGTTCTTTGGGAGGGCAGGTGTTTACATGTGACTGCGGGGACGCTCTGGAGTCATCAGGAGGGAAAAAAAAGAAAAAAACCCCAATTTTTAATAAACTCTATCCCAAACTTCCCTTTCTGGGAGGGCGGCGCTCTGGCCCCAGGAGCTGGCGCTTGCTGGGGAGCCCTTTGTAGCCTCCTGTCATGGTCCAACCTCAGGCTCATCCCTGACCTCTCTGGTCTGGCGTTAGTGGACGCTGAGCCAGTTTCTAACCAAATGGACAGTATCTAGGCACAAGCTGCTTTCCACCTGAGCACATAGACAAAGACTTAATTCATGTTTAGGTGGCTGAAGAGAAGGAGACCAACAAGCTATCTGACTGATGGTGTCCCATGAAAGTGACGTGGCTAACCCAGGGCACTGCCGGCAGGCAGGGCAGGGAGGAAAGGCTGAAAACCCGTTCATCTCCCTCATAAATATGTGCTGGGCAGATGCATGTCTATCCTGGATTCTCTACCTGGAAAAAACTTCAGGACAAATGTGAGATGTACCAAGACTCTTTGGGACGCTGCAGTTCAGTGAGCTGAATTTTAAAGATTACTGGTGCTCTGTTTCAGTAATTTTTGAAGAAAAGAGGAAGATCCTAATTAAAAGACTGCATGGTGTTTATCTTGACGTCCAAGGAAGTACTATCCTAGTATTCTGGTGGAGCTGGAAATGGCTCAGTATATTAATCCAGTCATTGAAAAGATGATCACAGAAACTAGAGATCATAATAACCTGAGGGCACTGCTGATAATATTCCTGGTAAATGAAATGTAATTATGGTAGATGGAACAGCAGATTTCCCCAATAAGAGCTTGCATGCCAGTAATATGTTTTGAATATGCGGTACTTTGCCTGCGAGGTCAGGAGTGATCCTCGAGAGTTTTACTGGATGATATAACAGAGTTTGTATATTGGCAGAGCTTATAGGATCAATAAGTAAAGATACTGCATTGCAAGCTGGGAGTTAACGATTGCTGCAAACAGTTGGCTGAGGTTGCTGTCACTCTAAGTATGCAAATAAAGGAATTACAGCCTAGCATGCTCATTGCTAAAAGCCATGTTTGGAAATTTGCCTGGATAGGATGTTTAAAAAAACCCATACAATGCTATGTGCTTTAAAAAAAATTATTTACAGCTTTAAAATTTTTATAAAATATGATAATATAAATGTCATAACTCCGGACATAATACCTAAAGCGGTAAATTCCCTGCACTCTTATAGAAGGACAAAACCTCCATGCAGAAGAGTTAGCTTCAGTTTTTGGGACCTGCCTTGCACAGCCTGGGAGGCTGCGGGTGCATCAATGAGTTTCACTGGCTGGGAAAAAAAAAATAATTTCCTGTTTGGTATGAAATGAAGTTGAAAAGTAGTAAAAATGGCAAGCAGCCCATCCAAAAGCCTGCAGAGGAATTTACAGATGTGTGTGCTTTCAAATTAATTTTACCCCAGCCGGTATTCAGTCAAGTTTTAAACAGAAAGACTACAAAATGAACCCTAATCTTGTAACGATGCCAAAAGTAAGAGAAACACAAATCAAGGTGTCCTCTGGGTGCGTATTTCTGGTGACATCCTTAATCTGCTCACCTTCAATAGGTGAAATCCAGTTAATGACTTAAAGTTACTAAAGACATTCCTCAAATAAAACGTTTTGATGTAGATGCTAAGGAAAAAATAGATGTGAGACCAGGGACTTCTGGTTTTTTGAAACACCAGATCTGTTTGCAGGAAAGACTGTTTTTAAAGAATATTATAGTTGTCTTGGAAATGTAATTTCTTGAAAGTTAGGAAGGAAAGGTATATTGTGGTTGCTGTCAATCTGGCTTTCTCTGGATCATATTTGGTACATTTTTTGTTTATTTCTTCTCTCTGTATTTTAAAGCCCGTCTTAGTCTAGTTTATGGAGGCTGCCAGTGAGGGGTGCTAAATAACCATCCTGGAGAGGCTGCAGCTCCTGGAGCTGTGTCCTGCTGCAAGCCAAAAATTATGTTTAAGCATAAAAACAATCCCCCAGGCAAAGGAAAGCTGTGACAGACCCACTTTATAAAGCCAAAATTAAAAGATCGTCAGGATTTTACTCCTCAGAAGCAGCCAGGATGGAAAATCCTTGGGCAGTTTGAAGTCCGTGAGAGTCCAGTTGCAGGAAGGATTCAACAGTGTGAGCTGTGCAAGGCTGGCTGGAAGAAACGAGGTCTTGGGTGTGAGTAAGCTGGGGGGCAGAGAGGAGAGCTGCCAGGGTGGGCACGGCGTGGTAGTAGTGAAAATCTTGACCTTCCCAAGGCGGGGAGTTTCATACAGTGTATTTTAAAGCTTAGATGCTGAAAAGGAAGACTTGACATTTTTCCATCTTGTCTTAATTGTCAAATATGTGAGAGATTCTTTTGATTTAGACCAGTTTAACAGCATATTTTCTCACTGTGGACATTTTATTTTCTTTTAATTCTAGACATAACAGCATATCCTTCCTCTTTCATGTTAGCCGCTTGCTCACTAAATCTTCTAGTGAACGTTCTCAGACTTAAAGCTGAAAATGTGCATTACCTAAGCCCGAAAGAATGCTCTTTGGTAATATACTCAGTGGTTTACATCCCCAAAACATCCTTCAAAGTAAAAACTGCACAGCTGATGTCCCTGCCCTGGTGTGTTGACACCAGAGCTGGAAGGCATGTTGGATCTGTCAGGCACTGTGTGGATGCTTGCCGGTTCTTGATGCGATGTTCTGTAGCAGCGTTTCGGGATGGGTTTGGAAGTAGTTCAAAGCAGAGATTAAAGGTGCAGATATAACCAGGTTAGACAACACAAAACTCCCTTTTTTGAAGAAAGAAATCCCTTCTTGGACTTCTGACATGACTTCTTGTAGGGTTAGAGGGGGTGGTGTCTGGTCCTCTTAAGGAGAGGGAATAGGATGGGGGCAGTCCTGTTGCAGCATATGGTAGAGGCAGTAGAAGAAAAAACTCCTTCACCAGGTGAAAGTCAGCAGTGGTGGGAGGAGTACTTTCTGTTGGAGGCAAAGGGGGTACTTGAGTCCTGGCTCCTAAATGAGTTTCCTACAGGACTCTGAAGAGAAAGCCTTTTCTTCTCCTTTTTGAACAAAACCCAATGAAATAAAACATGTAATTTCATTTCATTCTGCACAAATTGCTCCTCTGGGCACAATGAAACATTTTCTGCTCAGGCATGAGTGGGTCAGTGTGGTCTCAACGCTCATCTGCCATGTGAGGTTCATCCTTCAAGCTGCCAGAGAGGATTTGTTCTGGGCTCCTGTGCTAATGCCTTGGGCGTCCTAATGATGCTCTGGGACGGACAGCAGCTGAATGACAGTCCTTACAGCTGGGCTGGGCAGCAAGGGACACTGCTCATACCAAGCGGTCTGTCTCTGGCAGATGGGCAGGAGGATGGCTGAGCCTCAGCCTGGCTTGGTGGCTGGAGGGTTGTCTTCAGAGCCTGATGGGGCTGGTCCGTCTTCACTTGGGAAGAAGTGAGGACTGCCGCTAGCTCTTTGCCATTCAGGTAAATGCCCCAGTTGCTCAGCTGGTGGTAGCAGGGGAGGAGCTACTACCTTGGGGTTCATTTTCAAATAATTTGATGATGAAAACCGAGCCTTTTGGCAAAGAGGAAAAATAACCTCCAACTTTGTCTCCTTGTCTGCTGGTTCCCATTCTGGGCTTATGCCCAGCACCAGCTTGCTTTTTCTTTCTGTCCTTCTCTGTGATTTCATTTGTAGGTCACGGGGGTCTGGTCCCCTTGCCTTATGGTCTGCAGCCTGCCACGGGACAAAGCTGGTTAACTGCAAGCTTTTGGTTGGTGTAGTGTAGTGCAAAGGTAGTATGGACAAGAAGTAACGTGTGCATTCCTTTTGCAAAATATCTGAACAGAAGAGCTTGTTGAGTGCTGCTTGGGAGGGTTTGCTCTTTGATTTGTCAAATTACCACTTTTTTGTGCACTGATGCACAGTCTGTCACCTCTGCAATGTGGGACCATATGCCACGGCACCCAAAGGAAAGCAGCAGGAGTGAGGAACCCCTGCAGTGCTGGGGGCACCTTCCCGGGGGCACCTTGCTGCGAAGGAGCTGCCCGTAGCCCCCCATCCTGGGGCCTGAGCCTGGGGTCAGCCACTGGGCTCCCGTGGCTCTTAGCAAGGCAGGGGCTCTCGCCTGGGGGCAGGGGGGAGTTCTGCGTCCTTCCCCCCCAGATAATGCTATCACAACATCAACTGTGCAGAAATTAAACACAGATCTCAGTGTCCTCAAAACTGCAATGCAACCCGGTGCTTGTAGTGTGGTCTAATTCCCGCTGAGAAAAGCCATGCTCTTCCAGGCTCCTGTTTGCTCTCTTGCTTTCACACATGCACACACTCGTGCTTCATCTCTTGCTTGCAGACTTATTTCAGCCCTTGCTTTCTGAGTGCCTCCTACATGAAGTATCTATGGGTTTGATTATTTTCCCCAGGTATATTGGCTTGCAGCTTCTCCAGGTTAAACTTCACAGTTATTCTTTGTTTGTACAGGATTTGTAAACTTCTCAGGTCCTGTTGTATTATTTCGCTGTTCTCACTTGTGGTTGTAACACCTCCCAGCTCCATCTTGGCTCCAAATGCAGCACGCTATTTTCTGTAAAGACTAATAAGAAGACATCAGCTTGACATCAACTCGGATATCTGCCAGGACATGTGCTGCTGCCTAGACTGCTCTTCTGCTGCATGCCCAGAAGAAATGAAGTAGTGACGAGTCGGTGGGGTGCCTCTCCTCACAGCCAAGGGTGTGAGCTCATGCCTTGTGCTCCTGTCGATGAGCATGGCACAACTGGCTCAGCTGCGAGCGACTGGGTGGTCACTCAGGCTGAGCCCCTCGCTGTGTCACTGGTGTTAAAAGCCAGATTAGCCCCGATGGACCCGTGAGGAGTGTGGGGATGTCCGACCCTTCCTGACCAAGCCTGAAAGCCTGATGCGGTGGGGAAACAACTCTACTGGAGCTGTTGGTACCAGGGGGAGATTTTAGCCTTTCGCAGTGCTTAGAGGTTACGTATTAGTGGTATGACAGTGTATTTATTTAGTGGCACAGCAGCAACCTGGTCAGGGACACTTAGCAGGAAGCCCCTGTGTTTAAAATGTAAAAGTGGAAGGAGCTGTGGTTGGGAGAGAGAGGGGAGAGCCAGCAGTCCTGAACTTGGCACTTGAACTTGTTTCCCTGCTCTTTCCTGGGATCTACGTGGGCCCTGAGATCTTTGCCTGTCCATGTTCAGCTCTGAAACAGGGATCGTATTTTTCTGTGGCCAGAAGTCCTGAAGAGTAACCTTTCTGGGCCTAGTATGAGCAGTCATCAAAGACTGAAATTTTGCCATTTTGTAAGCCATGGGATAGGCATGGTAATTACTGTCTCAGGAATAGGACTCACTTCAGGCTTGCACAAAAATTGAGCGGGCGATTATATGGGTGAGTCTGTGCATACACATCCATGCTGAGGCTCTTTACTTCAGAAGTAAAGCACATCTTGCTGGATGCATAAAGTATGATAATTCCCCAAATGGCAGATTAGAGCAGGAAGAGTGCTCATTTGCTGTAATTCTACCCTTTATTTTCACAAGGGCTGGGTAAATATATTAGCAGCCAGGAGCTCTTTTGTGCTTATTGCTGATGGATGTGCTTGTCCACTTTGTGTCTCTATGGCTTCACAGGCCCCATGGAGTTACAGGGATGGAGAGCTGATATTTAGTTTCAGGGGCAACAGGGGATGGAGGACAGAAATGGGCTGGAGTTGACTGGGAGCTCTCCCAGGAGGGAGAAGAGCTGAGCAGCGAACATCTGCATTATGCCCCTGCTCCCCTGGGTGTTAGAGATTTCACCGCCAGCATGGTCAGGCAGCCGTATTCATGACTGTCCCAAGGGATGGATGGGGGAGTCCTGCCACATACCACTGGGGCCACCCACTTCCACTTGCCCTACCTGGGATTTTTGCTCTGCTCTGTGGTTTGCTTCTCTTTTCCTTCCTCTTCCCTCTCTCTCACAGCTTTGCTGCAGCCTTTCTGTTGCTGGCTGGGGCTGTCTCAAGAGCTTTAAGGAAGGACTTGGAGCAGCTTGGCCAAGAGCAGCCATAGAGAAAGAAGATTAAATAACTCCCAAGTCTTGGTGACTCAAAGGCAGCTGTTCTCTTTGTGGAGGACTCCAGCCCCAAGATGCTGTAGCAAGGGGGAAAGCAGAAATCCTCCTGGAGATCCCCAGCGCCCCTGGTTTGGTTCTCTGGCTATGCAGGTGAGGAGGAATAAAAGCTCTGGACTCAGGCGACGCTAGCCTTTGTTGCAGACTGCAGAGGTCTGCGTCACTAAACAAGCTCGTGGTTATTCCTCCTCTGCTGGGGCGTCCTGGTGTATCCTGCTTCTGCACCTTTGGCTTTTTCCGCCCTCCTGCTCAGCTGTCCCATGTGGGCTCGTTGTCCTGTGGTAGCCGGTGCGTCAGCTGTGACAGCCTTGTCACCATCAGGCCGGA
Source organism: Burhinus bistriatus (assembly GCA_013397275.1). NCBI lineage: Eukaryota > Metazoa > Chordata > Aves > Charadriiformes > Burhinidae > Burhinus > Burhinus bistriatus. The sequence goes on from VYXH01000551.1 coordinate 44,993, forward strand.
GCTGCGTTCTTGCTGAGCATTCTCTGGATGCTGGAACAGCCCCCGCCAGCCCCGCAGCTGGTCCACTTCCCTCTGCGTGCCCCAGCTCCTGCCCAGCTCAGAGCAAACCCACGGCAAAGCAAGAACACCGAGTGGCCTCGGCAGCATCGCGGTGGTGCCGGGGCCGGGCATCTGAGCTCTCATCTCTCTCCCTGGGCTCAAAACACTTGATAAACATTTAAGAAAAGGAAAAAAGAAGGAGGAGAAGAAATAAATATGACACACTTAAAAAAAAAAATGACCTGTCCAGGGCTAGATTGTGAAATGTATTCCATTAAAAATATAAAAAAGACCTTAATAAACGCAAGTCAGTATTGTAGCAGATTAACTTCTGAAAACCTGAGGTAAAAACTGAGTTACACTTATTAGGCTATGATGGAGATTTAAGTGAGACATTAAAGAGATGTGTTCTGAGTAATATATTGGATTTGCTGTAATTTTATTAAGTCAGAGGCAGGCCTGGCACCGTGCCTTCCTTCACTTTGCTAGTGCATCATACGAGCACTTGATGTTGTCAAACAAGGGAAAAGAGTGGCACCAAGGGTGGATTTTTAGACACATATTATGACAGTTTGGCCCAAGGAAAGGCGATGGCTTACAGGGGCTAAAATCAGGCCTGAAACCTGACAGTTTTTACATCCACAGATACTACTGGCACTGCTATCCAGCACCTCAGAAACAGATTTATGTTTAAATCACAGCACTCTGCTCAGTGAGGACGGTAGTTTTAGACTTGTTACAAAGGTCTTTTGTGCTGCATTCCTCTTAAAAACATGACTTTAGGGTCTCCTCTATTCAGTTACGGTTGCACTCGGGCCATTGGAAAAGCCCACGCTGCCACGGTGCCTCCTGTACGATGACAGAGGGACGTGGTGCGAAAACAAAGAAAAACTCTAATCTGCATCGAGCCGTAATGAAACTAAATTTTGCCTTAACTGCATTCGGTTCTTCTACCGCTGCCGTCGCATGCCAGAGGCTTTTTTTCCTAATTGAAAATGATAGCTCCCTGGGTGCTGGGGAGTCATGTGGCAGCCTTTTATTGCCGGCTGGATTATGTGCCCGCTATATTTCACACACCGCCTGGAGAAATGTGGCAGATTTTATTGATATGAGGGACAATCCCTCATTGGGTTTTTTTCTATCTCTCTCTTACGCTTGCGTCCTTAGCGCAGCTCATTTCCAATTTTATTAACATCTGGGATGTGGTAGGAAGGCTTCAATACAAAAATTAGCAGAGAGCTCAGGAAGAAAAATTCCCTGATGCTTGGATTACAGGGATGTGCGTGCATGCGCTTCCACTATTTTAGTAATGGAAAAATTGGGAGAAAAAAATAAAAATCCCCTGAATTGGTTTGACCATGAAAAAGTTAAAAAAAAGAAATTAATCTGTCCTCAAAAAGGTTAATTTAGTCTATCAAACCAAGGAGATTAATGAAAGTGCAAAAACTAATATAGTTTAGAAACTAAGTCAGCTTTAAAAAGCAAGATAAGGCTAATGACAAAATAAATCACTTTATAACCATTTAGCAAGAGGGGTTTATGACTAATAAGGTACTGGGTGGGTGTCCCTTTCTGAGCTGTGGCTGTGCCCGTGCCCCAGCGAGGGTGGGCCAGCAGCTCCCTTGTCCCCTGGTCATCCCCCAAGATTGCATCCTTGCATCCCACCAGGGACACGCTGAGCTGGCGGGATGCTGCGCCCAGCATCACTGGCCATGGGCAGTAGGGCTGTGGGACAAAAGTTCACTGCATCTGCGTGGACCTGAAGTAGCTGGTGAGAAAACAGGGTGACCTGGGTAGCTCCTCCTCAAGCTACAGCCACCCTGGGGGTCGTCCTCATCTGCACCCCACCCCACAGCCCAGGGTGGGCTCAGACATCCCATGCACAGGCAGATGGCTACATTTAGCTGTCCTAATTTTGGACTGAGCCCCTGCCTCCAAGCATCACCTGGGTCAGTACCAGTAAGTCTGCAGTAAGAGCTGAGCCCTACCTGCCAGCTGCGTCTGGGCTCGTGGGTGTCAGCAGGCATCTGAGCCACCGCTTCCCCAGGGGAAGTCTCAAATGCTGACCTGCATCGCACCCTGCCGCTGCCGGGCAGGCACAAGGAGGGAGCGGGAGGGAAAAGGCCACCTTGTAGACAGATAAACCCCATCTGAGCACTCCTGGAGCTGGGTTGAAGTGCTACGGGCTGCTCCAGCCCGTCCTGCTCACCCTGAACCCCAGGCATTGCCTGCTGGCACTGCAGGGGCAGCGGGAGATGCTGCCTCACCAGGCGCTCGAGTATCCAGCGATTTCTAAGGTGGCATCACTTCAGGCACCAGCCAATATTGAGGCAGTGATGAGATTCTCCACGTCCTTGGGGCAACCTCCTGAGCTGCTGGCCCCACTCCCAGCACAGTGGCTGACCCCCAGGATGGGGGACGCAGAGGCTGGAAGGTGCCTCGGGCACTTGCCATCTCTCTCTGCTTCATATAAATAACCCAACGCCCACTGGAGCAGTGACTGGTGACCTGATCCTCCCCACCCCGGTCACCTTCTCTTGCATTCTCGTGCTCTGTCTCTCTCAGCTAATGAATATTTATTTAAACAAAGTGAAGCAGTGCTTTTAACAAATTGTCTTGGGCAAAACTTAACCTTAATTGGGTATGTGTTTCCAGAGCACTTTACTGTCCTCTGCTCAGGGTGAATGGATGGAGGTGTAATATTGCAGCAGCTCTTCATATTAAGCCGTGGGAAATGCTGAAGAATACATTTTTCTGCTTTTAAATCTGAATGAACACTGCTCTATTTAATGAAGGGCTCTTCTATGAGGACTGGAGAGTGGAAGGAAGGACTTCATTTTTTGTTTCATTTTCCCTGTAAAGTGCCTGTTCCAGAATCCTCTGACATTAATAGAAAGTTTGAGCTTTGGAGCATTTCTTAAATGAATCCTATTGCTGCGTCTCCAGACTCATGGGAGGTCATCAGAGTAAATCCAGAAGCTGCCAGAAGGAGCATGCCTTTCAGACAAGGGAGTCATTCGCAGCTCAGACCTCAGGGTGGCTTCCTTCAAGTTCCTGGTGTTGCTTTACAGCCGATGTCTAAAACTCTTGCAACGCAACCCCCTCTAACGCCAGCACAGGTAGCCCTGGACCAGCTTAAATAGCATCAATCAAAATGGGATGCAGTGCTGCAGCACTGTAAGAGCACAGCAAGAATGCCTGGCTCTTTTGGGGGCTGGTACTAAAGCAGTGACGGTGATACATATAAATATATGTGTGTATATATATATGTGTGTGTGTGTGTATTTTGTGTGTGTGTGTATTTTATATGTGTGTGTATATACATATGTTTATCACAGTAGTGAAGGCAAGATGCATCGTGTTCAACTTGTGCAGCCACCCGCACTGCTGGGTGCAGCTCGCTGCCGGCAGAAGCAAGAGCTGCCGGCTTTCTTCAACTAGCCCGTTCACAAGAGGTGCAGGTTAGCAGCCACGTGGTCAGAGCCTTTTGAAAATCACCTGCTGTATTTCCTAACAGTAAGTTAAACAGGGGCTCATTAGTTGGCCGAATTTGCAAAACTGTCCTTAGCCCTTCTTCTCCCATGGTGGGATGAGTCCCTTTGGAGGGAAGCCCTGGCCGGTCCCTAAAGGTCCCCGGTCACAGGAGCAGAGCCGGTGGGTGAAATTGAAATCCTGGCTGCTCCCTGAACAGAGGGCAGAGCCCTCCTGGATGGGGCCACAATCGCTGTTCATTGATTTCCCTTCCTAAAAGTCCAGGCAGCCCCTGGTGTATTCGCTTACTTTCAAATGTCCTTTTAATTGTAGATTTGGGTGAGTTATTTGGCTATTCTACACTAAACGGTCCGAGGGCCCGACAATTTATACACACACAACTTGTGTCACATTTACAGATCTATTGCTTTTTTCCTGCCTTGTAGAGATTCATGTGTATTTTTCTGCATGAGACATATTTAAAACGGAAAATAAAAATAACACATTAATCCTTTCCTTCCTCTGCCTCCCAGATGAGCAAAACTGTTGGAGGAAACTCAAAATTGTTCCTTAATTTATGGAGAAACGCAGAAGCCTAAATCAAGCCCTGAGAAGATTAGATTACAGACTTTCAGTAGAAAAACTTCAGGAAGACCAATTCTGCGAGTTGCTGAATGCTTCGAGATGTTGAAACCCCCGAGCTGCCACAGACACCTCTTCCCTCCAGGACGAGACTAAAGAAAACTCTTGCCTTCCCCGTGGAAAACACCAGATGGTACAAATGCCAGTGCAGATCTCATGCCCGCATGGTGAGCTGCTGCAGACGGCAGCCCCAGCGCAGTGCCCGCATGGTGCGGTGCCCCGGTACCCCACCACGCCTCACCCCAGAGCTCAGCACCGTAGCGTGGACTAACATGCAAGACTGATGTGCCGAGCAGGTTTGAAGGCATTGACTTCAGCAGTAACTTCTTTTACAACCAACCAACCAACCAACTGGCAAAAAAGCTGCTGCACATCCAACATGGGACAACCACCTAGAGAGATAACCTGCAGCAGATGGTGACCTCTTGGGAAGCCGATGGTGTTGGTTGTATTTAATTTTTCAGGTGTGTCCTGTTACTGTTCCTGCGTAAGAGCGTTGGAGATACCTGGGCTGTGCTGCCATATATGAACCTGCTAATCTAACAAGAGAAACAGGCCAGGAGTGCAGCAAATGTTTTTCTGCCTCTCCGAGGCACTGCAATGTGTTCCATCAGAGGAGAACAAGCAATAGACATAACAGGATTAAAATGGTGCTGCTCTGTCATTTTCCACGCTAAGCCGGGTGCCGGAGAATTGCTGAAATATGGCTGAAATGCTGCTGCGCTACATCTTGTTTAAAAAAGTGATTTGTTAAAAGAAAACCCCCAAATAACTAAGTCTGGTCCATTAAAATAATATGTAAACACTGGCCCCACAGTTTAACCGTCACACATTTTGATAGCCTTTAGGAACTGAAAGGCAATTCTCACCCCTCTCTGCATTATCATATAACCTCATCAGAAGATAAACAGCCTCCTTACCCCCAAACATTTTGCAATTTGCATTTAGATTGTTCGGTGCCAGTGTTCAGGATAAGACACTTCCCAGCTCTGTCAAACAAAACCTGATTGTCATTTAGCAGCGTGGCAGTCAATTTATGTTTCCATTAATGCAGATCCCAGGCAATTATCTGGGGAGGGGAGAGGGAAAGCCTTAACAAATTGCCCCCCCTTGTCTGCTAGGCTGATTTTCCGGTGGGCAGCTGGAGGGCAAATTTGACATACCCATGAGGAAGAGCAAGTGAATGGCTTTCTGCTGTCGCTGGGGAGAAAGGAAAGGTGTGGTGGGGCAGCTCATGGACCCCTTGGCTGTGCAGCATCACACGAGAGCTGTCCCTGAGCATCTTGTGGAGGCAGTGGTGGTGTGGAGCAGGGTCCCTGCACCGGGGTCAGGGATGGCAGTGGGGACGTGTCAGACTTCAACTCCCAGCCTGATGCAGTGATGGGGCTAGGGCCCCAGCAGGTTTCCTCGGGACTGGTGGAGATGCGCTGCCAGGTACTGTCCTGTCCCCATAGTCCCCTGGGCTATGTCTGCACCCTCCTTGGAGGTCCCAGCCCTGCTTGGCCAGGTAGGACAGCAGAGGACATGTCCTCCTGGTGATGGGACTGCCCTCCACTGCTGCCATGTACACCCTAAAGCTGTGCTCCTGGGGCCTGATTGTGGCTTGCATGTGCTGACATGGTTAGCATCAGCTTTAGCAAGCTCTTGTGCACATGAGAAATGCAAATTTAATACATTTTCCTTCTCTGACAGTAAGTTGAAGACATCCTTCCATTCCCTCCTGTCTTAATGGCCTTATTTCTCCTCTGCCCCATCACTTAGCCGTGCTCCCTGTCACTGCTGCTCTCCTCACGGGGAGCCCCTGAGCAACAGCAACCTCACTGCCGAAGGCATCTCCCTCATCGCTCATCCCCATCTTTTGCTGGGGCACTGGCAGCACCTTCCCCAGCTGCGCAGCACTGACAGCACCAACCAAGCCCAGGGTTTCCCTGGGCATGGCATTTCCCCTGTGGACACTTACCCCTAACTAAAAAGCCAGCCCCCCTTTCCAGCCGGGGACCACCAGGGTGGCCCCACTCCCTGGCAGAACTCCTTGCTTGTGGGTTTCTACGCACACACACATACATGCACGTGCACACGGGAGGTTGCAAAGCTCATAATCCTGCACAATCTTTTGCCTTTTCTAAAACTCCGTGTCACATCTCAGCTGAAGTGAAAGAGCCATTTTGTGTTGGAAACACCTTCCAGTGGCTTTCTTGCAAAGTCGGTGGGATGCTGGTTGACTCTCCCTGGAGCTGCAAGGGTCTCTATGGGGTGGGAGTAAAGAAGAGAGCTAAGTGGGGATGGGCTCCCTTGCAACTGAGCTGTACCTATAAACTCAGGGGGGATGCGCAGTGTGCTGCTGGGAGGGGTGGAGGGTCAAGAGGACCCCCCTGGTGCAAGCCCCTTGGTGGCCTAGCTCGTGGTCCCTCCATGGCAGGATGGGGCAGGTGGTGCTGCTCGGCAGCTGAGAAAAATCAAGTAATTTTCTGAAGCAAGGGGAGACACCCACACCCCAGTAATTGGAAATACATCTGTGACAGCTTGGAAAGTTATTTTTGCTACATGAAAGGCTGGGATGCGAGGACAAGGCCTTCTCCAGACTGTATCACCTCTTGGCTTCCCTGCTAGTACAGATCATTTATTTGGTTTGGCACCAACTAGCCAAGCTGCGTATCTGCCAGGTTCACCATGTTATAAGGAGCTGCTGATGTCAGGAAGAGCTTTGGCTGCAGGAAAGCCCTGCAGATGTTGTCCAGGTGGTTCTGCTCTCCACGAGCGTTTAGGAATAGTCAAGCCATGTAACAGTTTTACGATGTTTATTTTTCTTTCAAAACATGACTGGGATTCTTATCAGGTGCTGGAGCAGGAGCAAAGGGCAGCGTGTGGCATGAAGGCTGGGCGAGGTATGTGGTGTGTGCTAGCAGCGCAAGCTGGAGAAGTGCCAGGGGAGCAGGACCTGGCAAAGTGTGGAGGTGACTGGCGCTCCAGACCAGCTTGGAAATAGCTGGCAGGCTCCTCCATACAACATTTTGCACTGTGCTGTTTGTCAGGCAGGGCAGCTGTCAAGGCCGAGCAGAGGGAGAGGTGCTGCCTGCCCGCATTCAAATTCTTGTGGTTCCCATGTTTTAAAATTTTGATTCGGGAGCCAACTGAGGCAAAGAGAGCCTTGTGGCTGCCTTGAGCAAACCCATGACAAAGACATCCCTGCAAGCTAGCAAAGCATGGCTACATGATCTAGAGTGGGGCAATGAATCACCACCTGTAGATGCCCCTTCCTCAAAGGCATCTCAAAGGCATCTCCCAGGTGAATAAAGGCAAACACATCCAGACCTAGTGCACGCTCTCTCCCAGCTGCTCTGCACTGTGCTGTTGAACAGGAAGCACAGGTCACATGCAAAAAATGGGCTTACACCCCTCACCTGGGCTAGGGGGGTGTTTAGATGCCCAGGATACAACCTACTTCTCTCTCTCCTGGTTCCTTGGCTGTACGTAGACTGGAGGACTTGCGGTTCACCCACTCGAGAGGTGTGGGGAGAGAGGTTGCCAGTGAAAACTGGGGCAAAAAAGTTGTTGAGAACCTCAGCCTTCTCCTCATCCATTGTTACCAGTTTGCCAGTCTTACTTATCCGGGGGGGTATGCTTTCTTTGACCTTGCTTTTCTGGCTGACATACCTGTAGAAGCCCTTCTTATTATCTTTGCATCTCTTGCCAAGTTCAGCTCCAGCTGTGCCTTGGCCTTGCTGACCCCATCCCTACACAACTGGGCAGTGTCCCTATACTCTTCCCAGGATACCTGTCCCTGCTTCCACTGCCTGCGCATCTCTTTCTTGCCCTCTAGTTTGACCAGCAGGTCTCAGCTCAGCCATGCTAGTTTCTTGTCTTCCTTTCCTTATTTCTTACACCTGGGGATCGAGAACTCTTGCACTCTATGGAAAGCATCCTTGAAGATCTGCCAGCTCTGTTCTGTTCCGGTCCCTTGTCCCTGAGGGCAATTTCCCAGGTGGTTCAATTGACGAACTCCTTGAAGAGCTGGAATTTTGCTCTCCTAAAATGTAGGATGTAGGGTTGGCTCAAAAAAGCAGCGTTTGCAGAGGGGTCGTCCGTTTTCTTTGCAAACCTCAAAGCCACTTACATTGCTTGTTCACTTTGCTGTCTAATAGAGACAGAAACCTCAGTCAAGTTGCCTTAATGTTTATTTTATTTAAAGAATCAGAAACACAGTCATTGTAGTTCATTTATACTCATATCTGCCAACATCTCCTAAATCACGTTAACATTCATGTATAACAAAAACATTTTCTGAGCTGTGCAAAGTTCAAAGGAATTGTTCAATTACTTGAACCCATTTCTAGAAGAGCAAACCTGGCATTTTACAAACTGAGGCCTCCAGAAGGAGTCTTTTCTTTTTTTCCCTCTGTTGTAGGAGATGCAATGTGCCCTCCTCCCCACCTTCCCTGGTATGACAGGTAAAAATTAGACCAGAGTACGAGTTGAACCTCTCTCAGTCCAGGACTTTCCAAATGACACTGGGTCACGTTTTCGTATCACTGAGCTGTATTAAGTTCTGCATTTGTGCTCCTGGCATGGGAGTGATTTGTCCAAGAAGATTACTCAGTAACCCAAACTGTGATGATAAGCAATAAACAGGGGCCAGAAACAGCTGTTATCAAAACAAAACACCCCCCCACCCCCCAACATTCTTCACTGCAGGAGGTATGACTGGAAGAGTTGTTGTCCATTAGAAAAACCATCATCCTCCCTGCAAAATAAATTTTAAAGCACTGATTTCATGACACGACATCTGTGTGTTTTCCTTGATCTTCTCACACACCAACTTTTGTCCTGTTAGAGTTAAGCATGAAAAGGTGGAAATCTGGAACCATTTTAGATCTGGCTAAACACAATAGGCAGCAAGCAAGCCGTCATCCTGTTTCGTTTTTCTGAGTGTAGTAAATACACCCATGGAACAGAATTTTAAGAGAGCTTTAACCACTGTAACTTGTCAGAAAAAATCTCCTCATCTCTGACAGATCTAGCCCAGAATTTTTATTGGAATTGATAACACACATTTTGGTGTTGCTGACTCGCTAACTGTGCAGTTTACTGTTTGAGGTGCAGTGATACCAGTTCTGATCTGGACCAAATAAGTGGACAGATATGGCTCTAGTCTCAAGCAAGTCTTTCCAGAAGACGTTTCTTCAGTCTCTTATTGGTTATAAAAAGGCAATTTCCTCTCAACAGTAATTAAACTTTTAGTGGCTGACTCATTAGAACCTGGAATACGAACAAATGCGGCAACATTAAGTATAAAAAGAAACACCCTGAAAATGATGCCTCCTTGTTTGAAGGTGCTATACTTGGCCGTGGACTGTGTTTCTGGAATTGGTTTGTTACATGTGACAGCAAGAAGAAACTTATTTTACAGAGAACAAAGTCACGGAGCTGAACTTAAATAGGAACGCTCACTTACATGGGTTTTGATATGTACTAGTATACGCAGCTTGAATGAAAACAAAACTTACACCTTCGCATATGAAATACTGGTAATGCAGTAATGATGTTCACCCACCGCGCCTCTTCCTTTTAATAAGATCATCTCCAGGTTACAGTGCCTCCAACACGCTTTTAAACGACCACCACATGTGGGCTTTGGCAAACAGCCAGCCGCTGGCAAAGGCAAGGTACGGATACAGCTACGAAAAGCCTTTCATCACATTTCATTCCTCAAGAGCCGATGTCCTTTTAAATACTCTCACAATCGCATTATGGAATTTTTTTTCATTCTGCTTCATACGAATAACTGGCTAAACTTGCTTTACATTTATTGCACCTTTAAGTCCCTGGTAGATGGAAGCTTATATTGCCTGATACGGTTTGTATGGTAGCTTGACCATGTTAAGAAATCAAACAGTCTCCAGAACTGTACATCTCTACAGTAAGAAATCACATTTCGATAATGCTAATTACAGCTGTCGCAGATCAGCTCTCGTCTCCGTGATGCAATGACAGAGGAAAACTCCACGGTCCCCGGGTGTGCTAGAACCTGCAGTGTTCTTCTTATTGCCATGAAAAAGTCAATTAAAACGACTCCTCTGGGAATTACTTCCAATTCTGGAGTAATTATCACTCTCCAGACAGAACGCTGTGGTTCAGCGTGTGTCTTCAGCCACTCTAAATACGTAGGAGAGAGCGAGCACGTGCATGTTGCACAGGCACGCTCCCCTAGGTATATTTATCGGTGACCAAGTGGCTTTTTCTCTTGTCTTCTACGAAGCATGAACAAGCAGTCTGATCTCGATCTTCAGGTACGTTTCTAATTTCACATGTTGAACGTAAATCATCTTGTTGCAGCCTCTCTGTTTAACCAAACCAAATCTTTAACAATTAAAAAAAATAGCACCAGATGTATGAAAAAGAGGAAATGTCTGATCTAGTAGGAATATATATAAAGTAGAGCAATTCTTACAGTAAAAAGGTACGTCATACAAAAAAGCGATGGAAAGTGATACTGAAGGACAAAAATCCATGCTGCATATAATAAGGGCAGAAGACAGGCAAAAGGGATTCTGCTCAAATAACCACAGTTTAATGGTGGAGCTGTACTTCCTCCAGGACCTCCCCGGTGGCAGCGCCGGGACACCAGATGGTACGGGACTCTGAGCACTAACACACTCACTGACAAACTTGCGCAGCATATCTTTGAGGTATATAGAAAGCATGACGTTAACGTTTTGGACTCCTCATTCTTTCTTGCACGACGATGCACCAATCTTTAGCTGGGGTTTTCTCCACCCTCCCCCTCCCTCTTTTTCCCTTGGGGAAAAATGAAATCCCAGTTTAAGAGCTTCCTAGCACACCTCCTTGAACTCTCAAATCCATCTTGCATAGGCCAGTAATAAGAACACTGCAGCTCTGACAAATAAGTTACAGCAATATAACAACTTTCTTCTTAATTTTTTTTTAAAGATATCTTCTCTATAATTTACACAAAGGGTTAACAGCCAGAGTTCAGGTTACGTACAGTCCAGATGGGCGTCCTTTCAGTCTGTGATTCCAGGTGGAAGGCACTACTTCAACATACCACTGTATGCACCGCACACGGTCTCAGGAGCACAGCGGGACACTGCGTCTCCAGAGCTGTAGACTGAAGGGCCTGGGGGGAGTCTTTGGAAATAAAAATGGCAGTGGTCATCAGTCCAGTTTCCCTTTGCTGTCTCTTCTTGTGCTATGCAGTTTCCCCTGAAAGCTCCTCCAGTTGAGAGAGCGGCGAGGCCATCCTCAGAAACTCTCGACAAAGCTCCCCGGGAAGAGGCCCGTCCTGCCATTCCTCTGCAACGTCCCTTTGTACCAGCCGTCCTCCCGTTTCTTGTGCACAAACACAATGTCACCTTCCTTCAGTTCGATCTCTGCCTCACTCTGCGGTGGGTATGGGACGACAACGCGATACCTTTGGAGGCAAAAAAGCAAAGATCTGGTCAGCCTGTGTCAGACAGGAGCAGTCAGGGACCACGTGTCTGGCAGACTCTACCGGGCAAGACGTTCAACAAGCTTTACACTGGCCCGAGCCCCCACCATTGTGGATGCCCCCCAGATGTGAAGGGCTGTGCAAGCGGGCAGGCTGGCTGTCAGGAAGGGAACAATCCCCCCCAAATCCCATGGAGGGCACCTTAGTGGTTCCCCAGGGCGACACCTGCAAGCCGCTGTTGACTAATGAGGTCCTTTCCCTGTTTCTGGTGCTGACCTGTAAAGCCAGACCTAGAAGCCAGCGATGCTTTCAGGCTTCTTTCCCCCAGAACACTAATGATGCACCAGTGCTGGCAGCCACCTGAAACTCTGCATAATGTCAGCCTGCTCCAGGAAAGAAAAGGGAGGCAGGTTTCCTTCTCCCTTCCTGCACCCAGTGCTTGGGCAGGTTCCTCGGGGACGGCCTCAGAGGCTCCTGTGAGTTCACAGCCTGTACAGGACAAACTTCAGGACATGGGAAGCTTTTATTTATTAAAAAACTGGCTACGTGTCAAGTCAGAAACAATCATCTCACCTCTCCCTCCCTGCCTTCTTGTGAACCAGAAATCTTGAGGAAAAATACCTTTGGAAACATCAATAATTTATGTTACAAAATGGCTGTATCTGAGACACCCACATTTTCTACTAAAACTCAATATGATGAGGAGATCTCTGGCCAGCTTGATGGGAGACTTGATAGGGACGTACTCCAGACCCAGACCATGAAAATGGGAAGGTATTGTCAAAAGCTGGGACTACTTGCGGCGGTTCCTGCTCCCAGTCGCACGCTGAGCCTATGCCAGGACACGCTTGTTTTCTCCTGGCGCTGCATCTGCCTCTGCCGTAACATCACATTCCGCACTGCATCTGCTCCATCCAAAAATGGGGTTTGCAGTGCTCCCACCAACTGCCTGTAATATCGCAGAGGTTAGCTAAAGCAGTTCACATTTTTCTTCTGATTATGTGCCTTGGGAACGTACTTTGGGTCCCTCAAATCTGGGGAAGGGAAGCTAAAATGGGAGGGGTATCAAATGACTTCAGAAGCAGCCTCCAAATCAAGATGGAGCCCCTGTCCTGAACCATTCACAGAGCTCTCTTGGAACTTAGTTTTCAAGTGTCACTTAATTTTAATGAAGTAATGACGGGTCTGATCCTGATACGGCTATTCTGCACTCAGGCTTATCAGCAGGTGTCCTCCTGAGAGCATAGACTGGGCCCTTTTACATTGGTGCACTTGTGTGCAGAGCAGGGAATATATTTCTGCTGCACTGGTTTCTTTCTTCAGCACATGTACTTTTGCAGCGATCTGGCATTTGGTTAACAATCAATAACTGTCTTGCTAATTGCAAAGTGATGAATATAGTAAGATAGTTAAAAGATGCCAATTGATTACCTAAAGCCCATCTCCCGAGCATTAATATTTCTACAACCACTGCATGGCCACTGATGCCTCAGTCATGTTTGTTACAAGGCGAGTATTTATTTAAAATAATATCCTGTCCTCAAGAACTGAGTTCAATGTGCCCTGGAGGCTGCAGAGCTCTCCCCGGGGTCATTCCCAGCGAGATGGTACCAAAGCAAGGGACTCTCCAGTGGCAGTCATGAATTTTCTTTGCAGATGTTGCTCAGATACCTAGTGACTGCAGTTCTGAAACTAGGGACTCCACAGTAAAAATACCCTCTTTGGGTTTGGACATCTCCACAGCCAATCATCCTGTTACTCGGAAAAACATTCTGCTCTAAAACCTGACTACAGCTTTTTTATCTTGACACAGTCATGTAGAAAATATATGTGTTCAAGTGCCATCAAAAATCTGCCGGTCTTCTCTGTCCCTCAGTCAATAAATCTAGTTGTCACTTCCTTCCTCTGTGGAAAAGCAAATAAGAGAGTTTGAAACGCGTGCTGCTGGCTAGCTGCAGGAATATGGTCTATCACACTATCATCTGTGGAACTGCTACACTTACATTATGAAGCTTTGCCAATTACAGCCATTATGCAAATGAATGCACACATTATTTCAAACACTCTGCTGCAGTGTTGATTAATTAAATTATCAGAGTGGAACAATTGTAGCTAAGACGATGCCAAGTTTCAGATCTCGCAGCTCTATGCACAATCACAGCACACTGGAGCTCTGCACCAGGATCTCAAGAGGCTTTGAGAAAGAAGAGGGTCAGACCTCAACAGCAGCTGGGTGGTGCAGAGGTAATCACGGCCCCTTTTGGCACATCAGGAAACAGAAACAAAGAAAAAGGTGCTGTCTTGGGCAGGGTTGCCCCAAAGACCCAGCTGGGACCGCCAGCACCTCATGTCATACCTTAAGCACAGAGGCATCCTTTTAAAAGCCAGACTACATCCTAGGAGTGAGGAGCTGCTAGTCCCTAAATGGTTCACATGAGGAGGGAGGTGATCACGCTCAACAGGAATGTGCCCATCGTCATAAAAGGGGTTCTACACAGCATCTCCTTAGAGATTTAGAAAACTAAATCTCAGTTGCTGCATTACCAAATAAAGTACTTTTTTCCCATTTAAGGAAACCCCAAATGCTACGGTTTAAATTTAATTAACTACGGTACCTGACAGGATAGCACCGAAGTGTTTTTGATAGAATAACAAAATCTTAGATACAAAAGACCTTGCAAATCGGTTAAGAAATCCTCCGTGAGAGATGGAAAAAGATGCTTGTGCTTGTTCCCTTGAGGGGCTTTTGAAGCGGGGCCTGGGAGAGGCAGCTTGGGGAGGGCTGCAGCGGGCAGCAGCACGGCACCGCTGCTGTGTCGCCCCTCCAGACCTCCAGGTGGCATCTCAGCCTAGTTTATCCTCTGGAACTGAATTGCAAATGCAGATATTAGCCATATTTTTTTGGCACAAAAGATCTCTTCTCCCAGACATCCTCCCTCACTCCCAAAAAGGCAGTCCTATATACTTCTATTTATATCTCCCCTTTTCATTTCCCCTTTTGTCCCATCTTTGAGAAGCTACTATAAAACTGTAGGTTTTCTTACACCAAACTGCTTCTTGGCATTTTAGATGGATCTCTGAACAATCTCAGTTTTGTCTGTGTCACATTACACCTCTAAATTACCAGCTTTTAAAAATGCTAATTAGCTGGGCAACAATTGTGAGGACAAGTGTGGCAACCACCTCTGCCTATTATTAACAATGTTTGGTATTTTCTGTTGTAAATTGTACTTTCAGATAGTTGTAATTCTGCCAATTATTAACCATTTTGGCCCGAAATCTCCACAGCAGTTGACTGTGTCAGGCTGACGGTCCCACATGCAGCCCAAATGGTCTCATCACCTCCAGGAATAACATGAGGGTTTTTGCAGCACCAGCAGGACCTAGGTGAGGGCTTCCACAAACTGCTCTTGGGTCCCCATACTTAGAAGCCTGCCCTGTGGCCCCGCTGGTCTGTCGTGGATGGCGTTCCTTCAGAAAATCACCTGCTCTTGGCCAGGTTAAAAGCATTCAAACCACCCTGAAATGGCACATGCTTAGTAGAGGCCTGTATGACCACTGAAGGTAAAATCTCTGCTGATTCATGCTCCAAGGTATCCTAACTCTGCGGGATCTCAGAAGCTGTGTTTCTCTTCCTTTCCCAGCAACGGGCTCCTCTCGTGTTTTTCTCTCAGGGCACAGACTTGATGTTGGACTTCCCCACTGCTGGTTGCTGTGGCATCCTTGGGTTAGGCACTTCATCCCTGTCTGGAATGGGCCGTGGCCTGGGGAGGGTCCTCCATGCCCAAGAGAAAAGACATGAGGAGAGGCTGTGAGTAGTACCAGCAAGGATGGGGAATGGGGTTTGCCTGGGCAGGGAAACCTCAGGGAGTTGGAGAGCGGGGTGATGCAAGGGAGGGGGTGGAGGGAGAGAGAGGCTGATGGGAGAAAAACTGGGAGCCAAGGGAGAAATGGGACCATGCTGAAAACTGGAAGCCCTGGCGAAGGTGTGGGTATGGCTGCTGAGGGGGGCAGCTGTGCTGAGCTGAGTCTGGGAGATCAAAGAGCCCTGGTGGGAGGGGGCCTGGGGCTGGGACATGATGTCCTGTGGGGCAGGAGACTGCATGGGTAGAGGCTGGCCCTGGGGCTGAGGGTGGGACGGGGACCCTGGCAGCAATTATCTTGCTGACATCCAGGAATGGGTCCATCATCCCCGTCCCTCTGCTGTCAGCAAAGACCTTGGAATCCCGCTGTCCCATGTCTTCGCAGCACTTATCCTTGCAGTCAAAAGAAACACCTCTCCCACTCAGCTCTCACTTTGCTACTACTGCTGACATCTGCAAGGTGCAGCTAAGACTCATAACCTTAAATAAATGTTACATGGTGGAAGTTTTGGTTTTGTTTGCTTTAAAAAAGCAAACTGACTGAAAATGTCATGTATGTAGATGCATATAGACATCCACTACCTTAACAGAACAGGAATGTTTCACACCCATGAATGTGAGATGAAGAAACAGGCAATTAAAATTGCCCATGACTTCACTTTTGCTTGTGTGCAATATAATCCTTCATTACATGATTGCATACTATTTTTCCCATAGGATGCATTTAGTGCACAAGATGTCCTGCTCTGGACGTGAGTCAAGGCTCTGACATGGAAGAGATGTGTGGCTGCCAAAGCCACCCCATCTTTCACTGAGGCTGGAGGATGCCTAGTAAGTGAACACAGCAAAACTCACTGAGTAGAGCAGGTGTGGCTTTTCTGACTCCTCCAGCTGCAAAGCCTCGTGCCACACTTTCCACAGAGTGAGACTCATCTCATGCATCCTAGCTGCGTAGGAGTCAGTTGTCTGGTCTAAATTACTCATGCAGGCTCTCTGTCAGCATGCACAGACAGGCATTGAAGAGTATTGATCAGAACTGATCAGTAATTAAGGGCTGCGCTCAGGCCTGGATACTGAGGGAAAAAAACCCAACAAAATACAGAGTATCTCCCTCAATGAGTAAATACGTGCATCCAGGACACTGATGGAGCTAGAGGAACTTAAGAAAACAGATATACAATGAGGCAAATTAGGTCTGCAGGGCTGACCTCCAATCCGGTCGCATTTAGAGTGCTTGAGATTGGATGCTTAATGCAGGTTTCTGTTTGTCAAAGTATCATGCACTCAGGGACAGGTTTCAGGAGTCCAGTCCTGTGACTCCAACAGGTTGCTTGTGTGTTAAGGATACACAGTTTTGTGTGGGATAGATAATGGGTGAAAATGAGGCATCTAGTCCAGTGAACCCCTGCTGTTGCTTATCAGTGGAGCTCTGTTTCTCCGTCCTTTTACCGGCAGACTGCAGACCTGCAAAGTGCCTCTGCACACTACAAACCAGAACACACTTCACCATATTATGGTGCGTGAATCAGCAGCCTTAGAAGAACAAATCTTATCTGGATCTTTTACCCTTCTGCTGGAAATATTGCAGGATTCCGTTTCTGAGATGGTTAATTCTAGTTTCCCAGTCCTAAGGCAGGTAGCCCTAGTCAGAGGAGCACTTAACCATGTGCATACATGTCACTGTTCAGTCAGAACCTACTCCTGGGGTCATTTCTCTAGTATCACTTTCCAGGAAAGAAAAAACCCCTTCATTTGCTTTCCCTTTTGGCAAAGAAGATATACATGTGCAGCAAAATTGAAGTCAATGGGCGTTAAACACATGCTTGAACGCTTCCTTGAATTGGGAGCTCAATTTCTGACGTGGCAGTGATTTCTAGAAAGGATACATGGAAATATGGAGGGGTCTATTTTAAAGGTCAAACTCACTGCTCCCATCTTATTCTGCAGCACTGCTGTGGTTACAGTTTGCTTGAAGGCTCCACAAAAACCAAAGAAACACAGCACAGATATGCCAGTCGTGACAGTAAGTCTGGATATGACCGCTTTATCAGGATATAACATGGCAGAATTAGTGCCAGTTACTATAAAAGAGTCAACAACGCGTGACATGTTTTACTCAGGTTTGTATCTGGGAACAGTGCCAGGCAGCGAGGGGAACATGACTCACGCACACACACATGCACGCTCAGCTCTCCTGTTTTGCTTAATGTACAGTCATATTTTCTTGAAGGGGGTGGCAAGGAAAGTATTTTGCTTTGGCGCTGCTAGGCAGACAGCACATCCCTCTCCCACGTGAACCACCAGCGTTGGTGGGATGTGGGCAAGTCTGTGGTCCAGGCTCTGCCTGACCACAGTGCATCCCTGTACTCATCCTGTTTCTTGCACCAGCAGAAACTGGACAGAGCAGTAGGTGGAAAAGAGCATGTGGGGCACATGCAGCCTGATGGGGTAGTCACTTGACAGTCAATCACTGCAACGCGAAGTGACAAGGACACCACCTGGGAAATTTCTCCGCTCTGCTGCTCAGACTGCTGGATGCTTTATGGCAGAGAGCAGCTGAAGGAAGATGGGTTTATAAACCAATAGTGGGAAACTACACCCAGAAGCCAGGGATGGGCACTAACTATCCCAGCAAACCAGTTAAATATCAAGCCTGAATGACGGAAGAGCTAGGAGCAATTTCCTTTCTAATCCAGCCATCCATAACCAGGTTTTGGAATATCAAGTAGGGTAAGATAAAATAATTGTTTTCCTTGCTCTCCCTGTGTACAATGAATGAGAGCATAAACATTAGCAGCATCTCCGAGAGGGCAAAGCTCACTTCACCTTCCTGTCTGACTGGCTGCAACTCCCATGAAGGGCTGTGCTGTCAGGCAGTGGAATAGGCAATTCTTCCCTTAAATCATGAGCATCGAGCCACAAGCAATCCAAGCCTTTCAGTGCACCTCCAATATGGCTAGTGGCATGACTGCTTGGGTTTGATCAGTAGCCTGGATATGGCGAGTGCTGGAGCTGTAAGCCAGCCTCTATAGGAGAAGCAGCGGTGCTCTGCTGCCTGCATAAGCCTCATTTCGAATGCCGTAAATATTAAGGAATGTGCTACTCCTTCCAACCTTTCAGGGCTCTGTCTCTGTGCGCACAGATGGGCGTTGGGAGACAGAAAGCCAAGTACAGCTAAGTGCACTGAAATGCTTTGCAGCTTTTTAAAATTTCATCCAGCATCTGAATCTGTTTATCTAACCTTTTTTTCCCTCTCCTCCCTTTTCTTTCTCAAAGAATTGCTCCTACTGTGTGGATGAAATGCACCAAAATGCAAACAAGCAAAATATGGAGCTGAGTGACGCTGAATGCGAGTTCCTCCATTGCCAGATGTGAAAAGAACAAGTGGTTTGAAAACCGTAATTTGGTTTAAAAAAAATATAATTTGGTACTTCTGAGCAATTTGATGATTTAATGAGCACAGATGGATGTGGGATGAATTTCTAGGAGACAAGTGTTTAATGTATCTGCTCAGATTATTCCAGGACTAAGCATTATCCTTCCTAGTGCATGAAGGTAATTAATATTTCCCATTATGGGCATGAAAAAACCCATATGATCAGTTAAGGAATGCAGATACACCAATGATATGGAAGTTAATTCATAAATCAATTAGAGAATCTTGCCTGCTGTGTATAATTAGGGTTACTTCAATTATAGCTTATTTTCGGATTTAAGACTCAGGAATTAAAATGCTTAAAATCAGAGTAAGTTCCTTACCACCATATACTGCAATTGGAAGTATTTACTTAGTTTTAGCAGACTAAATCTATTTACTCCTGATTTCAGCACGCCTGAGCAGACACAGCTAGCCCATCTCCCTCTGGTTCTATTCTGCCACTTAAAATTGTCATCAGTTAAATGCTTCACTATCCGGACCATCCTGAGGTGAACTGAGAAATTTGTAGGATATGGGACTAGCCCTGGCATATTAAATAAAGTGTCTGGACTTCTCTACAGCAAAGCTTTGCAAGCAGCACCTCAACAGCCAGCTCTGGAGTCGTCAGAAGATGTTCTTCCCAGCTTATTTTCATAGCTACATTTAACTAAAGGTGCAGCATTCCACTGATTCAGTTACACTGGTGCTAAATCTGGTTTATATTGATTTAGCTTTTCTTATAGCATTAAGCTAAACTGATGTAGACCAAATTAAATGTGCCTAAATAGGGATTGGTTTTTCACTCCTTTTACTAAATTGCTTTTTCATGGGTTTTAAGGACAAGACACTACTGTGATAGTCTGCTCTCACTGCCTTCATTACAATGCTGAAGGACTTGCCTGTATTTATTTCTGCTTCAAGTCTAATAGCTGCACTTGAACAACATCTCTTTTAGACAAAATGCCCAATCTAGAGTAAAAAAATTCCCATGTCTGTGCTGCCTGCAGTCTCTTACAGACTATTACCAAGGCATTCCTAAGCCTGCTCCTTAGTAGGTGTACCAGAGCTCCCTGTATCACTCACTACAAGTATATCATTTTAAATCTTCCATCATTCTTCTGATTCTTCTCTGAGGCCACTCTCCTTTGCCTCATATTTGGCTATTCTGAAATGTGTGTTACTCTGTGTTCTCCATACCAATGCGCTGAATTAGCTCTGTACCAATGGGTCTGCCCCCTTCATCACCTCCCTCCCAGCAGTCCTCCGTTCTGCAACAGCAAAGAGTTTATGTTGGACAGTGCAGGTCCAAGACCCAGCTCTTGTTGGTCTACACCACATACATTCACATACAATCATTCTCTAGTGATTTCTGATGTAGAGTTAGATTTGATGCCAGTGAATCAGTTTTCAATCCACTTAGTATCTGCTGTGTCAATTGTGCACAGTTTACTCAGCAGGACATTTTATGGTTACAAACTAGATGCCTTAGAAAAGTTTATGTATGTTACAGTGTCATTGTTACCTTCCCAACCAAATTTCAGCCTGCATTCAGTAAAACGCTGTGTAAGGTATGAACTGTCCTGTATTATCCCTTATTATGCCCTGTATCATCTGCTCCATGACCCCAACTGGATTCAGGGTCAGGTGGCTTGCCCTTCAGCCTCTTTCAGACACTCAGACAAAAATAGTTTCTTTCAAACTTTTGAAACTTTACTATTGCTCCAAAATTGTTTTAAATATCAACTCCAGAGAGTTCCCTAGACTGCTTTTTGAAAACTCTTTGATGCTTTTGTAGAAAACATGTTCTCCTCAACCACTTTTTGAGTGGAAAGCATTTCAATAGCATCATATCAGTGCATTATCTGTTCCCCTCCCAGTCCTCAAACTGCAGTCTTGTAGAAAATACTTACCTGATGCCAATGTGACTCCGCACATGGAGACCTAGGTCTTTTCTGTACCCCTGTTTCTAGTCAGTTATCTGTCTCTCCACCTGCTTTTGTATGTTGGTATTTCTACTCTACTCTTTTCAGGTTTCCAAGGTCAGTTACTCTACGGTACCAAGGTGCAGAGCAGGCTGCTGAAATGAACTCCAGAATCACTGCTACATTCCTCTTTAGAAATGAGCTACAGTCTTGGTCACAGGTCACTGAAGATGGCACTACCTGTAAGTATCCTAAACATGGAGAATTTGAAAGAGTCTTTGGGACTGCAGAACAGGCCAGAAAGGGGCTTCATGAGCAAATACATCACCCCTGTTGCCCCCAGGCAGGAAGCACCACATGACAACTCCGTGAGTTTATTAAAATACAGGGATCCCACTTAAAAAGTGGCCTTTGCCAACAGCATTGACACCCTTTGGGCTGAGAAAGCACTGCTGTCCTCTGTATTTACGCTAGGGCTGTACGGTGTCATGGACAGGTGCTGCTCACCACCTTTTAAAACAATGAACATTAAACCTGCACTGTGTGTCAAATGATTTTCAATGGGCAGATGCATGTAAGCCCTGTCTTCCTAAAAGACAGCTGAGCCACCTACAGTCAATCTACAGAGCAGCAAAACTGCAATAACCCTTGAGCAAGTTAAACCTGCAGCCCTCCTCCAAATACTTCCTGAGGCTGCAGGCAACCTCAGGAGATACACAGCTTACCTTTCCCGGGGCAAAGGCTTGGGCTCTGGCCGAATAGCTGCCATGGAAGAGAGGGGCTGCCTGGCAGGAGAAGGGATGGAAAAATTCAAATCCAAAGAGCCTGTTTTCCTGTGCAGAGGCTCCAGCCCCATGGCTCCCTGCATTTCACTCTCGATAGGACATGAGCCGGCCCTGCCGTGGCTGGAGAGGGAGGAGAGCTCGGGTCCCACTGCCCCTTGCAGGACTCCTTCAATGGCTGCTTGGGGGTCATGCGTGGGGGACACAGATGGTGGGGAGCGTGACTTCTTTTTTGTTGATGCTCCTGCTAGAAGTTTCAGCAGCCCGCTCTTCTTCTCCTTCTGCAAAGGAACCAAATGAAATATGGGCAGTGAGCAGACATACCAACTGCCTTTGTTTGTCTTTTCGAAAATCTCAATATGTGTGGCAGGAAACCTCCCAAAACTGACATGACTAGACGTGGATCCAGGTAGAACGTGAACTTTCAGCAATAAAGATCCTATGAAAATCCCTCCCCATGCAACAGGGATTCAACTTGTTCAGCAGAGTAAGGACCTAACATACTGCAAAAATTATCTCCATTTTTAAATCCACCCAGGCAGTGATCATGCGCATTTTGAAAGAAATAGTGCAGTTACAGTGGGACAGCAGAGGTACAAACTTCTTATGTAGAGAAGGCAGCAATCAAATTGCTGCCCTCTCTCTTCCAGAAGAATCCTTTCCCTCAATAGAGAAAATACCCCAAAGTAACAAATCAGTCCCTACGGCTAAAAACCTCCACTGGGAAGCACGAGGGTCTGAGGAGAGATTTCAGATCCCAGCCCATTGCAAGAGAAGTGCTCATCATTACTGCCTCATTTACTACCTGATGCAGATTTACTGTAGGGAGAATGGAGGCATAAGACAGAGGTTTAATAGCTCTTTCCAGCATGTGCTCCCCTTCACATCCTGCATCACATAGCTGCACCTATTCGCGTCTCCCTCCCGGAACTGGGTCACTTGTCCTTATGTGTTAAGGTAAGGGTATCACCTTGATGTTTGAAGACAGACCACAAAATTTACAATTGGCAATTGCAGTGGCAGAGCATGGGAGGTTTCAAAGTTCTACCAGGGTTCCTGATACAGAGGAATGAAAACAAGGTAACAGCACCCTTGCAATTAATGTGGGGAAAAAAAAAAAGTTCAGCCTGCATTACTGAAGAAACACATCTGACCTTGTGGGTTTTGTAGCGGTGTGAGAAATCCTGCTGCACATTTACCTCAAGCATACACAAATACCAAATATTATGTCCTTCAGCTAGAAAGTTTTTTGGGTAGAGAGATTGTGTGCAGAAACTGGCCATCCTCCAGCACACGCCACACAGCGCTAGGCTAGAGTTGCAGCCAGCAACGCTGTGCAGTAAATTTTCCAATTTTTTTTAATGACACAAGAAGTTTTGCAAAAGGTCTGTTAGATTTTTTTCTCTTCTGCCAGAAGTGCAACCCATTACCCAAGACTATCTTCAGAGACTCAGGACTGAGAGGTTTAGCTATATCTGATCATTTGTTCTATAATAGGATCCCAGGGGATAAAAACGAACCCAGCAACTGCAATACTTATGGAACAGAAACGATTTCTCTGTCTTTAAGCAGGAACACTCTTTGGAAATACATTCTAGTAATTTATTTATTCTCTGTAGACAAAATGTCCCATGCAAGGTTTAACATGATGCTCTCTTATGTGCTGGCTGCTGAAGTAATTTCTCAAAGCAGCTTTAAAGAATAGGAGGGCTACAATAAAATAAATATAAGCTTTTAGAAGATATTTGGATTTACTACAATAAATGTACTTGGAATATCTGCTCCCAAAGTTCTTGTTTGCCCTCTTTAGCTGTCACAGACTCATAAGAAAACAGAAATACCTTAGATGTTAAGACACGGAAGAGCTAAAATGAAGCCTAGTTGTTATCACAGAGACAACATCCAGTGATTTTTGAAGAGTAGAGTCTGAACTATGCTTCCAGATCCCAGTCTCCTGCATACCACTGGTTCCAACTGCATGCTCTGTTTAAAAGGGCGTTTGTCACTTACAGGATGAAAGGATCCATCCTGCCAAGATGTTCACCCAGGCAGAATCCATGGAAGCTAAGGGAGGCTGGCCATATGGCACCATCAGGTCAAAAATACTAAATAAATTCCCCTGGAAACAATAGAAAAGCAGACAAAACACCCCTGATAAACATCTTCTTTCCCTGATGGGAAGGGATATTTGTGGGAACTGTGGTAGGTGTGCATGCTGGAATTCACCTGAAGCACCAGCAAAATACTTCAGTGTTTCTCTCACTCTCCAATTAAGCAATATCACTGCTGTCATCATTGTATCAAATTTTAAAACTCTTCACGAAATTGCAAAACTCTCCTTTCCCTGTGGCCCACTGAAACAATAGCTCTAATGATCCCAGCATACTGTGTCAATATGCATTTGAAGGTGTCTAAAGGTCAGTGACAGAATACAATAGCCATTGTGGGGCTCTGGAGAAACGGCTATTGTGCAGCAGTGAGCACTTTGAGCCTCTTTAATTGGCAGCTTTGCACATGCAAAGTAACTATGTGAACTAAAGCCCTGTATAATGAACAATTAATATTCCTATGTGGTAGCAGCTTTTCTAATTTTTCCTTCTAATTTAAATACCTTGGCAAATTTTCATTAGAAAAACCTTGTGTGACAGGCCATTTAAGGCATAGACGCAAAAATCTTTGGAAAGGAGATGCATATATTCACACCCATCTACACATTGAAAAGCAGATGAGTCTGACAGCCATTCAATTTTGTTTACAAGAACGGCTTCCACTCTATGCGGTTAGCCCTGGCATAAATTTCTACACTTAAACTACTATCCTTCAGATAACAGAGAGCTATAATGAACTTGCTGATGTACCCTTTGATCTACTTTAACAAAAGGAAAAATAAAGAATTTACTTTTAGCCCTTCTTAGTCCACTGAGCATTTTACTAAACTTTTGAGACTAAGATCTGTGTTCTCTAAAGTGAGAAGATGACTTACTTCAATTGCCAGGTCTAGTCCTGCTAGTCTAAACCTGAGGAGTCCCATCCTTCCCATTGTGGCCTTGGGCAAGATATTTAGAGATGAACTGATACCAACCACTTCGGGTGCCTGGAGATTAGACATCACATCCAGCTCTTTCTCCCTTTGAGTCTGGCAACTGCTCTCAGCCTTCTGGTATCACATTGCCAGATCCTCTGCCGATGTTGCTCAGAGCACTTCAAGCAAAACAAGGACTGTCAGGAGCTGATAATTTACTGTGATGTTTCTCATGAGAAACAGATTGGGTCTGAACCTCCTGTGATCAGCAGTTCAACCTAAACCCCTTCATGCCTCCTCCCTCCCTCTATAAAATGGGACCAAGTTAAAACTCCTCCTTGTGCCGTGGGAATTCGTTAATGACTCCAGTGTTACAAAGCCGTACATTTCTTTGAGAGCAAACGGTCCTTTTCCATGGCTTTAATATTAAAAAAAAAGAAAAGATTTGGAATGGGATGTTAGTATGCAGTCCCAGTAGTGATTTATTGCAAATGTCCAAGTATTATGAATTCATTTAATATTTAGAGTAATAGCAGCCATCCTTCACAAGAAATTAATTTAATATTTATATGTCTGTCCAAGACAGTCCTTTCTTCAGCAGTTTCACTGTAAATCAACGAAGCATTAATGGGCATAAATGCTGTAGAGAAATCTACACCGATTGGTTACAGACTCTGCAGGTTTTGAAAAGAGATAAGAAGTTTACAGAGGAAATATCTGATGACTTTCAGGCATTAAGTTTTTGAATGAAAAAAAAGATGGTTTACTTTTTCCATTCACAGGCGGCTGTTTTATTGTTTTCTAGGAAATCTGTAATCTACTGAAACAGCTGTGTAATTACTGAGTTTTCTTTGTCTAGTAGCTACATTTCCAACTGACTGCAAACTGTGTTTGACGTCCCTACCTCCTGAACCTGCCAAGGTCAGACCTTCGCATCTGTGTTGATGGATGGATTCACAGTATGGACAGCACTTCTCCCATCTCCTGGTTACTGCCCACATGTTTAACTGAATTTAAATCATCACCTTTGTGTTGCTCAGGTTTTATTGTAGGAGGTTCAGAGTCAAAACTTCCAAACCATTAATTTCACAAGGATCAATACCTTGTTCAAAAAAAAAAAAAAAAGGCAAAAGAGTGACCTTAGCTCTTTCAAATAAATCTCAGACTGTTTCTAGTTAAGAAAAAAAGGACTGTGAACACAGTATAGGCAGGTCACAATGTCTTCTCTAGTGAAGCCTACACTTGAGACTCCATTCCTATGGTGCAGCATGAAGGAATCTCAGTGGAACTCAGCCTCTGGCAGCACAAGGATGGGATGGGCAGCATTTCTGTGACCCTGAAGCATACACCGGGGGCAGCCAGCACTTGGACAGGTGCAAGTTCCCCTCGATATGTCACTGTGGGAACGTTTGGCAAAGTGAATACAGTCTGAGCTTAAGAACTCATGAAGGACTAGATCAAAATTAAAGTCTCAGATATGTAAATGTGGAAATATTTTGCTTCACAGTAATTGGGGATGATTTTTCCCCTCATTAATAACCCCACTTGAAGATAATAACTAGCTCTTCTTTCAGCTTCGGAGATGAGATGAGCACAGAATGCAGCTACTTTGTTGATGACTGAGTGATAACTGGAGTCCCCTGTCTGCAAAGTAATAATCATCCCATAATCCAAATACCAATTATATATACTGGCTATATTAATACCGATTTTTATTTTTTTTTAAGCCACCCTAATAAACAGAAAATTCTGTTTTAGTTTTCTTCATCTGCAGCTCCTAATACTTAATTTCCTACCTATCCAGGCTCATTAAATAAATGAGGAAACCTTACTGCAGCTGATAGAAAACCGGGCTCCAGCCATTGAAATGAGGTAATTTCTCATGCAACACCAGTTACATCAATAGATAAGAGAGCCAGAGGGAGAAAAAAAGGTTTCATTTACAAATGAAGGAAAGAGAAACAAAACTGTTTAAATGCTGCCCTGAGCCCTACAGAACAAATGAGTAACTCATCAGTCAGTACCCCCAAACCACCACTTTTATTGCTTGTTTAACTTGGTCAGTACTTGTTTCAGTAAATGTAAGTTAGGGTCTGGAGAACAGTGCATTTGTATTCTGATTCCAACTTGGCTACCGGTGTTTGATGCTTGCATTGAAAGAGCAGGTAGTATTTTGGATTATGTCTTTTAGGAAAAAAGCTATTTGGGTTTTTAAAATCTGTAAAATTACTTGACTTGAGGTTTTGATAATTATTTAAAAAGCACAAAAACCTCAAAGGAAAGCTTCAGGTCTGAGATGTCTTTGGATAGGATTTATCATTTGCAGTTTGCCACTATTTCTCATGAGGCATAGATGACATACTGAACAAGACAACAGTAATTACTTATTACACAATTACTTCTGATTTTAGGGAAATACTAGTTTTGTATCATATATTGTATGGAAATACTTGCCAAAGA
Organism: Burhinus bistriatus; assembly: GCA_013397275.1. Lineage (NCBI taxonomy): Eukaryota > Metazoa > Chordata > Aves > Charadriiformes > Burhinidae > Burhinus > Burhinus bistriatus. The sequence goes on from VYXH01000551.1 coordinate 72,059, forward strand.
TTTAGTTTTTACTGGAGACAACTGCTTCTGTCCAGAAGTCTATTATTATAATCTCAGTATACAAGTTACATGCCAAGGAGCGAAAAGGATTTTAGGATCATATCATTAGCTTTTAAATCCCAGGGACAGTAACGTGCATACATACATGCACAAACATATTAGACTTATGGTCACTAATTTGAAGAGAACTGGTATTAAAGCCAGGAGAAAAAAAGTAAAATGTCTTGCAACTAGACCTGATTGGGAATTTCAAATGTTTTGAAAACAAAACTGAGAAGAAATTAATCTTCAGCTCCCAATACAGCAAAGCACATAGGCACTTCATCATGTGCTTTCGTTGAACTGGGGCAGATGCAAGCCTCTAGAGACTACTAAAAGAGATAAAGAGGGAATCTAAAAATATATTTGAATATTCAATTTAGACAGAATATTAGATCTTTCAAACACTGGAACAAAGTTAAAGGCCAGCTCAAAGGGAATAAAACTCTGAAGTGGAAGCAGAGAGTATCAGCTATCGGGGAGCTTCCTGGAGGCTTCTGAATTCATAACAGGCAGGAGGTAAAAGGAACACTAACACAATTAACGGTGATTGAGGGACAGATGATCTGCTACACTGATATTGTCTTTTTTGTGTGTTCGATGGAGGGAGAAGCTGATGGATAGCTAGTTTTGTATTTCATTGCTTTTCCTGGTCTGGTATATAGAGAATGGGTGATAGTTATGAAAAGGGTGGAACGCTGTTAAGATAGACAACTTACTGCATGCCCCAATGACAGTTTTCAGTGATATTTTTTAGTGGGAACAGCTGAAACAGAGCACCAGGGAATTGAAAACTACTGTGATGAAGTAACTCAAAATTGTGTACTGATAAAGTGAAATGCAAGGACAACACCAAAGAAAGTGATGAAACCATGGTTCTCATGAAGCCCATGGCAACATTTCCACTTATTTCCAAGCAACCACTATCTCTAGAACTAAGCTCAGATGGATCTGTTTTAGTCCATCTCTTCCTCTGAAGTGTGAGCAACCTTTTAGGGGACACCAAAGAAGGGAGTAGGTGTGATACCCTTGTACACATTTGACATTCAACTCCCTTCTTTTCTCAGCAATCCACTGGATGTTTGATTATCCTACAAGTAAGGGAACTTCAGCACAAAGCATTGAGATCTCCCCTTCTCTGCTCCACTCTCCTGCCCCTTATATAGCGTATACAGAGAGGCATAAGCATACATAAATCCCCTGGGGAATGTGAGCTACCATCTCATTTCAGGAGAAAATTCCATCAAGGACTTTCATACAAGTGCTTCAAGTATGGGATGCCCAAGCATGAACAAGAGTTCCTGCTCAGTCATATAAGAAATCCTCATCCTTTATTTCTGGAAGGAAACCTTGGCACCCTGCAGAGCTGGCCACATGCTGTGAATCCCAAGTGGAAGCAGGTTAACTTCCTCAGAGTGAAAAAACAAGATCCAAGCCACCCTTCCCATACCACTATCTCCTGCTGGCTTAGACACCTGTTCTGCTTGTCAGATTTTGTGAATCCCATTTTCTAGGAACTTAATTCTATGCCCACATTAAATGGGAATTATGAATTCAAGTACAAAACAAGAGCCTTAAAGGTAATAAATGACCATACTCAGCAAAAGTTAATGCCCATTGTGAAACTGGCCAAAAAGTGAATGCAGTGTGTGCTCTGGGAATACAAATCCCCAGTATTCCCATGCTAATATTGACTCTAAAATGCCTATTTTCACATAGAAAGGGAGTCACTCCTAAAACCTTATGTTCAGCAGTGTCAAAAAGGCAAAAGAGAAAATTGGGAATTGTTAGGAAAGGTCTAGAGAAAGAGGTAAAAACCATCTGTAGAAAACAGTGCCGTGGGAAGCCCTTCCATGCCTACCTTCCTGAACGCTGTGTCCTGTTCTGGCCACCGCAGCCGGAATAGGGTATTGCAGAACTATAAACAGCACAGAGAAGGGCAGTGAGGACCATGACAGGTGTGGAACAACTCCTGTATATTGGAGATGCCCGCTTGGAAAGCAGACAACTGACAGGAAATATGATAGCGGCCTACAAAATCCCTGCCTGCACAGAGAAGGTAACTTGGGAACAGATCGGTTATTTCCCACAATACAGGAATTACAGGAAACCTAATGAGATTATCAGGCAAATGGTCAAAACTAAAGAATAGGAAGTACTTTTTCACACAGCATATAATTAAATGGAGCTTACTGCACACAGTATTGTGGAAGCCAAAAGTATGAACAGGTTCAAAGGGGATTAGACAAATCATAGAGAACAGATCTAGCAAGGGCTATTAAAATATGGTATGGATCCAACCTCTGCTTCAGGAAGTCCCAACAGGTAAATGCAACAGCACTTATAGCATGCACAGGGTGACTCCACCTCGCTACAAAGAGATCATAAAAACAGTGAGAATGATTGCTACGATGAAAACATTAGCTATTTGGGCAAGAGCACAGGAAACAGGACAAAACCAGGAATGAGCCCTCCCCTGTGCCCTCCCAGCTTTGGGAAATCAGCTGTTGAGAGACTTCCTCAGCTGCAGGGGTCTGAGAGAAGGCAAAAGGCAGCCAGCAGGATGCAGTGTCAGCCAAGGAAGAGACACGAAAGGTTGGGAACTGCAACCCCAGAGCACTTTCACAGTCCTTCTACTGCTATTTGGATTCCTTAGCTCCATCTCTGCTGTGCAAAACATCATAGATCAAGGGCTGCAGCGCTCACCCTGCACCAAGGAGCCACAAAAGTACTGGTGATGCGGCTGACAAGGCCCTGTTGCTTCCCGGAGCCCAGCTTGCTTCCTAACCTGGCATTGCACTGCCTTTGTACACACCAAGGGCTTCCTTGGAGCTATCGTGGTGGTCTCGAAGGGCTACCCTAAACTCAAGCCTAGCAAATGTCAAACCTTTGTTTTAATATAAATCAAGCATGACTAGGTGATTTAGGCAACTGTGGTAGACTATCTGTACTTTCCAGAGGATTTAAGCAAAACAGCTGGACAGAGTATGAGCATCCATCTAAAACTTTAGGGTCATTTATTCAAACTAAAGGAGAATCTATCACAGCTTCACTGACACTACAGGATTCTGAAATGAGAAAAAGATGTATAAATACATTAACTGTTAGACAAACTGCTCAGAATTAGTGTTTTTAAATAAGATGATTTAGACTGACTGGTTAGCTTGCTGCTTCTTGTCTCTCATAAGGAAGTGAAAAAGATTTATTGGTCCTGGGGAGCACCGGGAGCAACACTCACGTTTTGCAGAAAGCCAGAGCAAGCTCACTCATTGAACACCTGAATGAGACAGAATCAATGACAGAAGTCAGGATGTGCTTTGACATACTCTAATCTTACACGTAGTTACCTCTGGCTCCCCCCATTCACAAGGGATGGATTTCATTTCAGAAGCAAACAGTTAAAATTGCTCGGTCTTGCTTTGTAATCTTATTAAATGACAGGCAAGTGAGACTTGTATTTTTATGGAAAGCAGAAACATGTGGGTAAAAGGTTTAGAATAGTGGAGGTCATCTTGTCCCTTGTCGCTGATGTATCTACTCCCACTTGGTTGATATTGTTCCAGCAGCTGTGCCACCTCAGGCTGTAATTTCAGCCCTTCCAACAAACTAAACAGTATTGGGTTGGCCTGCACTCAGTGGAAAATTCAGGCATCACAGGAGGTATACTCTTCTCTCAAAATCAATTCCCCACGGAAGAGAAAAAGGGCTGTCTGTGGACAATGAAAAATTGCCAGGATTTGCGTGTACTAGACACTGGAACACATTACAGTGAAATAATTCCTACAAACAATTCATCAGTTCATAAAAGATGCATTTAGCTAGAGACTGAGGAGTCAGCTGAGACTGACAGAACATATCACACCCACATGGACTGTGGGCTAGAGGTGACGAAAGCAGAAGCTCCTCTTGCTCAGGCCACGTATTTCTGAAAATTATCTGGGCTTCACACTGCTGCTGGGGCACCCTGGACTGGGCGAGGGGCGGGAATGAGATGGGCCCTGCCAGTTCTCAGATGGTCTGACATTGGAGAAGCAGGTCCTTAACACCATCAAAGCCACGAGCACGAAAATTTCCCTCTCTCTGAAGGCTGCCCTCCCATTTTGGCAGCTCTCACAGCATCAAATCTGAGCATCCAAAAAATGACTCCTGATGTATTTCATGCATTGAAAAAATCAGGTCGTGCCCCTGCTCCTGCTTGCCCTCATGACAGCACGTCTCAAACGAGGCAAGTGATAATTCATTAGCATCAAGAAGAGAAATACCAAGGTGCTCAAGCTGACAGCTTCTTTTCTGGGAGTGAGGGGAAGCTCAGCATCCCTGCGCCCGTGGGAGTGCAGGGAGTCCCAGGTGCTCTGTATCCATGGGCATCGCAGGCCTCACTGCACCCGGCAGCACTGCCCAGGGACAGAGCTGTTGTCCGGTGCACTGAGGTGTGATCAATTATTACTGTGCATAAGCTCTGCAGGCAAAGAAGCTGAGGTTTCTGCAAACTCCCCTGTCAGCTGCGCTACAGGCATTTTCAGTCCTACTACGTTTCCAAGCAATGTCCTGTGAATTACTCCTGGGACACGCTGAGGTGGCTGAAATCCTTTTCTCTTATAGGGACCAATTGATCACGTATGCTCTTTAAAAAATGAAGAAAGAATCCCAGAACCATTTTAAAGGATTGCTAAGTAAGTGGCTATCAGTGTCAGAGGAATGCCCAGGCATGTAAATGACAATTTCTTCAATAAAGTGACCAAGGCACTGTCGCTCTCCAAATGTCACAACACTTGGCTTGTAATTACTAGTAAGCTTTGCAATACCAAAAGGCTTGCTAGAAGCTGCTCAAACCCTAGCAGCATTTGTAATAAGAGCATCCTCTCTTCAGTAAAAATTGGATTTCAACTTTTTTTCCCAGTTTCATCTTTTTGTTACTTAAAAAATAAAAATGGAGCCATCAAAGACCATTTGCCAAAAAAAGCTCCCGGTACCCTTATACTAAAGTCAGGTCTTTATGAGTACAAAATTCCCCTTTCTTAAATTAAAGAGCTGAGCAAGAAGGATCATCAATGAAAAATAGAACTAACCAAAGGGAACAACTATGGTATAAGTAGGGAAGGGGAGTCAATAGCACTGTGGCTTTTTTCCTTTTGCACTAAGCCTGGTTTTATATTGCAATCCTATCCCTCCATTCTATCTTCCCTTCCTTTATCTGTTTTATCCACTTCTTTTTCCTGACACATGACCTTCAGGTATGACCATATAATTAAATGCAATCGAGTTGCACTGATTTAACTAATTACCACCTGTCATGTGTGCCACCTAAGCCAATGTTCTCCATTTCCTCATCCTACCCCAACTGTGAGACAAAACACGTTAGCTCAAATGTCAGGCCTACGTTGACTTGGGTAACCCAAAATGTCCGAGGACATGCTTTATGCCAAAGCTGGTAGCAGGATAATTTCAGTGGTGCAGCCAGTGAGTGGCATCTCACATGGGTTACACACATAATCACATCTGTAACCTCAAGAGCTCTCTGGACACGAATTTGTTCCTTGTCTGGAGCGTGCTATGCAATGAGGCAGTGACATCTGGTTGGTGTTTTCACTGACTACTGCAGAAATAATTAGCAATGACAACACATACACAGCATATTCCTCTTTACTCTGCCATCTAGTTGACTGATGCAGAAGAGGCCAGCGCGACCTGAAATAAAAGGTGGATCCTGCCAACTAACAGCAAGAAATGGTCAATTTTAGCACACAAGCTCAAAATGTCTCTGTGAAGATGCTGGTCACATACACCTCACATCTGAAAATGATGGAAACTATTTAAGATAAAATCACTACTGCACTGGAGCAGAAATAACAGCTTTGTCATAATAGTCCATCTCTGAGCCCACCTACCATAGAAGAAGATGAAAAGCCCTTTACACTAGTCAGATAACAGTGCAAGAAGATTTCTCCTTGACCATAGCAGCTGATCAACTGATGGTCTGTACAGAAAGACTGACAGTCTTTCTTATTTTCATTTTAGCAAAACAGTATGGGTAAACATTGACTTAGAATTGTCTCATCTTCAATTTGATCATGGTTGATTGAAATGTCTCTGTCTATGAAGATAACAGAGTTAGTAGTCCATTAGTTAAGCAATTAGCACTTCTAGTCAAGCTCCTGTACTATGATGACTTTGCTGTATCTGACAATCTTCTTACAGTAGAGCAGGCAATATGATGAATACCTTGCACAAGTCTGTTCTTTCAACTTCTTCCTGTAGGACAGCAATATGTGTGTTTGAGAGGTCCCTTCCACTCTCCCTCTTTTTTAACTCAACAGCATACATGCAAGAACTCAAACTGCAGACAGATAACCAAATGCTACCAGTTGCTTGGCAATGTGTTCCAGTTAATGACTTTCTGTCAAACTGGGAGAACATTTCAAGGAGGTAGCAACAGGGCTTGTCTTAGTCCCAGTGCCAGTCATTCTTTTCATTAATTACTTGGTAGGTGAGCTAGAGAGTGCACTTCTAAAATCAGCAGTGGGCACTGAGCTGACTAAGTCTGCAAGCAGTTGGAAGGTGTATGGATTTTAGCTGGGATAGGGTTAATTTTCTTTGTAGTAGCTGGTATAGTGCTATGTTTTGGACTTGTGATGAAAACAGCGTTGATAACACATCCCTATTTCAGTAGTTGCTGAGCAGTGCTTGCACAGCATCAGGGCCTTTTCTGTTTCTCATGCTGTCCCGCCAGCAAGTAGGTTGGAGGTGAATGAGAAGTTGGGAGGGGACAGAGCTGGGACAGCTGACTCCAGCTGACCAGAGGGATATCCTGTACCATATGATGTCATGCTGAGCAATAAAAAGTGGGGGAAGAAGGTTGAAGGGGGGAACATTCGGAGTGATGGTGTTTGTCTTCCCAAGTAACCGTTTTATGTGATGAAACCCTGCTTTCCTGGAGATGGCTGAATATCTGCCTGCTGATGGGAAGCAGCGAATTAATTCCTTGTTTTGCCTTGCTTGCATGAGCAGGTTTTGCTTTACCTATTAAAGAGTCTTTAACTCAATCCATGAGTTTTCTCACTTTTAGCCTTCCAAATCTCTCCTCCTTCCCACTGTGGCAGGGAGTGAGTGGCTGTGGGGGGCTGAGCTGCCTGATGGGTGTTAAACCACAACAGCACGATAAACTGGGTAAGAATTCAAAACAATTTTCCTGAGATGGAGAAATGATCCCAAATCACCATGGTGAAATCTGCAAACACAAGCAAGACATGCTACCGCTAGGAAGGAGAAATCAAATGCACAGATACAAAATAAGGAGTGACTGGCCAGCCAGAAGCTCTGCAGAAGGGGACATGGGAGATACAGTGGATGACAAATGGCATGAACAAGGTGCTTCTGTGAAAAAGGCACACTTAGTATGGAAACATATTAACAAACATCTTATATGTAAGCCATGTAAAGTGCTTATTCCATCCTAATTGGCACTAACAACATCTCAGCAAAAGTCCCACTCTGGGACACTGCTCTCTAAGACCCCGGTAAGCTCAAGACGACCCCGGTAAGCTGAAGGCTGCCCAGAGGAGAGCTGAAAGTACAACCAGAGGCCTAGAAAGCATTACTTGTGAAGAAAAGCTAGGAACTCTGCTCAGTGAGGCTGAAAGAAGAGAATTCTTGTGGACTGAACACATTATTAGTTCTCAAATACATGGAAGGCTGTCAGAAGAAAGCTGATCAGCTGTTCATCTGCAGCAGGACATGAAGAAGCCAAGATCCATTTGTAACCATACAAGATTTAGGAGAGGTAACAGGAACTTTCTGGCCCTAGGGATAAGAAAGAACAGAAATAGATTGCTCAGGGAAGTTGTGGAATGATCGTAATTGAATGATTTTAAGAAAAGTTAGACAGACGTCTGCGGTGGGCAGTAAGCATACATCTTTCTCATGGCTGGTGAACAGAAAGCCATCCCAGGCCTACAGGGCCACCATCCTTCCTACCTCCTCTGTGCCACGTTTCTTGCTGGCCAATTGTATCTCTTGGCCAGGCTGCATCTAAGCCTGCCAACCAGGAGTATCTGGCTTCGACATAAAACCTGTCCAGAAAAATTTTAAAAGTTGGGAAATCAGTTCTCTCTTTTATGTCCTGATCAAAGCCTAGCTTATGCATTTCCCTTGCCACAGCAAGCACCATCGTGCTGATAGGATCTGCCTGCCCAACCTCCCCCCACCTCTTCTGTCTCAAAACTTAAGATACGAAGAATAACATGATGTTGTACAGAAGGGAATAGAGACCTCTGAAGTCATCAAAAAAGCCAGCTAGTTCCATTTTAAAATATACTATGTCTGAACTGATCATGAATTGGGACTAAAAACTACAGTAAAGGAAATCTACTTTACTGCAAAATAAGTTGGCCATGGACTCACATTAAATTACTTCTCTCCCTGGGGCATCTGGTGATGAAGCCCAATGCCAGTCTGATGCTAGCGTGCTGAATACAGAGAGCTGTGAGTGAAAGTTAATATTTTAGCTTCTGTAGTCTTAACTTACAGAAACATATCACTGAATATGAACCAAACAAAATATATGCAAAAAAGCAACGCAACAGGTTTAGTTCTGCCTTTATAACAAATCGGTTTTTAAAAGGTTGACTGCTTGACACCCTATGTTAATTGATTACAGGCAGCCTGAAGGTCTAGTGTCTGAAAAGCAACTTTTGCATTGTGTACTTTCTGAATTCCTGAGACTGATCTTTTCTCCAGAGGGCATAATAAGAACTTTTTTTTTTTTCCCCAGTCCTTCAGAGACCAGCACCGACTCCATGTCTTGACTTGGTCTGAAGGGAATTACTAGATGCTTGAGACAGTCAAAAAAATAACAACCCAGACTGACTTTAAAGTGGCTTTACAATTTGGCAAAAGAAAAGCTGAGGGTTTGTGAATCTTTCTGCTGCTGCTGCAAAATGAAAAATAAACAAAAATGTACAAAATAAGATAAATATCCCTTTGCTATAACTTGGTTATGCCCTCAAGTTACACAATAAAAACAGAAACATGCCGCAGATATCTGTTGTCTGTTATAACATGCTGTTCCTACAGTACTGATGTTTGTGAGAAACCACAATTTCATTTAGTTTATGTAATTCTTCTAACAGAGCTTACTGAAGTACTTCTGCATTGATGCTAGATATTTTAACCCACCTATTATGCACAACTATAGAGAAAAGCAAGGAAAAATACCAGTACCTGTGTGACCAAAAAAAGAAACGCGGGCACTGAAAAGTTGAGTATAGCCAATTTTCACAGGAAAGTTCAAACTTTGTCTTCATAAAACAACTGCATTGGCACTTGAGATACCCTCTTGGTGGTTTAAGACTTACTGGCTTGTGAATTCATAGCTGGAAAACCACTCAGGAAAGCAAATGAGTACTGGACATGTGGGAGGCCAAGATGCCACCAACTCTGACACATTGAAAGTTCATAGACTCATAGAATAATAGAATAATAGAACCATATAATGGTTTGGGTTGGAAGGTACCTTAAAGATCATCTAGTTCCAACCCCCCTGCCACGGGCAGGGACACGTTCCACTAGACCAAGTTACTCAAAGCCCCATCCAACCTGGCCTTGAACACCTCCAGGGATGGGGCATCCACAACTTATCTGGGCAACCTGTTCCAGTGCCTCACTATCCTCACAGTGAAAAATTTCTTCCTTATATCTAATCTAAATCTACCCTCTTTCAGTTTAAAGCCATTACCTCTTGTCCTATTACTACATGCCCTTGTAAAAAGTCCCTCTCCAGCTTTCGTGTAGGCCCCCTTTAGGTACTGGAAGGATGCTATAAGATTTCCCAGGAGCCTTCTCTTCTCCAGGCTGAACAACCCCAGCCTTCTCTCAGCCTGTTCTCATAGCAGAGGTGCTCCAGCACTCTAATCATCTTCATGGCCCTCCTCTGGACTCACTCCAACAGTACTCATTGTTTTCGAGGCATCCAGCTTCTTACTGTGTTTTTATACTGCAATGGTTTTGTCCTGCATTTCTTCCTTCCTAGGAGTGGTGGGGCAGTGGCAGCCCCATGCCAGCTTTGTCTGTTACTGCTCCAAGGCAGAAAGTGGAGGACAGGGACAGGCACAGCATTTGCACTGTTTCTTTTTCACCTGTGCATGGGAATTGGGAGCTTGATGTTATGAGGGATCAGACCATGTTCTTCAGGAACAGGGCAGGGAGAGGGCAGAAGCTGTGATGGGATGCTCAGCTGCAGAGTTGTGCGGTCTGACGTGGGGATTGGCCCCTATGATCCCTCAACAGCCAGAATATGTCAATGTCTCCCATTGACACCACAAGAGTGCTTACATTTCACCCGACTAATCCAGGAAGATGCTTGCCATCCCCTCCCACAGCCTGGCCCCATCCAGCCATCTGGGCCTGTGTGATTCCTTCTGCAGGCAGGGGAATGCCATGGGAACGCCAGTGCTTGGATGCTCACACGCAGACATGCACATGCACTCGTGCACACACACGCCTCCAGCCTTCTGCTTCCAGTGCTCCCTTGCATGCTCTTTCTTTTGTCAGTTCTACTTTCTTCCCCGAGCAGCAGTAAGGATTTAGTAAAAGCCTGTGGGTCCTCTGTGTTATAAAATTAAGTCTCTACAGGTGCCAGCAGAATGCTATGCCTTGGCATCCCAACAGCTTCGCCTCCAGTTAGTAGATAAACTGAATTTCCTCTCAAAGCTAAAGCACTCTCCATCCTCGCCTCCCGTGGATCCGCTTCCCCTTACGGCTGCAGAACGCAGTACAGAACCACTTGAAATGGCGTTAGAGAAATCCACCGCGGACACTTGAGAAATCCTGTGACAGCACTATGAGGCAGATAAGCACAGGCAGGGGGAGACGAGGGAGAAAAGGAATAGCTTTCGGAGACTGCTTGGCAGCAAAGTCAACGGTTGAAATATCTGTGGGGAGTTTGAAAGCATTTCCTAACATCAAAAATGCGAAGAAGAAAAAGAAATTTTGATCAATGGCATATTGCCCTTGATCTAAGCAAAAGAATCCTAGCTGGTCAGAAATAACAGAAATCTGTTTTATTGTAAAGCTGAAGTTTTCTATGTTTTGACAGCTGGGGCTCATGCTTTTGGCTGGGTTATTTGCCAGCCTTAAAATATTCATCAGCGAGTTGCCAGGTTTTTGTCCTTTCAAACTGAACTCTAACGATGAAGGAGAAGGTGCTGGAGAGATTTTAAGCACGAGTTCTCTGCCCTAAAACAGACCTTTGTGGCCTGAATTCACATGACCAGAAAAAGAGGTTTCCACTCCCTGGCCAAGTTTCTGGTGAATCACTTGCTGGTCACAGAGCCAAGATTCGCTTTCTGGAGCATGGGAAGCAGTGGCTCATTTGTGATGAAGACGGCCCCCTCGCCTTTGTTGAGAGGAAATGGATTCACAGTATGTATTCTGTGCACAAGTCTTGAGAGAACTGAACTAAAATATTCCAGATTAAAGAATCCTTACAGAAGAACAAACTGGAACACATGCTAAACTGAAAAGTCAAATCTGACTCTGAAAATGGTCAGTGAAATGTTGGTGTTGGTGACTCCAGGATTAACTCAGATGTCTTATGGAGTATCCAAACAAATTAGCATCACAGAACTTATTCTTTATCTTTTTGATGCAAACCTTTACAATGCTATTCCAATGTTACTTTCTCTTAATGCTTTCTACATTTTGATACACTTATTCTAAGAATTCAAACCAGGCTCTTCTGCTTTTGTGCAATTCATTCATTCTTATGTCTTGTGCTGCTTCCATTTAGTCACTTAGTTGTTATCATTCCATTTCATACCTGTACAACTTAGGGGGCTTTCTTAGGTGAACCGCTTACAAAGTGAAAAATAATAAATCATTTCATATCTGCTGGGAAGACTGAATTCCCCTTCCAAAAATTCAGAGTCAGTCATATTGACTTTGTATCTGAAAAATCTACTTTCATCAACTCTGTCCTTAGCTTCCTTTACTCGTCCCAGGGTGACCACTATTTTTGTCATGTCATTTTGTATCTACAAGGTCCTTGCAAGTGTTCAACACTTCACTTTCAAGACTGATCTTTCATTTTCTGGATAAGGAATTACATTTCTTTAGTGGATATGAAGTGATAACAAATCCTTTTCACTCAGGGACAAGTTAGCATGAGCAGTTGCAATGCAGAGACTAACACTGAGTAAGTGAAAACTGAAGGTGCACTACCGTGTAGGATCAGGTCCTTCAGGCAGTTTCAGTTCTATGAACTGATAGCTTAAACAGACAGCTGTAATGTGAACTAAGGTCGAAGAGCATCTCAGAGTTTCCAAAGCCAAATTTTCAAAGGGTCTTTGATCTAGTCTCCAACCCTACGTAAAGACAGGGTGGGCGACTAAGTGCGCAGGCAGCAGGTCTGCACTGAGGGATGTTGCCTGGTGGGACCAGGCACGGGGCTGCAAATTAGGGAAAGGCAGAGGAAGGTAGCGGCGGAAAGGGGGACCAGCGGAGAGGGAAGTCTGTCTGGTCATGTTTACACTGGCATAAGAAACAAGGCCAGGATTTAGCATCAAACCCTGGTCCGCATCCATTAACCATTGTGGGTTTGGCTTATATCAACTAGCACACTCCCAGGACAACGTAAGGGCATAGTTTGGGCCACACCACATATCAGGACTGTTCTCAGTGAGCAGTCTGGATGCAGTCACCCTATTTTGGGCGGAGAAGAAAGCTTAGAAGCGTGGATGCAAATCACGCAGGGACACTTGCAGGGCCAGAAAACAGGCCTTGGCTTGTTGTATTTTGTAATGTAGTCCTTACACCAGGATCATGTCAAACATACTGTATCATTTGAGGAATGCAGCTATTTTGAGCAGAAGGACTGATATTTAAGAAAGTGAGTGACACTGGTGAGAACAGACAGATGTTTACTGATTCAATCTTCACATGCAAAACTGTTGGTGCATGTTCAAAGTCATTTTCTGAAGATGTGTCTCTTGTTAGCTTAACATCAGTAAACAGCAGCCCAGTGTATTTTCCCATTTGTTGTGACTTGCTTATCCAGATCCTGTATATATTCCAGGGACACAGTTACTAAATTTAAAACTGCAAACAGATTTGTTCTCTCAGCACACTTGTAAGAAACATTTGATTTTACATTGCCAGTTTTCAAATATTTCTATATACTCCGGCTAGGTAAAACAGTAAGGAACTGGTGTAACTCAGTGATGAATTAATGGCTTGCTCGCTAGTGCAAGCTCTTATTTTCCTCCTTAGCAGATATCGGGCCAGAAATTTTGGGAGAGTTTAATCAAAATCCTCATCAAAAGCCAAATGAGTGGATTTTAAAGAAAGTTTAATTACAGTGGTCAAACCACCCGGCATGATTTGCTTGATTTGATTAACGTAATGAGGAGCACATTTAATGAGAAATGCATTAATTCATTCAAACAAGTGGTTTTATCAGAGGTATTAAGCATCAGCCCAGATTATGTACAGCAGAAACTATTACAGCAAAAATTGACCGAGGTCAAAACAGTAGTCATGCCATAATTACAAGCTCTTAGCTGTAATCTACCAGTTGAACTTGGGCAGTGCTCATCATGACTGAAAAAGCAGGGTCCCCATTTAAAAAAGCCCCCAAAACACAGGGTTTTGCTTCCAGCTGGGATCTCCATCCCTTTATTTCAGATGTTCAGAAGATTCAGGAACTGGGATTGAGCTCTCTGAGTTTCAGATGGTTATACATGCAGATATTATTAGCAAATGATGGAGCGAGAGCTCCATCCCTAAAAGGAAATGGAGTGTTCCCCGTTTGCTCACTGTTTTACCTCCCTCCTGTCCCTATGGTGTCTTTGGGACACTCCTGTTCCTAAACTGGAACAGAGCGACCTTGGGGGAGAATTATTATTTTCCTTCTGGGAAAGGAAACCTTCTTGGAAAAGAAGAAAAATTGACCTTTAGCAGGAAATATTTGAGAAAAAGAAGAAAGAGTCTCCTTTACATCTTGCTCTCTTAAATTGCCTTCTTTAGATAAATTTCAGCCCCTATATTCCAACTTTCTTGTTTCAGGACCCCTCCCCATGGGCACCCCACAGCACCTTTCACCTCCACCCTCCCCACTGGCACTCCTTCTCCAGTGCCCCCTGCTATATCTCCCAGCAGATGCAAATACTCTTCTCTCTCCTATGCTGCCCTGACCACCGTTACCTCTGACTTCTGCCGTGCTCCCTTGCCTTTAGTCCATCCCCAACTTGTTATTCCTGTAGTGTCTGTGCTACCACTGTGTGAGCCGCCTTTCCTGCTCCTTTGTACTGTGTCTGTATAGCACTGAAACAGCTTTGATTTTCAAGCGCTGTACTAAGCCTGCTTGGCTGCTGGAGCACTTTTTGAGCACTGTTGCATAGTGGACTTAAGCACTATCTATTGCTTAGCCTTTCATCGGCTACCATCAGCAGCTGGCAAAGAAGAGCAGCTTTGAAACTGTTCCCTAAGCGGACAGGAGCCTGGTCAAGGAGCTGAGAAGCGGAGCACAAGCCCAGTTGCAGATAGGATCCTCTGGGAGTAGGTGCATACCGACAAGTGAAGACTGGCGTGGAGGCCATATTTTACTTCCTGATTAAGTCAGCAGGAATACGACAGTAAGACACTAGTATTAGTGTGCCTAAATGAATGTAGGTGCCAAGGTTCACCTGCAGGTTTGGAAGTCCTGATCAAGACCTTCATGAAATAAGCTGAAGTAGAGAACTAGAGATGTCAAAAAATAGACCTAAGGATTTATTTGCTATAATCATAGAAGACGAGCGAGAAAACCATTCCTGCTGAGCTGAAAACCATAATCCTTGGGATTATTTCTGCCACTTGTCTTGAAAACACAAGGAAACAAGAGTAAAAATTGGAATCAGAGTCCCTTTATTTTAGAGAAATCTTGGGATGTGCCTATATCTGACTGCTGCACACCAACAGGAACCCGTGATACTGGCATATAAACACTTGCACAGAGGAAAGTATTAACAGTGACTACCTCACCAGTACACTCAGCAAGTCTGTTCCCAAGGTAAAGAAAATACCATCTTGGAGCAACCCAAATAGCATATACAGACTCACTACAGTAGCTGCCCCTTGATATCACCTTTTGTATCCTTGAGTGGAATCTAGGTGGGAAATCATGAAACATAAATTGGCAGAAGATCATATCTTAAAATACTTTTTCCCGCTATCTCCCAGCCCTGCCTTCAAGCAGTCAACCAACCTTGCTAAACTTATCATCTGAAGAAAATTTCCCAAGGACCAATAAATCTGGCTATATCAGAATGATAAATGCAAAAATCACAATTTATCTCCATAGCCCTCACAAGAAACATCTCCTACAACAGATCTGTGAAAACCAATGGATCCTCAGCATGTCCATCCCAGAATGCAAACTATTTCCTACGTACCATGTACCCCCTGTACCACAGTGAACTCACACTGACAATCAGTATGTGAAACAAAAATGTGGTTAATAACAAGAGAATGTTTCCCAAAACAGCCACGCTCTCTCTTAGCATTCAGCCCTCATCCTCAAGGGAATTCTACAAAAGAAACTGGAAAGACGAAGCTGGGATTAAAATTAAGAATTCGATGGGACACCAAAAATTGTTGATTCCAACAACGATGTTAATTTTATGGAACATTACAATTTCCCTCAGATACGACTTGCTAATCTCAGTTTCTCAGGAGATAATTACCTGTGCATTTCTTCCGTCCTGTGTTCAGTAGAGCTGAAGACCTTATTACCGCTCCTCTTACTAACATCCCCTCTATTCCTGTCATCTCAAAGTACCTGACTGATTAATATAATGAAACTGAACTCAGATAAATTGCTTCCGACCTTTGCTTATCTGGCAGTTTGCTAGTTATGTCCCTGCTTCTGTTTTTTGCCCCTCGACTTGTCTGTTTTTTCAGGTGTACTGATAACAGATACTGTCTCTCTCCACAGATATTCCTTCTTAGTGTTATGACTGTTCCCTATTACCAAAAAACCTGCCCAACCAGGTTTCCACTTTGGAAATACGAGGCATGGTTCCAGATATGGCTCCAGTTCTGACTCACAGATTCCTTTTTGAATAGTTATATGGCTTTTAGTCTGGCATTATCCAAGCTCTCAACTGCTTCAAAGAAATATTTGGGTTTATGCAAAGAATACGAACACAACTTAATTGGCCAAACATCAGTCACTACTTCTAAAAGGAAAGGAAGCATCGTTAACTCAGATCTTTCCAAAATAAAAGTGAAATATGACATGGAGAAGATTCAGGAATATATTGTTCAACACAGGGCAGTTATGCACCACCCAATCCAGTCAGAGACGAAAATTTTTACTGTCACCTCTCTCTGATACTTCCCAGGTACTGAATTGGTCTTTGGCAATGCTCATTGCAATGATGCAGTATATTATTTGCTTCTCCCCTTCATCCATGGAGCTCAAAAAACCTATTTACTTCCCTGCATCCGAATTCAGTAACTTAAAGCTGTAATGGCTTGGGAAAGGTTAACCAGTATCTTAGGAAGGGAATTGACATAATTTTGCCTAGGAAATTTCAGTGAGCAGTTCCACACAAATTAAAATATATGGATCTAAAGAATAGCATGATATGTTTTAGGAAGTATTAAATATGCCAGTACACAAAGCTTTGAGGTAAGGTGCAGATCTACCACCCTCTGTCCAACACCATACACTCCCTTGGGCTTGCAGAAGTAGCTTGTATTGTTCTGCTCATACAGCATGCAGTCCTTGCTGCACACTTGGAAGTTATTCTTTGCAAACAAGTACTGAAATTTCACATCCAGGGCAGAAGTTCTACGCATTTCTTTCACTGAAAGGCACTCAAAGAAAATTGAAAACAGGATTAAGGAAAGGATTTTAAAACTTGTATTCCTCATCTTGAGAAACTAGGGGTTATCTGTGACCCTGACCACACATAAGACCTGCAACCTCAGAATTACCATGTACAAAGTAAATGTTTACCCCGTATGTGCCTGTCACCATGGAAAAGCTCGGGGAACATATGGAAAGGATTTTTTTGCAGGTCCAAAGGAAAAGCAAGCCCCCACATCTCTTCCTCCTACTCGGATACAAAGCAGGAGCTTTCTTCCAGCAGGCAGTTTGTATCAGTGGGCTCTGCTAGGCAGTACGGAGATAATTCTCAGCATTGATAAATGGGAACTGCTAACATAATATAAACATTTGGTGAAAGCAAAATATTTGCCAAGAACCTAAAAGGCTGGGTGCTTAAAGCAGCTCTCCACGCTGGCTTTCCTTAGCAAGGTGCACAAGGGACAGGCACGCAGCTATCAGTCCCACCACTGGCTCCTAAGTGATCAAACCTTCAGTGCATCGTACCTATGTCCTAATGAGCCGTATTTAATTCCCTTCTCCCTGTTTGGCTGTGTCACTGCAACAAAAGTCTCTGCAAGAAACGGAGATGTTTCTGGAGCAGTAAAACAGCTCCTGCCACTCCTGATCCAGTGTTTTACTGTGCCTGTGGCACCTGCCCCAGGGCTGGTACCACCATCAGCTTCTTCCACACAGTGGCTTCTGACTTGGCCATCCGGTTTCGGCTACCAAGAGCCCGCTATAACATCTTTCTGCACCACTGCAAATTTGCAGATCCAGGTGCTGATTGTTGGAAGAAACACACAAATTCAGCCCATTAGTGGCTCAACCTCATTTCCCACCCACGAGTGGGTAACGTGTGAGCAGCATCAGGGATGGTGGGGGAGAAAGGATGAAGTGTGAAAACAACGTGAGACGAGGATGCCCAAGCTGGCAGGCAACGAAAACCAACTTCCACCCTCCTGGGCGGCCACAGGGTCCTTCCTTGACAGGCCCATGGAAGGGAGAGGCAGCGGGAGCACAGGGTGCAGCGATGGCGCGGTGGTGCTTACCTTCTCATTCTTCCTCTCCTCAGCCTTGCTGGTGGGGCCAGGGGTGACGGGGCCACCCAGGGGGCCGCTGCTGGCCTCGCCGTTGAGGTGGGCCGCACTAACGTTGGGCGGGGTGATGGCAGCGGCGGCGGAGGTGAGGGGGATGAGGGGCCGGGCCCCTGGGGTGGGCGGCTGGTGGCCATGCTGGGGGGAGATGGCGGGGTGAGGCCGGATGGCTGCCGCTGGCAGGCGGGAGGGTGAGCTGGGTGTCCGCAGGGGCGAGACTGTGGCGGTGGGTCGCTCCGGGGCTGGCACCGAGGGGTGAGCTGTGGAGGGAGGACAGAGCACAGTTAAGACCCCCCCTGCACTGCCAGACCCATGGCCATCACTGCCATGAGGTTCCAGGGCCTGAGAGAGAACTAAGCTCTTAGTCTTAGCCCAGGATATCTCAGCCTGCAAGTGTTTTTGTCTAAATCCTAGAAATCCCCCTCCTGGCTGCTAAAAGGCCTGTCTGCCGTCAGCAAAATGGCCAGTCCTCCCTAGTGATGTGACTGGGGAATGGCCTGACCATCCCTGCCCATGCCTGGAAATGAACAGCAAGCCTACTGTGTTTTTAAAATACCTTATCTCGTTCCAGCTGAGCTGTTTACTGAACCTCCAGGATGCCCTCCTAACCTGAGAGTTTTTGGAGCAACGCAACATGGGACCTAAAGGGTTAGCCCAGATGATCCACACTGACCTGGCAGGCAATTACAAAGGAAGATCTCTTGTTTCAGCCCTAACAAAATGATCAACAGCACATCACTGTGCTGCGCAAGATAAATTAAGCAGAAATCCACTGGAGGATTTCTGAGCTCGGCCTCGTCTCTGCCATCAAAGTCCCTAAGGGACTACGTAGTGCCTTTTAGTCTTGCTGCCCCTGCTGTGCAAACCCTGCCTACAAGCACTAGGAACCGGGAATTAGCACTTGTCTGTTTAACGGTGACAGTGAAACACTGCCGAGGTCAGCTCTCCAGGGATTTGGGACCCTGTTGCATGCCTCATGGTGCAAAAAGTGTGATAAAGCTCCAGGTCCATTTCCACAATGATGTTGCCTTTGACTTCCAGGTTGGTTGATTGCTTAGGTGTAACACTCCTTCAAGTATGTACAGATCAGAAGCTGAGTCCACACTCAGACATTCCCTCACTTAAATGATTCAATAGTAGGACTAGCTGGAAAATGCCCATTTCTCAAATGATTTCAAGGTTTCATAATCTGGTGTAGTTCTGCCTCAGTGCAAAAATTTGAATGTTTGAACATTTTTCTGAGCACAGCCTGTTTACTCACTCCACAATAGCCTTTATTCTGGTCAGGGCATTCACCTGGGATCTGAAAACACAGGATCCGGTCACTGCGCTGTTGTCCTCTGCGGAGAACAGCTCTGGGCAACCTGATCCAGGACAGCACCACAGCTGAAGTCTGGTTGAACTACATCCATTCTTAATGAAAAGCTTTAAGTCCAATAAATCAGCTTTTCTTTGACCAAGAAGCACTTTTCTGGAAAATTTCTGACCCACTCTGATCCGTGGTTTTCTTACAAATTCATCTAAAGGATACACTTTTACGTAGGACCAGCTGGAGTTCACTCAATCTATAACGAAACAACAATGCTAGAACAACTCAAACTATTTTCTGTTTGCATGGTTAACAGTGGCACCCATTACCAGGTATTGAAACAATAGGGAGTGCTATTAATCATATTCACTACACCAGTTGAGCACTCCTGCCAGGAGGGAATATCATCCCCCAGCCTTATGCCCTATTATCCAAAGTGATACTGAACATGATGGGCTAGCGATCATCAGATTAGCACCTCCGAAGTTTACATGATTCTTCCTCACAGTAACTCCTTGACTCTATAACATCTCTTTTTATTAACATTGCTTATAGCAAATCAACACAACTATCATTAACCAGTCTTGAACTGGATGTGATTTTACCATGTAGCATAAGGAAGGGTCTAAAAGTTGTTATTACAGACACCTTCAAGACTATTCTTACTATTACTTACCATTTCCCTCTCCCTGGATTACCAAGAACATATATTGGAAAGTGCAATTCCTTTCCAGAGAGCCAGACAGGGCACCACTGGTTATCTTGAAGTGATTCCCTCCTTCTGATTTTCCTGTTTGGAATCTGTGTGATGAGCAACAACTGCTGCCAGAAATCTAATTTTCTGGGATGGTTAAGCTTGCAGGGTCAAGGTTGTAGGGAGCAATGATTTTCCTAAATTTAGAGGAAAAGCACAATAATGGAATTTCACTGCATGTACCTGGATGCAGAAGACTGATTTGATAATCATATTAGGCACATTACTTCTTTCATATAGGGCTCAGTGTTTCCAGACACAAAGGAAACAGAAAACATGAGAAACAGTAAAACAAGTGGCCTGAGAAAAATCAACTCTGAGCAGAGTGCTCACATTTTATTCTGTAATTTCATCTGCTTACTGTTACAATGCATGCCTTTGCTCTGGGATCTCTGGATCTGGACTGTGCTGCATCAAACGTGCTATTAATTAGCAATGCTCACTGAAGGCTATTTTTGTTCTACACCACTCATATTTCATTTTGGGTGTATTCCTACATTAGTGGCCTTGTGCAAAATTGATTTGTTACTCATGTATATTGCAAGCCAACAGAAACGTGATTTGAATACTGTGCCAGCTCGCCTCTCTTGGAAAGCTTTTCTAAAAGTCAGTGTGCATTGCCCTGTCCTGCAGACTATGGAGACCTTTTGAGGAGCTCTGGTCCACAGGATACTGGTGAGGAACATCCATTATGGAGAAAAATACTGATAATCATGAAAAATTTCCTTTACTTATCCTGGTAAAGGTTTACTTGATTAAAACAACAATCTCATGAACCTTCTGGAAGGGCTGGAGAACTCCCTGCTTAGGAGGTTTTGGAGCAGCTCTGTGGTCCCTGGATCACCCTGCCTGCCAACTCCTTGCCACTTTAAGATGTCAGAGTGACCTGGAGGAGCAATCTTAAATTAGGGAAGCTCCTGGAGGTGTAGCACAGCAGTGCCATGGAAGGAAGGCGTGGGGCATGCCAGGTGCATGGGAGAAAATGATCTGTCACCTCAGTTTCAGGGGAGTCTGTCTGCCTTTTAACATGGGCACAGGAGGCACCAGGAGCACCCGAATGCTTCCTGAGAGCCCTGCCCAAGAAGGGACACTTCTGCCTTTGCATTGTGGGAACAGAAGGGCTTTTGGGAGGGCATGACTTGA
Source organism: Burhinus bistriatus (assembly GCA_013397275.1). NCBI lineage: Eukaryota > Metazoa > Chordata > Aves > Charadriiformes > Burhinidae > Burhinus > Burhinus bistriatus. The sequence continues at coordinate 93,265 of VYXH01000551.1, forward strand.
GGGGAAAGCAGCACTTTCTGAACTAGACAAAAAGAGGATAGATTTTTATAAATTAGGATAATTTATAAAGAGGATTATTCTCTAGTGTGACACGGATGCCACGTAAAGTCCTGCCACTGTTTGCTAAGCAGAGGTGTCTGCACTGTTCAAGATTCAGATTCACACGTGTTTGATTACGTTTGGTCTGGAGCATGTAGGAGGTGAGATTAGACGGTGATAACGGTGCCTTCTGGCTTCAAAAGGTATGAATCCATGACTTTCACTGCAGTGTATTTCTCATTTGTGCCTGCTCTGTTTTGTATCTAAGACCTCAGGTTTCACCAGTCACAGTCCTTACTGATCTGCCTTTGTAAACATAATGGCTCACATCCCCATAAAATATCAGAAACAAAATGTTTTAAATTTTGCTATAAAGTTCCACCACAGGATTTACTTTTACTTTATTCAACATCAGAGCTGTTTAACATCAGGGAAAGGGGAATAAATTGTACTCTAGAAAATTGTGCTGTACATCAGAAAAGGAACCTAGAAAGAACAGAGGCCCCCTGGTGTGAGAAGCTCTTACTCTCATTTCAAAAAGGTGGCAGTATTTTTCAGATCTTTTGCTTTATCACTAACACTGGGTCCCGTTCTGCCTAATAAATACCTTTCATCCCTGAAGCCCAATGAAATGCTTCTTAATTTTAAGTCATGTATTACTTGCCCTGCGATAAGGGCAGTATTTTTCCATCAGCACACCAACTGGACTCAGAACTGTTAATCTCCTCAGTATGCAGGGTGCTTGCTTTCACTCAGATAAATTGTATAAATATTTGTAAACACTATAATCTATTTCAGCTGTAGCAACAGAACAATCTGATAAACACAACGCGGTTCCCAGAGATCAATAGAAGCCCATAAATATTACAAGCAAATAAAACATACTCTATTCCACATTGACTGAGCTGTGACTAAAACGAGAAAGCAAGCTGCAGATTCGAAAGGCTTATGCTCGAGGGGTGCGACATCAATCCCGCCGACGCAGGACGAGAGGCACCGGCAGGCGTGCACACATACCCATCTGCATGGCGTTGCGGGTCTGGCTGGCTGGCTGCTGAGCTGAATACCTCAAGCAGTTATTCAGCTGCGGAGAGGCCGCCTGTAGCTGGGGATGCGTCTGAGGAGCAGTGATAGGAACAACCGGTCTGACAGCTGTGGTGGAGCTACTGTGACCAGCCCCGATGGGGTGGATGGCTCCTGGGGCTCCTTTTGTTGTCGGAGCTACCCCAGCTCCGCTGTTCCTGGGCTGCCCAGCTCCTACTGGCACCCTGCATGGAGACAAGGCACAGTGTAAGCACACTGCAGAGACCCCGATACCCAGCCACAATGCTGATAAGCACCCCCAGCTACTTAGGGGGTTCAACGTGATACCCTCTCAGGTGTTAAAGTGAACCAAGATATAGATGTATATTTATCTTTATGGGACACAGTCATAAGCATGCTGGAGGACATTTTCCCCCCTTTATCCTGTGGGAAGAAGTGCAGGATAAAAATCACTTTTTTTCTTAAGCTACATTTCTGTCTGAATAGTTCCTAGTAAAATCACAAATCTAAATTCAGAAGAAATTGATATCTCCCAAATGTCATTTTATGTGCCACAGGCCATTTTACAGGCACTAATGGAGTGATAATTAAAACAGACTCAGAGATCCTTTCTTAGGACCAAACCTGCATACAGCCCCACAGGGAGAAAAAAAGATGGATAACACCATATCTGTGTGTGGCTGTTGAAGGGGACTGAAAAGCAGCAGAGCTGGCAGGGCTTGGCTTGGCTGAGCACTTACCCTAGCCATGTAACCAGTCGTACCTTAGACTTGCTAAGGAAATGCAAAAGGGAAGGGAATGCAGCTGACCTTACTGAAAAGAAAATCCAAACAATAATCGACCCCTCTGTCACTGCTCACTTAAACTGTATGCATAGTTTGCATTTCATCTGAGTGGCTGGGTAGACCTCAGGGGGGAGGAACAAGGCTCTCTCTCCTATGCAATGAGTTCAGCCTAGAGCAGGTCTTGATCCTCTTACCACGGAGCTAGAAACTCTCTGACCAGGGCAGGAGACCACTGGGGAGGACAGAAGGACACCAATGGACAAACTCAGCTGCTGCTCAGCAGCTCTTTCTCAGAGTTTCTTACCCAGGTTCCTGAGTAATCTACTACCCCAGCAGTAGATGCCATGAAACAGAGGGTTCATTTTGTGCTGTTCTCTCCTGGGCTGCTCCATGTGCCAAGGCCTCCTCCAGGAAAGGACAGCAGAGGGGATATGATGCAGAACAAAGTATGGTGGAGGACATGGAAATGAGACAGTGCAGGAGGTTAGCAAGGGCCAAGAGGATAACAGAAAGGGTGCAAGACCAACCTATGGGGGGTGGGATTGGGAGAACTTCTGGGGCCCCAAAACTATTGTGTGGGAACACAGAGAGGAGAAGAGCAGAAAGAAGGAGTATGCTGAACAATCTGGCCCAATTCAGAGGACAGGACAGACAGAAGAAGCAACCCTAAGAAAAGAGTGGAAAGGGGAAGAGCCAAACGAGTAAAATTCTGACAGAAAGAGATCAAAACACAGGCTGGAAGATATGGTTTGAAAGTGCAAAACATAGCCATCTCCTCTGCGCAGTCCCTGCTCCCCCCAAAATCACAGGAGGAAAAACAACGCTGTGGTGTCATAAAATCCTTGACTCATCTCATCGTGCAAGGCTTGCCTGGATTACATTTTGCTAAATGAACCTGTGGGGTTTTTTTTCTTCAATTTTTTTTCATCAGCCTCCAGGTAGGGGAAAGCTGGGAATCCCACCAGATGGAAATCTTGACTGTCTGTCATCTGCTGTGAAGAGCTGGCAGGGTAGCATAAGATTCAGCTGGAGCTGGCTTGGCCATCTGCACTACACTGAGTTTGCCAGAAAAGCACACCTAACACTCCACGGAAAGCCGCGTTGAGGTAAACATGCACACCAACAGTTACAGAAACTATCTGTGACTCCCACAGAGCTGGACAGATGCTGGATATGGCAAATTTTCTCTGCCACCCTGTGCCTGACCATCCATCTAAAGGGTCTTATCCTTTTTCCACCACGCTCTACTTACACATGTGCTTTGGCAGCTTATAAATCTAGTTTAGTGTTATTAAATTCATGGGCAACTTCTTTTTCTTGGGTTTTGTAGGGAGTGGCAGAAAAACATGCATGAATCTCATTCTCTGCTTTGCTGTCAAAGGGGAACAAAGGAAGCAGAAAGTGCAGCAAATAGATTTTGTTGCTATCAGATTTTTCTTGCTGTTCTCACTGAGGGTGATTTACAGAGGAACTTAATTAGCTCACAGGATCATAAATATAATCATAAAGCTGCTTTCGGGTTTTGTGGAAAGCACTTTTGCCCTTTAGCACTTCTCTCTGTCTTGTTCTAGCTGTGACATGCTGCATTTAATAAAGTCTTGCTGATTCAGATCACCAACACTTCAGCACAAACTTCTTTACTAATTAAGAGCTGAAAAGGCAAGGAGTGAAGGCAGCCAAGGGGCTCTATAAAATCAGGTAAATACATTTAGGTTGATGAACAGTGAAGACCCCCTGAATTAATGTTTTTTTTTGACTGAAATGCAATATTAGGACTGTCAGCAGGTTTAGTTATCATCTTCTAATCCGCTCTTAACTTTTGGTCTTGCTCAGTCCACATATTACAAACCTGACATAAACTGAAGATGGAACAAACCCGGATCAATTTTTCAAGATCAACACTGTCTGAGTTGTGAGGTGCCTTTCTCTGGAGAGAAGTAAAATATGGTGGAGGCAGTTTCCATGTGGGAGGAGAGACTGAGAGCATAAGAGAAGGAGTGAGTTTGATTTGCAAACCCACGGTTGCTCTAAAGGAGATATGGGCATACTCATGGCAACACTGGCCTGCAAGGAACATGTGGGGCAGAACAGTCTAGGACACACCGATGAACTTTCTCCTCAGCTTGCAGACTATTTCAGAGTGGGCTCTAGATCAGAAACACTCTTTGGTTTGTTGTTGTCCAATATCAAACTCTGACAAATGTCATTCCTCTCCAAACATGCTATTCTTCCCTCTTCTCCTCTTCTGCAACAGAGACAGAGGCAGCTAAAAGCTTCTGAACAATTTACTGAACTCTCCTACCACTTCTGAATTTTAACAGTTCAAACATTAGTCTTGATCCAAACGATCCAAGACCTTTGATTTAAGAAAAACAAAATCTACATGAGGAGGTACTGAAAAGCAAGACACAAGCATTCCTTATTTTGTTTATCTCCATTACATGTCCGGTAGTTTCATAAGAATAAAAAAATCATCAGTCAACAGATTCTTTACAATAGTAAAACCTGGGCTCATTGGAATTTGTAAAGTCAGAGATTGTAAATGCCACCATGTAACACAACTAGTGAAGTCTTCTGAGAACATGGATAACTCCAATGCTACAACCAGCAAGTTTCATTACTCAAGTATGCAATGCCACCAGAAAATTTCTGGGAAGAAGAGTGTGATTTAAAAACAGCTACGTCATTTTCAGCATCCTCCAGATGCAGAATCCCTCTCAGCCCCAGCTCAGGCATATCAACCTTGGCCAGTGGTCCTCACCTTGAAACAGGTGTCACGTAGTTGCCTGGGAAGACGCCAGACATCCCACTCCTCAGAGACGTCCCCTTGAACCAGCCGTCCTGGCACTTCTCAATGACCCGGTACATCTCACCTTTGCGGAGCTCCAGTTCGTCATTCTTCTGAGGCTTGTAGGCGTACAGGGCTAGGTAGCTGTGGGGAGAGGTCACACAAGAAAAAAGCACACAGCTGACACCACCTGTCTTGCTTCGACTCCAGCCCCACAGAGCAGAAAGTGAGCAGAAACACTGCTCAGAAATGGTAGTTAAAAAGAGACATCATTACAGCATACCAAACAAGGAACATCAGACACAAGATCAAGTGGATGCTAATACGATAAGGGAGTAACTACTCAGATTAAAGGGAGGGGGTAATTTAGAAACTCAAAGGACATCCTTCTCACTGAGGGCACAACCAAAGCAAAACACTGCCACAAAGCAGCACTGAAGTTAAGGACTTAGCAGCAGTTTCAGAAGGACAAGGCAATTACAGAGACAGCCAGAGCAACCAAGACTTGAGCAGGAAGGCTTTGCAGACTAACATCTGGATGAAATATATATTTGTATGCTTAAGGATGGGAGCCACCTCTACTGTGGATTTTCAGAAGAAGCTTTCCATATGAGTAGGCTACTTCAAAAACATTTAAGGCAGCTTTTCTTGCAGTGTTCTCAATGCTATTTATGCTGACCAGGTTTAGAAACAACACACCAAACCATTCACGGAATCAAGGAATCACGGAATTCTGATCCGGTATGGTAATTCTTGCATTATGTGGGTAAACCAAAAAGTGACAGAGGGCCAAATTCTGCAAGGGGATTTTTACTTAAGTAAGTGAAGTGGTAGAATTCGGCTTTGGATGTTTTGCATGCAAGTATCCTAATAAATCTTTAATAGAGGACCCAATATGTAGAACTTTTTATTTAATTACAGCTTTTATTTATTCTCTTTATTTAGAATCTTTCTTTTTATCTCTCTTTTGTTCTTCTGTTACTACTTCAGGGATGTGTCTAATGTTGTGAAATAACTACAACTTAAAGTCTCCAAAGATATGTTCTCTGTTTAGAGAGATCCTTGTTGACAATTAAAAGTGATCGCTTGCACTTTGGGGAATAATGGAAAAGTCGGGATAGGATAGCAAAAGTGAACACACAGAACAACACTTTCTTTGTAAATAGCAATTTTTTTTTTGGTACTGTCGCCTTTTTACAAATGCAGAAAGGGATTTCTGGTAATTCTTGATCAAGGTTGTGCCTTCTTGAGTGTTTTCTTTATTTATGCTTTATAGGCAGTGCAGAGAGATTAGGACAAATGGGGAAGCACTTAGAGAGAGTGCATTTACACTACAAAGTGCAGCAGAATGCTCTTAGGCTCGGGGGTGGGTGAGAAGAGGCTTGCTACCCACCTTACAGCAGCGAAACAGAGAAATAATGAAAACTATAACCATTGTGATTGTAGACTTGCAGCCAATAAAAATGATACATGGCTTTTTACTTCTGCTCTCCAGGAAATATAATTGAGGAATAAATCCTGTTAGTTTTCCTGATTCTACTCCTTTATGGTACCGGTAGATTTCCTTATTTTTATTCTGAAGGCAGTAAATAAACAGCAGTAATGAGCAGAATATGAAATATTTGGTAACAGCTCCTTGGGGCATGCTTAGGCTGATATGCCTGGCTCTGTCTACCACATGCATGGGGTACAAAGACCTAACCAGAAACTGTATTTCATTAGTCAACAGATGGGAGAAACCATCCTGCACATCCTTTGTTTAGCCTATATAATCAGGTGGTCCTGAGCAGGTCTGTAGCTGTTCACCTGATGGAAAACATGAGGCTACATATGAACTGAAGAACATTAAAATGCATCACCCTGACATGAAATAAGGTTGCATGCTTCAGTGCTAATCCTTCAGCACTGCGCTCTGCTAGGACATAACAGAAAGTGCCAGACTGCACTCACTCGAGGGAGCAGAAAGTGTGGATTTGACTACCCCTTTTTAAGTTGTTGCTTACACAGCGCTCATATTCAGAAGGTATGGGTAAAGCAGGAAGTCAAGGACAGAGCATTTTAGATAGATTTACTTAGCCCTTTCCCCAAGGGGCTACATGTAATAATGTAATTTACAGGTTGAGGTGCTGGAAGAAGGTGCAAGGAAAATTACCCTAAGTGGATCACAGGCTGCTTTCCCTTGCAGCTATCTCCAGCTCTCCTACTAGTTTCTCTCTGTTCCTCCCTGCAAATTCTCCCATCTCAGCCTCCAGTAAGCCTGAATATCCAATATCACAATGAGGCTAAACATCCTCCAGTGAGAGTATCAAAATCCTTGCAGAAACTAAAAGAAAGTGTACAACAGCTCAGCCTGGACTCCATGCCAAAACTGACCAACCTCTGTAAGGCTTTAACTGATGAAAACTTGTATGTGATAACCACATAACGTGACCCTGGGACAACAGAGGTGATAGGCATTTTCTTTGTAGACCAGCGATCCCGCCACCTACATGGGACAGTAAGGATGCCCATCCCTGGGGGTTTCCTCTATTAGTCTGCAAGGAGTTGGGGGCTTCTCCAAACCCAGTGACAGGCCCAGCCAGCATCTGCTGCCTGGCCGTGGATGGCATGCCAGCCCTACGGGGACAGGCGTACGCCCCATGTACTGGCAGAGAAGGGGGCTGTGGGAGAGATGGCAGGATGCCTGCTCTTATACATGGCTGAAACTAATTTGAGCGCAGGCAGCTTCCCTCCTCAGAAAGTGTTTCTGGGCTTTTCCTCTGGCAGGGAATCAGGTCTAGTGGTCCTGTTTGCTGAGGCTGACTTTGCCTTAAGCCAAAGTCTTTGGACTTGGACACATTTCACCGTTCTCCAGATTTTAGGTGTGAAAATTCACCAGCAAACTCTCTGCAACTGAGAAGAGGTGTTAAAACAGCAATCTTAAATCTCGCAAAATGTAATAGCAAGTTATTCTGGGCTATGTGAAACAGTGAGGCTAAGGGTTAGGGAGCAGGACCTAGAAGAAGCCAAAATATTTATTAAAAGTTCCCTAAAAAAAGGCCTAAGTGAGAAGGTAGCTCATGTTCTTGGCCTTGGGGAGCTGCCTGTGACTACACTTACAACGCAGAAGCCCCAGGGCTCTGTCTAGGGTTGTACCTCCCCAGTTCTGCTACAGCTTACAGATAACGCTTCCCCTTTGACTGGAACTTGGCTCGCAAATGCAAAATGACAGACCAGATTACAAGGCTGCTTCACGAGGGAGATGACAGAAGAAGCATGGGAGGGGAGGCTTGCTGAGGCACAGATGCAGGGGCATTGCCAGAGAGCTGGAAAATGTCCTGATTCAGCAACTAAATACTGGAAATACTGCCAGTTACTGATTCCCTGGGCAACATTTGAAATAAATTTGTGCCCCACTATGTGCCACACAGGCTGCACAGGGTGACCACAGGGTGACGATGAGACCTTTCTGTGGAGCAGTGAGTGACGTGTGGTATGAAGATCAGGTATGAAGCTCTCACCTTAGTAGCCAAGAACAAACCTGTTTTGGTTCTGTTCCAACTCCCCTATTCTCCTTAAAGCAGATTTGCTATGTTATTTTAGGATTTTATTTGTGATTTCAGACCTTGTTTTAGCCATATCATAAAACCTTGAAATACCGGTGTGCATATGTGTGTGTGTCCATGTAGTTCTACTGCTTTCACAAGGTATATGTGATGAGAGGAAAGGGTTCAGTAGTTTAACTAGACAGATACCAGATAAACCAACCAGGCTAGAAGAGATTTATTATAATGAAGTCTAGTCTTTTTGTTCTGTATCTAGTCAACCTTCTGTTATTCTACACACTATTCAATAAGCCCATATGCCCATGATATGAAATTCATTCGCTGCATTTGTTTATGGCACTGAAAAACTGCAATTGGGTCATTTTTTCTGGTTAATGATGAATGTATCGGGTATTTGATTGCATGGGACTACACCAGAAGATTTTCTTTAGCTGAGAGGCATTCTATTTACTTCACAGTGATTCATACAGCTGTAATAAATAGGAGTCTAAAAGGGCTCACAGAGAAAGGGGGAAGTCTTGATTTTCTCTACTCATTTTTCAATTTCAGCAGAGGCTGGGTCATGTATGAAATTGTGATCTCTCCCTTCTCAGAATACTCCTGAGCTGAGATTCAGGCTTTCAGATTTCAAACACATGCACACATATACACATGATTGGAAACAAAGAGTACATAGGGACTGAGATGAGCTGCTTACATATTGAGAGGGAGCTGGACCTTCGGTGGTGTTCCCTGATCTCCAATTATTGCACTTGTCCTGGGACCAGCCACCGTGGCTGTTCCAATTGAAGAGGAATCCTGAAAATACAAAAAGAAGAACACACAAGGATTAAGATGAAGCCCACCATTTCCTAAAATGCTATGGGGTGAAGGCACAGAGGAAAAAATCACGTATTTTACCATTCCCAGACTTTCTAACTTCATGATACTGCATTAAAAAAGACATCTTTAAGCCTTACATTCTAAAAATACATTTCTGACACAGGGGATATTAGGTTATTAACAGCTTTTCCATGTACCTGTCAAAGAAATTTAGTTGTACTTTGCATGCAGATCTTAAAAGTTTTAGAACACAAAACTACTCGACTGCTTTGTAAAATCAGCTCAACATGTACATCTCTGCAGCAGTACCTTCTTTGGTAAAGGTAATCTTTTCCCCTCAAAAGCTTGTTTTAAATTTGCAGTCTTTTGGTTAATGGTTATGGATCTATGGAGAAGACGACTCTATCAAATTTCTGAAATGCAGTCTCATCTCTGTATCCTGTTTTTATCATCAAGAATATTCTTCTCCTTAAGAAAAAGGTGACAACACAATCCAAACCAGGAGTACCTCTGAATGGAGAAAGTAGGAGTCCACTCCACTTTTACCACAGCAAATAAATTCCCACTCTTATATAGAGAACTTTTTCAGCTATTAATGTTGAAAGGCAATTCTAAATGTAATCGTTCATTTTTCAAAGCTTAATGCTCAGCAAAAGTATGCAGGGCAAACTCTTTTGAGTTGTCTCACCAAAGTCCCCATTCATCTATGTCAAAAATTAATCCTGACTGGAAACTTCTCCTGAAGTAATGCCAAGGGCTGTAGCAACAGATCTTTGCTGCAAAGACAGGGTAGAGCTGGGCTGATGGGACTTCTAATGGTTTACTTGAGCAAAAGGCTTTTTTAAGTAAGTCTAACAAAATGCTGCACGCACATCCATATGCAGAATGGCTCTACAAAGTAGGATCCAAAGTTTATGCAGAAATTGCAAGTTCAGACAGAGCCTGTTACATACAAAAAACACTCTGAGCAGTTCACAGACATCCAGTGCAGCTTTTCTGTTTCCAAATGCTACCAAAAAACCCCAGTAAATATTGATTTATTTTGGGACCAGAAACATAGGGACATTTTATTGCACTTACAGATGACACTGAATTAAACCAAGACACATATTGCTACTTAATTAATGGATTTCAAGGTCACCTCATTCCAAAGAAGCCCACATAATTATTACAGTGTAATGCCTTGATACTGCATTCCTAATCTATATTGCTTTGCTATATTGCTTTAACACAATATCATTGGGAAATCATGCAGCAAAATTGAAGACACTGCTCTGTGATTCCACAGCTTTTGGCAAACAAGCAGCGCGTTGTCTCCTCTCTCACCGACATCTATGCTCAATCATGAAGTTGTAGTGACAAGTACATCTCCTTTTTCTCATTATTTCCCCTCACTTTCTGGCTGCGTGCTCAAACAAGGAAGGTTCCAGGCAGCTCTTAGTCCTCTGTGTAAAAGTAAGTGTTCTTTCCAGTTCTGTGACTAAGGCTTTGTTAATCCTGCCTGTCACGTCAGTGAGATAATATCAACTTACAGAAGAAAACCCCAACCCACCCAAAAATGTAGGAATAGTTGGAGAATGATCCCTTATTTGTTATTTCGAGCTGGTTAATGAGGTTAGGGATTGCGGACGATGTTGGGCAGAGAGACCTGGCAACCGCCTCGCCCAAGCGGTAAGTGAGAAATTGGCTGGTTCAAACTTCTTCATGTTGTGCCACCAGTGTATGCCTGCCCTGAGCTACAGAAGCTGCCTCCAAGAAAACAGAAAACAGTTTGGTCCCCACCCTTTCTTGGTAGGACAAAACACTTTGTTTTCACCTCATGAGAAACCAGAGTTGAGTGAACAGCCTCAGGGTGCAACCGTAAAGGCAGAGAAGATCACAGCAGTGTAAGACATGTGCTACCCCTTCCTTAGCTCCTATGATTCTCTCTCCACACACTCGGTAAAGGCAGAGTTTGCAGAGGTGCTGCTATCCCAGCCCTGAGTGCCCACTGCAGGCACCCTGGGCTAAGCCAGCTGGTCTGCAGAGAGACGAGTTGAAGCCCGGAGACTGGTGTAGCTGTTGGCATCATCCATTTGCCTGTTTGCACTGGCTGCAGTGGCTTTTGTGTCTTCTGTGTTACTGGAAACATGAGCCCAAGTGCCTTCTATGTGTTATTATGCTTGCGCTAACCTACAGTCCTACAGATTAAGACATCATGTAATTGTCATTCAGTGTTGCTAGATGACATAGTTGCTTTCTTCCCTTGAATAATCAGGAATAAATCTCCATATTTCTGTATGTTCTCTACCCACCTGACATTCCGTTTCTTGCCTATGGCCTGTTACTGTAATATTGGTGCATCTGGTGCTAGCCTGGACCCTACAAACCATTAATTTTTGCCATTTTGCACAGCCTCTTATCATATGCATCCAAACTCTAAATCAGTGCCTGCTTCCTGGTAGTGCTCCAGTTTCTCTTTAGATGCTCTTCCCTGCAGGTTTGACACGATGGTGTACTTGTCAGTCTGCCTATGACCCCACTTTTCATCATCAGGTTTTACTCCACAGGACCCGCTGGCCTTCCACTGCATTGAATTCAGCTTTTATGTTCACATCTTGGCATTTACTTTCACACAAGTATTCTCCTCTGCAGCTTCGTCTGCCTCTGTGCTCCTTGATGAATTCTCTCAGTGGCTGCCTGATTGCTACTGTACATCTGAATGTTCACCAGCTTTGTATTTAAACTACAGTCCCTGACACGGTTGGTGAAGGCTTTCTAAGCCTCCTCTTTCAAGGTCCTGTTGTCTCTCTTGTTTATCACTGATTAGCTCATATTATAAGCTACGCTATTGCTAGATAATTTTGCGAGATAATATTTGCAATAAGATTTTGAAGAAACTGAATTTTGTGAGAGAATAATCTACTTCTTCACACTTTCGATTACATTTGTTGGAAGTTTATCTTTCCATTTTCCATTCCTAGAATTTTATGTGGGTCTCCCCAGCTACTGGTAACACTAATAAACCTACCAGAGCACACAGCAGGCCTTTCTCCATCACAGCTAGTAGCAGGGTTTAGTTTGTTTTCCTTCTTTATTTAGCCCTGGAGCCAGGTTGTACTTTTGCTATTGTGATCTAAGGAACAAGCTACTAAACATGTCCTTCTTTCCTTGTCATCTACTCAGGGGAATAGGAATCCAAGACGACACTCTGATTTTTTTGTTCTCTGCTTTCATACCTTTTGAGAGGTCTGTGTGCCACATCCTTCCTTTCTGATTGCACCTCCCTGTGTGATCCACCTTTCTGTGGCATCAGGCACGCAAATCCAGCCACGCACAGGCATTACACAGGGAGGGCCCAAACAATGCAGCATTTGCATCTTCATTCTTCTTCCACCTCTGCTACTCACCATTGTCATGCCTTCTCCAGGAGGGGATGTCCCTGACAGCCATGTTTTTAAGAGGCATGTGGGCACCTATTAATAAAAACAGGCACCTTGCAGAGTTTTCTCAGGGAGGCATTAAGAAGTACGTCACTGTCTGATTCCCATGGATTTTATTGCAATCTAAGTAATGAGTCACTTCTGAAAATGCTATTTGGTGCCCTTCTGTATCCTTATGAGCCTCTAATGCCTTTAAACATTTGGCTATTGAGTTTCCAGACATGACCTGCTGGGTAATCACACAGTAGTACACCTCCCAGTTAGGAGGCAGTTTACTCTAATGGTGGTGTGCAGTTTTCAGAACTAGACACTGCCAACTCTCATCCCATTTACTTAGGCCACTAAACAGCCGGATCCAACTTCGTCATGCTCCCACTCCAATCTGGCATCCTCCGAGTACCACTTACCGCTGTCGATGTTTTAAGCTCAACAGCAACAGCTCTTCTCTTCCAGGGGACAATACAGCCCCAGCTGCCAGCCAGCAGGGAAAAGTGGCTGCACGAAGGCACGCTGAAGACCCCCTCCGGATACCTCTGTGCTAATTCCAGCTTCTTTGTGCCCATTAGTAACACAGCAACGTCACCTGTACTGCAGCTCATGCTGTGCTGCTTGTTTTTACCACCAGCTGCTCTGGTGCAGTAGGTGATTATGTACCCATGGACTGGATAGTAATATGAAAGGACTTTTTGCTTTTTGTCTGTAAATACAACAGCCTCCTTAAGACCACTGAAATGCAACTCCCCTCCCCAACACTTAAGCTAATGTCTTATAGAAACTCATAACTTGTGCCTTGAGGCTTCCTTAAAAATTGCCTGTTTCTTCCTCCCAGTCTCAGTGTTGGCTGTTAGAAGGAGACTTAACGCGAGGGCCAAGAATGAAGAAAGGCTCTGCACAAAGGTATCTGGGGGCTTGGCTAAACTTGATCTAGTCATACTGGCAGCATGGTCCTCTGGAGCAAAACAGCAGCGGAGCATTGGGTCTCTGCTCTTGGTCCCCATACAGTGTTTCCAACACCATTTTCAGATGCTTGAGTAAGTCACAGCACCAGACACCGTTCAGGTGTCATGCAAAACGAAGAGAGCCAAAGCTAGCTGACAAAAATGAACTTTCTAGACAACTGTTCAGCCTGAGGGTCAGCGTTTCCTGGTGAGAACAAACAGTCTGACTTCCTTGGAAGTCACCGCAAAGTGTCTAATCTCAGATGGATCTCACTCCTCCTCCAACTGATAAGTATTATTTGCAAGAGAACTACAGGAGCATCAAAACAAATTGCACTTTAATATATACGTAATGATACATTTCTATTACAGTTTATAGCATATACTCCTGGGTAAATAATACTCTGCTGAGATGTTGCTGCCTCTTGTGTCAGCTCTGACATATATTTAAAAGCAACCAGCCTGGCAAAACATTACTGACAAGCCCACAGAGACCAGGAAATTAAAGGTAATAACCACTCATCTGGGCTAAAACTTCAGCTCAAATTCATTCCCTTTCTCTCTTCCCATCCACTCCTCTATGAAAGCATAAGAATTAGTAGTCTGGACTTCCAGCATAAACTATCTTTTTCTCTGCCTTGTAGATTCACTTTAGATTTTCACCAGTACTTTAAGGACACATTTGTGGTTTAATTTGAAAAGACATAGTGCCTGTAGGGATTAGTGAAATGCCTTGCAAAAGCATGGGATTCAGTTTTGGAGGGGAATAGAAGTCATGAAGACAGTGATAAAACTAGGAACAGAGTACAATGATATTGCAGGTTGCAGCAGCCTTCACAGAAAAATAATTGCTGCTGCTATCAGACGAACGTCCTTATCATCCAGAAAATCACCAACCAGAAATCTCTATTTTGACTTCAAAGCAAATCCAGTACCGTCTCGCCACAGGGCACTTATCACATTCATTAATTCACAGGAAAATTTCTTTTAATGTCTTGAATGCATATTTACAGCTTACTTTAAATTTCTCTTTAATACTACTTTAAAATAAGAGAAAAACACTCAAACATTCAACTCATATAGGTTGACATACAGTCTTCTGGAAATATCACAAAAAACAGACTAATGGTCTCTAAGGTTCCTGTGACTCGTTTCTCTAATTTGCTGACTCCATAAAACAATGACTGTGGCAATCACTCCAGGCCTTAATGTTCCTAGAAATAATGTATTAGCACTTAATGCATGGTAGTGCCACCAAGTATTGATGAAAAGTGTTACACGCAAGATCAAGTAGCTTCATCAAATGCTAATTACCAAAGTGGGAGCTGAAACGGACTTAGCAATTCTAGAGTAAGACTTTTTCTTCTGTAATGGTATGTGTGTAAAAAACAAACAAATGTGCACGATAACAGCTGCAGCTGCATAAATAGCTGCATAAATACCCAGTTCCTTCCTGCAAAAACTGGAGCTAAATTTATATGATTTATCATTTACTGAGGGGTTCTTACAACCTGTAAGCATCTGCGGCTGTGGATGAAGCTGAGGCAGAATATTATGCCAGCCTGTTCTAGCACCACGTTGGCCCTGATTATTTTTTGGCTCATAGGAGGCCAGAAACTCTAGACCATGTCTGCTGTGAATAGCTCATGGAGCTAAGCAGAGAGTTGGAGAAGTCATGTAAATATATTTTCTGAGCTTCCATTTCCACTATCCTGCAATCTAAGGATGGCTGCAAGTTGGCAAAAAAAAACCCCAAATACTTTTTTTCATCGTCTTCCAAATGTTCAGCTGACATTACCATCCATAAAAGCACTGATTATTCTGGTTTGGAGCTTCTCAGTTCCCCCAAATGAGGACTAATTAAGCATCATGTGGATAAGCATCATGAGAATTATATTTTATTCAGCCTTGTTTCTCTCTCAGACTAACCCTTTCAGCACTGAGCGCCAGTGTCTAGCTCTCCACCATGAGGTTTTAAAGGGTTTTATAGTAAACAGTTTCTTGCAATTCTGGGATCAAAGAACATGAAAAATCAAATGCAGAGAGACAGGAAAGCTTAAAGTGAAAGCTTGACCTCTAAAAGATGTTAATTTAATCCCACGTTGATAATTATCCTTTTGACAACTGCACAACAAACTCATTGGGGTTCTGTGCAATGCCTCCTGTACAAAGTCCCCCTCCAGGGAGATAGCAGTGGTAAACAAATAAACAAAAAATCCAAACAAACAAAAATGGGAAAATACACACTGTAGTCATTTCTGTTCAAATGTCATGCATGTACACATAGTGTGTGCCGGGTGGACAGGATTTTGTGGTATAGTGTAAATACCAAGAGAGTGCCTTGCTTGCTCTTGAGGCTTCCAAATCAGTAGTTGACTGGCAGGTAGCGTAAAGCCTCAGGATAAGCCCTGTGCAAAAATTATTTCAGTCGCAAAATGTTTTTGGGTTACTACCCTGAGGAGCATCTGGAAAAAAAATATTTTGTTTTTGTTTTACAGGCAATGGGATTTCATGCACAGCTGAATACTCCTTCTAAAGCACAACCTTCTCTTCCTAGATCCTGTAAAAAATTAGACCTTGTGGTTCTTGAAAAATCTTTCAAAATGTATTTGTGATGAAGCAAATTATAGGACAAAGAGAAGACACTGTCTCTAAACTGGTAGTTTCTGAAAGGCGATTTTGCTTTGACCTGGATTCGTGGTAGCTTATGTAATCAGTCAATAGATTGAGTCAGTTCATGTGTCTCATTTGCAACAGTTTTGACAGATAATGTAATATGTCCCAATATGCACAGAGTATTTTCAAAGACCGACTGGTAGCCAAAAAAAATGCAGCTTACATGCCTGCCCAAAACTCCCTGCTTGAAAAAAAAAATTAATGCCTTCCCACCTACAAAACCCCCAACAGAGTTCTTTATAGAGATACAACAAATAGGCAATGTTTGGAACCACCTGTAAACAATTCAGAATAGAACTGGGAATGTACAAAGACCATGAAGTAGTTTAGACTAGACTTTAGCAAAGCCTCTTATGCTGTTTTCATGATATATTTTGATCTAAAGGACAGAAACACAGCTTGGACTAATATTAGTCCTCTTTTGCCATTTTGACCGGTGCAGCCTCCTGAGATAGCTGCCCTTGGTTTCAGCAATCTCACTCTCATTAATGAGTGTCCAGTCAGCTCTCATTCACAGCCAGCAGCAGAGCTGGTTGGATAGAATTTGGACTGCAGGCCAAAGCTGAAAAATACCTGAATTTCTCTTCTTTTCTCAGAGCCTGTCGTGCATTTGAAAATTCAAGGTTCATATTTAGTCTCTGGATTTTATGTATAATCTGTATGCTTCTCATGGTCAGCACATTTAGGTTATCAGCCAAGGCTCAACCAGACTTCTGCTATTACATTTTCAAAGCTAAAATTCAGCACTTCTAAATAACTGATAAGGAGTCACACTTCCAAATGATTTATATAGCGAGACACTTCAAGGAACATTTTTCATTTCAAATACTGTCACTGTTTGGGACTGGGAGCGTGCAAGACATTGTTCTCAGCTTTTCCTGAACATGTGGCCTCTGGTTAGGAGTCTGTACTAACACTTGCAGATACGAATGGACTTCTTGTGCGTGGTGTTGTTCAAAACACACATACAAGTTCCTTCTGCGGGGGAGGATCCTTTCTTCCTCACTCAGCTGTTGTCCTGGTGTGCACAAAGCCACGCTTCATTATTCATGAGATGCATTTTCCGTCAAAAACCAGGGGATTTGGAGCAGTACTGACCTATGACCTTTCCAAAGAGCAGGGAAGAATAATTCATAAGGGATGAAAATGGGAGCGAGACGAGCCATCTGAGGCCTAGGCACGATTACTGTCCAGGAGGGCCTTCCCCGGTCCCCAGGGAGTCTCAGTTATGAACTGCTTCTCAACACCCGTACCCTAATTCAGCTTCAGCTCGCTCCATCACAGGCCTGCAGCACTACTTACATCTTCAATAAAAATCCATTTTGCCAGCATGATAAGGCATTCTACATGATGGACAGACACTATTACCTTTTAGATGGAGGTATTATGTTTAATGAGTGATACTCAGCATGCAACAAAAAGCATACAAGAAGTAAATTTGGCTGCAAGTGAAATGAAGATTCCAGCATTGCCTCTTCGAAAAGAAATGCTTTGTGTCCTGGCTATTGTGGTCTTCCAGTCACTATTTTATTCAGCTGAGGCGTCTTGAAGTTGATTCTTCTACCTTTGAGCATCCCTAGGTTTGCAGTCAATGAAGATATTTTTTAGACCATTGCTCATTTCAGAATGCATCTTGGCTTTTGGGAAACAGCTGAGTTGGTTCTGCTTAAAGAACAATGAACCCATTATGGAAGGCCTGTATTCTTTAATTATTAAATTAACGATATGCAGAAGTACTTTCAAAATATGTGATTTCATACTCTGGTCTGCATGTTAGTGCTCAATATGAATAAATCTGTGCCCTCCTGGAGAAGCAGGAGGCTTATAATAGTCTAACAACTCATAAAAACAAAATACATGTCAGCTCGGCATGAAAGTCTGGTTTCAATTCACAAAAATTGACAAAAGCCACAGGAATACAGTATCTTGCATGAAATCACTTCTAAGGGGTGGAACATATTCCACATTTACTTAAACACCTAAAATTTGCACCTTAATTTTAAGTTCTGATAGTAAGAAGCCATCGATGTCTCTGTTTCTTCTCATGTCAGCAGACGGAAAGCAGGTGCCCCAGCCTCAGGTCCACAAGGAAAATGGATGCTTGTTTTAAGAAGACTGTTTCGTTGCCTGAGGTAGGGGACTGGATGCCATTGAAGAACTCCTGTAATTGAATTCTGCGTGTTCAAAAGACAGTCTATAGGAAAACTGTGTTGGACTTTTTAAAAACGTAGAACCTCCCCACAAGCTAAATATGATATGTACCAGAGAAGCTCATACCCACTAAACTGAACAAAATTCCTTTATTTCTTTTTGTGAGGAGATCTGTTAAATAAACAATGATAAAGTGCCTGGAAAATTCAAGGATGTGGTATAAAGACACAATAAACCAAACTGAGATTCTAATGTTGAAAAGAAAGGCATAAATTTGCTAGGTAGTCAGCACTGAAAGTGTAAATTTGTTGTTTCTCCTATAAGAAATATGCTTTTGGCAAACTAGCAGGGGCCTGAGATGGTTACAGAGAGAACCACTCAAGGGCTGTGACAACAGCTTGCAGGGCAGAGAGATTTCTCTTCAAGCAAGGAAAGAAAAAGTGAGACATCTTCCTGCAGCAGAGCTCACCGGCAAGTTTGGCAGCTACACACAGCTTTCCTACCAACCTGTCCATGCTCTCAGCAATGCCCGTGAGCACTTCCAAAGCAGCAATAGAGTCAGTTTGCAGGCTGTCAAGGTGTTGAACCCCAAACAAGACGTAGAGGACATTTACCTTAAAAATGCCAAACACATTTGAGAACAAAGCAATCCAAAGACAAGATTCTCACTGCCCCAAACACCCTGATGTTAGGGCTCAGGGGCCCTTTGTTTATGCTGCTTTGGCTGGTGTTCAGCCATGTGAATAGAAGAAAAACGCTGAACTTATTTTCTGTCTAAGGCTGCAGCATCATTAATTGTTTCAGAGCCACGTCAGTTCTTAGCAGATGGCAAAGAAGGAATTGAATTTCTGACATTTTTAACTAAAGTGTAACCGCTATTATTATGGGATTAATAGATATATAAATATAGCTGCACAATTTTGATGTACGTTTTGTAAGAGGCAAATCCTGGACTTTTTGCAGACCTAACTAAGAAGGCTGAAAGCAGGTGAATTCATGTCAGTAGCTCTTGTGATTTCATTGCTACTCTTACAACAGCAAGTCATTTTTCTGAAGGCTGCTCCTAAAGTAAAGAGAATATAGTGAGAACATCAGCTCCATTTTTTTTCCCAAACAAATCCACATTCCTAGCAAAGTTTGCAAAAGAAAATATTTAAATCCCTCAAGCCAGAAAGCAAATAGTAAGGCCCCCAAAAGCAGAGATATGTATTTATACATGCAAATGCCACACTTGGGGTGACTAAGTCCTTGGGGCTGCAATAACGCTTTTTGACAAAGGGAGATCTCTTCACTAAGATTGATCTGAACCACCAAGACTCTTTCTCCCCTCCCTGGATTGTGGCCAAGACAGTTTTGTCCAGCAGTGATGGAGGTATGTGCTCAGTTTCCTTGTCTGCAAACCTGCTCTACGCCCTGAGACAGAAGAACCACCCCCCTAAACCTGTTCCCACCATGGGCACACTGGAGTGGCTTCATTATATCCCCACCCTAGCTGTGCTTCTGACCGTGACACAGCTTACATGTCTTCCCATCTGCCGCAAAGGACCCAACCAACCTTCCTGCGGGCTGGATTTCAATAACCATAACTTGTTACAGGGAACACAGGGCCCTTCTTGTTCCCTACCACTTGTGCCCAAATGCCACAATGATCTTCAAAATGAGTGGGGTTTTGCACACCAGTTCTGTTAAAACGGGGGAGAATAGTCAAGGCGCTTTCTGCTTCATGGTCTAATTTTTGTGGTTTACTAGCTTAGAATGAGTCTTCACATGACTCTAAGCAAAGGGTGTGCATATTTTTTCCCTTGACTAGCACAAGAACTGAAAAGCCACAGTCTGTCACATCTCTCAAAAGTCCAAATGTGTCACTCTGAGTGCCAAAAACCTGTGTGTCATTTACTTGACAAGCTTGGGACCCTCACTCACGTCTAGTGCTTGTGCTGCTTCACATATGTCCCAATACATCTTGGCACACGTGCTGCTTTGTGTGGGGGCCGTATCCTCACCTTCACCTTCCTGTTGAGGGCTGAAAGGAGGGGGAAGACCTTACAGCACAGACACCCTGCCTGGAAAAGGCATGTGGAAGAAAATGAGCTAAATTACAGTTAGACTGAGCTGCCTCTCCGGCTCCGACACGTGGATGGGCAGTGGAGGAAGGCGAGCAGCTGAGGCAGAAGCAAAGGATGCTGCTCTGTGGCAGTAGTGACCCCTTGGCACACCATTTCAACTGGCCATGTGGCACACATCAGCATACATGCAGGCACCCTGTCTTCCCCTATGTCATTGCAAACCTGCGCTGCAGGGGCTTGGGGGCTCATGGCATGGGTAGCAGTCCAGCACAGGCATCGAGAGTGACCCCACGGTCTGGGGCACCACACCGGCCCCACAGGGGAGACCCACCAGCCCTGCAAATGGGCATAAACAGGCATTCAGAGAGGTTTTGGAGTCTCCTTCTCTGGATATATTCAAAACTCACCTGGAATGCGACCCTGTGCAACTTGCTATAGGTGAGCCTGCTTTGGCAGGGTTGTTGGACTAGATGACCTCCAGAGGTCCCTTCTAACCCCTACTATTCTGTGATTCTGTGATTCTGTGATTCTGTTCCTGCCCAAGGCAGTCCCTGCAGTTTGGTGCTTGTCCCCTTACCATGCTGCTCCATCCCAGCTGTCTACGTGCATCCCAGTGTGGGCAGTGGCTGTAACATGGATTGCTTCCTGCTCCAGGCCACCACAGGGGTGGGAAGTGATCCACGTTTGTCGTGGTATGGCACCATGGGTGCGAGAGGCAGGAAGACATGGCCAGGGAGAGGGAAAGGGCAAGGGTGGCTTTTTTCAGCAGAGAAACAATGGGTGGGGGGGTCCTGCCATGCTTAGGTTATCTTGGTGCTAGCAAGCAGCGCAGACCACGAGGAGCTGGTCTGTAGAAGGAACAGGTGGCTGCTAGTCTGCACACCAACTGTGTAGATGACTAAGCAGGATGGCCGAGGCAGAAGAGGTTTGGGACTATCATTCTCCATTCTCTTCTGTGCCTTCAAATGGCAAATTATCACTTGGATTCCCTTATCCATAGAAACACTGGGCATGTGCAAGGGGTTCCAGTTGCACCCCTGGTGAGTTTGGCTCCTTTTTCGGTTCTGCCAGGCCCCGAGAAGCTCCTCTGGGGGACCTGCAGGGATGTCCGAGAGGCTGAGCCTCTGCCGCCTCCTTCGAGAGGAGGAAGGATGGGGGGTTGTGCCCTCAGCATGTCTGATGGTTTAAAAGCTCCTTGGGTGTTTCTGAACAGCAGCTGCTCGCTGGGTACAACATTCTCAAAGTACAGCACATTTGCTTATCCTCCAGTGATCTGTAGGGAAATAATTACTCCAAGAATCTTTTTTATCCCCGATGAATTTCATGCCAACATTGCTAACCTGCAGGGTAGCAAATAGATTCAGGGCAACAGGATCACTCAGAGTTATTCCTTTCTACGACAGAAGGTGATGCAACATAAGCTGCATTAGTTCACCCTTCAAACAAATTGTAGTATTACTTTCTTTTTAAAACATGTTCCATTATTGTGAATCAAATTTGGCCTTATCCTCTGGCTCCTCATGCCTGCCCACTGATTAACGCAAGGATGGGAATGACAGATGCCAAGTACCATCAGATCGGGACGACAGTGCCATGCAACTGCTTTGTGCAAGGGTCAGCCATTTTGAAAGAGGTGAGGCAACAGCGAGCCAGGCCCTCTGGGCTGTGCACTGTCCACCAAGGGCACCCAAACCCCACCTCCACCCATCCGTTACCTGGGCTGGGGCGCTGGAGGAGAGGTGGGTCAGGTCCCCAATCCTGGCGGCCGCCCGCGGGTCGCTGGAGCTGATGAGGACGGGGGCGCTGATCTCCATGGAGTGCCGGTTGCTGGTGGCCTGGGAGGACTTGTGCGTCATGCTGAGGGCGGTGAAGGAGTGGCGCTTCTTGGCATTCTTCTTGCCCTCCGCCTGCTGCTGGGATGCTCCGGCCGCCCCGGCGCCAGCCAGCGTGGAGCACGGTGCCAGACTGGTCGCTGCTGCTGCCGCCACTGCTGCCGTCTCTGTTGGCAGCGGCACGTCGCAGCCGGAGGCGGCAGCTGAGCATGTCTTGTCCATCTCAATCAGCTGCTTGGCGGATTCGTTGAGCTGCATGAGGAGGAAAAGAAAAAGTTAGAAAAAGGTTAAAAAAAGAAAAGAAGGGGGGACGTCAACGGCCCGTCACAGCTTGATGATGGCACCTGCTGGACCTGCCTGGGCTTTTGTCCCTGAAGCTCCTTTCCTGGTGACCTACCTCAGCCTCGGCAAGGGGATGCTGCTGACCACCGAATTGTGGTGGCTGCCCCTGCAGGGTGGTGGGGGGTCTGGCGTGCCGTACTTGCCCGCAGGCCTGCAGGGCTCACCACAGCAGGATTCCACCCTGGCAAAAGGGGCGCTTGGGACAGGTCCCAAACCCAACCTGGTTTTATTATCCGTCCGTCACCTCTCAGTCAGCCAGGTAGGTCCCCAGGAGGCACACTAGCACACTTTGTTTCCCAAAACCTGCCCCGAACCTTCCACGACACAACACAGTGTTACTGTCCAGCTCCAGGGAGATCCCCAATTTATTTAACTTTCTGAAGCTGGGTGAGTTATTTCCATCCACTTCTTAACACCAGGAAAATCAAAAGAGAGGCAGAATAAGCATACAGGACAGTTAAGGAATCAGGTACCACAAGCTGGTGCACATCAAGCTACAACATTTAAAAAATCGTGTTCCCCAAAATAGCTCGTCCCAGGCTGCAGGGGCAGTTGGGGGAAGGAGGCAGGAGCCTCTCCATCAGTGCCTCACTATTCTGAGGTCCATCGTAGGACTATGCTTGACATTTGCCACACAGGGTTTCGATCCAGGGGTACAGCTTCCAAATCCTTCCAATTTTATCTCCCTGCCTCCCACCCGGCACAGGTTATCTAAATGCAGATGCAAACTGAAGGCACTTTTTCCAGCTGTATCACTTCAAACAAGGAGGAGCGTGATGGCCACTGGAAGACTTGCTTAGGGTCCAACTTGAAAAATTGGTCTCAACAGTCCCCCCAAAGGGTTTAAAACTTGGCCTACAGCCCATATCCAGCAGAACACCCGGACATTCAGGCCAGTTTTCAGTCCCCTGTTCCTCCTTCAATCCACACTCACAGATAACCTCACACCTATAAATGCGAAAGGCGTGCTGGGTGGGACAACCTTGTTGCTGAAGCCTCTTACCTCCTAGCCACCATAACTCATACAGGAAAGCTATGCCTTACATAGCTGGAGAGTTTTTAGGTACATAGGGGTGCTACAGTCACTGATGATACATGAAGTGCACTCTGAAGTCAGCAGCACTTTCTGCGCAGCATTCATTGCCAATAGATCTTCCCTTGAGGGGTGCTAACAGCTGAGGGAATATGCCACAATTTGCCAAGACCTTTATATTAAACTAAGATGCACCGCAATATGTTTGCATTTAATGAATAAAAACAACATATGAAAAAGGGAGCCACGGCTAACGCTTGAGGGCTTTTGCATACGCTGCTATTCTGAGACCCACATAAACCAGAGGTGCATGTAATACCATTCTGGACCAAAACCAGGCTATTTTTGTTTCTATAACCACTGTATGAATTACGGCAGCATCCAAGAAACTCAGTTAAGGACAAGGTCTTCTCAGGCTCTAAATAAAAAAAAAAAAAAAAGAATAGTTGCTGCTC